>VWYP01005223.1:0-97500 GCA_013400435.1 Pycnonotus jocosus | reverse complement strand
ATAACTTTTAAGGATGGCAAAGAGAGAGTAAACTGTGTTTTTTAGTCTTGCCACTGTTATATGTTGTTAAAATAAATATTTAAAAACTACTTGTATTGTGAAGAGCCATGCTCCAAGTGCCTTCTGTCGCACATATATTTCAAGATCCTGAGTTGACAAAATATTGTTTGATCCTGTCTCAGAGGTTCTTACACTTTTTCAGAAAGTTGCTTCTCTTTTTGTATAATTTTGCCTTCAAGTGAATAACAAGACTTTGGCAGAGAAGGAAAATCATTATTAAAAATACACACAGACTTGATCAAAATAACTTTGATGGCTAGAATGATGAGTACAGTCGTTCTCTTCCTTTGACAGTATTTTTTGTCTGAGATTTGAGGGCACCAATATTGATTTAGAAAACTCTGTCACTCAATTTTAAATGAAATGTAAAACTTTTACATTTTCTCACCTATCAGCCTGCATAAAAAAGGAAATGCTCTTGCAGGGAAAAGTGCTTTTCTCACTTTGGATATCATATATGATGTGGGGCTTAACTAAACAGCTCCCCTTTATGTGAGTAGGAAAGAGAGACTATCTTTATTTAGGGTCGGAATTTTGACTGTAGCAGCTGGATACAAGTCTGGATCCTAGGCTGGACTGTGGGACCTTGACCCCCTCAAGGGCATCCTTTCCATCAGGTACCCTTTGTTTTTCTTGTCTCTGATGGAAGTAACAACAGTGGAAGCCTATTCCCTGCTCTCCCTCTCCTTCAATTAGCTGTTCCCCAGAGAAATGGCAGAAAGCTGCAAGTGCAGGGGCCTGGATCCTTTTGGACCACAGAAAGTTTCCCTGAAACACTGAGGGAGCTTATACTTTCTACTTTTGACTATCAAAATTACTCTTATGCACTAAAAATGGATTTGGTTTGGTAGCAGAACTAACTGTAAATGGGAAATGCAGAGGAAGAGGAATTGAGGGACAGTAGTGTCTCTCAAACATGCTCAGTTCCTGTCTTTTAGTGAGAACAGGAACAACTCCAGACTTTTAAGGACGTTTAGCAGATGAGAACTAAAATATAACTCATTGCATTGCTTTCTAATAGAGAGTGCACAAAGCCTGCAAAAGAGAAGGGAGTCCTGGTTGCTGAAGGTCAGTTTGTGTTTCAAAGGCTGACCTCCTTTGAAAAGGGTCTCTCTGCCTACTGTTCCCGTAGGAAGGGCCCCAGGGGCTGCATTCATGCTGGCCTGCGGTCAGGGCAGTGCTGAGCTTCCGTTCAAACCACTGTTCCTGAAAGAAAAGGCATTGCAGTGCAACCTTAGGTGTCTCTGACTAAGAACCGGATCCTTTCTGAAGCAGGGCCTTCATTTGGCTGATATTATGTGCTTGAAAATCTCAAAGGCTCTAAACTTGGCAAAATAAAGATTCATCTTTGCTGTAATTTTTTAATTTTAGCTTGGTATGGTTTCGTTTAGCCTGATATTCGCTGCACAATGCCTTACAGGAACTATTAGCAAAACGTGGCTGAACTGGTCTAGGAGAGAAAAATTTTTTTCTCAAAATTTTTAGGTACCCTAAAGGGAAAGGCATAGGATGGCAGTAACTAGACTCAGGGAGAACAATCTGTGTTTCTAAGCTTTATTCCTAAACTTCCGTCTACCTAATTTGTTACAAAGTCTTCCAAAGACAACAATATTCACCATGACAAAGCCCTCTGAGATTATTAGGTAAAAGGTTTATATAGCAGGAAAATATTATGATAATGGCATTTAAATTTAATTGTTTCTCAACAGTGATTAAAGGAAATGTTCAAAGCTTTGGAAGGGAGCTGACCTCTGTAATCAATGTTTGTAAAGTATGTTGCTTATACAAAAGAATAAGAAATCATGTCTGGATCACAGGGAAAAGGATGGCAAGATGTGGAAAAAAGAATCCTGAGCAGCCACTTCTTATGGAAAATATTGAGGTGGAAGACAGAAACACGGAACAATTGAGGAGAATGTTTTAGATATTGCATCTGCTGATGTGTCTTGCCCAACCAAGAAGAATTTGACTAGCCCATCTCTCCCATCTTCCCTAAGACCAAGCCTTCAATTTTTTGTGCCCTTTGCTTCCTGGTCACTTCCATGATAGTTTTTATATCACTTGCCAGAATTTTTTCTGGCTGGAGGTTCAAATGAGTTTTCTCATGAAAACTGTAAATAAACTTCTGTGAATGTTGTCTTGTTTGTAGACATTTGAATCCATCTAAGATTTTCAAGTGCCCTGTGGGGATCTAGGCTGTCCCTGTCAAGAGTAGAGCTCAGGGGAAGGCAAGTGCATGTCCTGTGATCTCTTTTTAAGTTTAACAATCCTGTGAGGATAGCAACGACATCTTCGGCACTTAGGAAAGCAGCCATGTTTCAGTGTCCAAGTGTTTTATCTGTCTGAAGTTTTTGTCCTTGAACAGCTTGTGGTATATTGGATCTCTTCCTTGCTTGGTGATATAGGAAGCACTATTAACTACTCCCAGTGTTGTTGCTAAAAATTGTGAACTGCTGTTTGAACCTCAGCCTCCTTGCATTTGGGTTTGTGCAATGCAATAAAAACTTGTTTGTGAGAACTTGCAAAGTATTTTTGGTAGCTTTCTAGTAAGTAAAGAACAGTTGAACCAGTGCGAGAAAAAGTTCACGTTCCCCAACAGGACTTGTGGATGTAACTCCCACATTTGAAAGTATTTGAATTTGAACATTCAAATATGCCCATGGGACTTATAGCAGTGTTAAAACTAGGCTTTAAAGAGGCAAAAGTGCCTCCCTTAAGGCTCTAGTGTATAACTACTCCTGTAAGAATAAAAAACAAAAAAAGAAAAGAAGCTTAGAGGTCGCAGCGCGATTTCTAGTTATTCCTAATTTGGAGGAATTAATTGCATTATATGAACCTATCCTGATCACAGAATTTTTTAATCTCAATCTGAGGTAAACATGTCTTCAACATCACATAGGCCTGAGTTTCCCTATTAAATATAGAAACCCTTGATCCATATTCAAGTTCTTTTCTTGAGTCTCCCTGCTGTGATGAAAGTGTCATCTCATTTTGTATTAATTTTCTCTAGATATGTATATATTATGAATATTATTAAGCTATAGCTTCTGGGGCAGGTTTTATCATATATTTTTGAGAATTTTAAACTGTTAAAGTGATACTTAAAATTTCCACCTCACTTCAGAAAAACATGTTTGTTTGTGAGAAGAAGGTGGTGTTACGCAAATTTTGCCCTGTCTATAACAGCCTTTGAAAGTCAAATACAGAAGCAAATTTCTAGTAGTTCCTTAAGAAGCAAACTTTGTCCCCACCCTTCATGGGAAGGGAAGCAGGAGCTGTGAAACCTCTGTGCTTGCTTCTCTTGGCATTACTGACCTCCAGCTGTACGGTCATGTCTGGCAGCCCTGTTATGGCTGAGGAGCCAGGGTGAGTACAGGAGAGGAAACTACCTGCCTCTAGGGATTATTCTACTCGGTGTTGGGGAAAACCAGCTGGCAGGAGCTAACCTGGGTTCAGGGACTGCAGGAGAGGATGCAGGACCTCTCAGTGGTGGTGGCTGCTCAGGGGAGAGCCCAAGAATCCCTCCAAAGCCTGTCAGGCAGCACCCGCCTGTTGAGCGAGTGTGTGAGAGCAGCAACTGCACATCAGGGCTCAGCTGTGTAGCCATTAACAATCGATTCTAATGCTTGTGTCCTATCGGCCATTGGAGCTGCAGTGTATTTTTGTGGCAGGAACTGCTTGGTTAAAAAGATATTTCAATGCCTTCTGTATTTAGACCACATTACAATTAAACTATTGTACTTCTATAGCCATAGTGTTGCACCATAGCTAACAGGGTTTAAGTTAGATCTTAAACTTAATAAACTGCTTTCTGAGGAGACAAGAAGATTTGATTTCACTGTTCTATAAAATTAAACTTGTTTTACTACAGAAAGGAGTACATGATTTTAACTGCTTATTTACACAGAGGTTCTGTGGAGTTCAGTGGAAGTTTTGCCAATTAATTCAGAGCAAGGCTTTATTCCAATAATATTTGCATGACAGCACACTTTTTCATTGTGCAGTTTACTGCTTTCATTGATCCATTTTATATTTAATTATTAGATAATTTTTAGAACTATAGTGACTTTAATGATTGTGTGTACAGATGTTAAGTCCATGTTTATGGATGTATAGACAGCTGTATTCATTCACAACTAAACTCTCCCCAATAAAATCTTGATTTTAAATATAGGCAAAATTTCCACAAGGAAAATAAACCCCACTGATCTAAAAAAGCCCACCTAACAATGCTCCTCTGTTCCCCTAATCTATAATTACAATTTGATATCTAAAGAATTTAATGATACTTGGTCTTTTTGCCTCCACAGGCATGGACAAATCCCTTAAATTTGGATGTCCAAAATGTAAATGAATTGAATTTTCAAAGCCTGAGAGTGATTTAAGAGCATGGTCTACAATAAGATCAGTGGAGACTGGCATTCTTTAGTCACTTTTGTGGTTCTCACAAGAACATCCTGAATGTATACTTTCACATCAAATTCAGTATGCTCCCTGAAATGCTGAGCAGAGCAACTGACTTTTGGAGACCTATACATAAAGATTTCTGGCACTACAGTGGCAACTGACAGGACTGAGTACTAGTTTAGATGCCCAATTTTAAATCAAGATTAACTTAAAAATTCCAGTTATTTATTTCAAATAATATAATAAAGCTGCTTCTGGTTGTCTCATCTTACCTGTGTCATTCTAAAAGATTGACACGAGGGCTGAGCCAGTTGTCATTGTGGAGAAGCAAGATTTAACACAGCAATTCACCTGCCTATTTTAGACACTACAAGGACACAGTTCCTTAATTTATTTTAAAAATCAAAACTTGCATTCTGGAACTGACATGAAGTTGTATGAAAAAACATAGCAAAAAAACCCAACAAAAAATTGAAATTTAAAAAATGGTAGCAATGTGATACTTGAAGCCATTATTTTCTCTTCATGCTGACCTGCTATGTGTTCCCCAAGGTCAGGAAGACCCAACACCTCTGCTGAGCAGAGATGACAAATGTGAGCAGGAGCTGTGAGGAATAACACTTGCTTGCTAGAGACACACTTCCATATTCTCTCAAGGGCAACTGGTCATGTTTGGTGAATGCAGATGTCAGGATGTACATAATTGCAAATGTAATGGATTTAACAAAACAAAGGAGCAGATCAGAAGTTTCTAAACCAGGTTGGCAAAAGGTAAAGTTTCCCTTGAGCTGTGTGCTGTCCTGGAGTGTCTTGTGTAATCCACCACTCTCAGCTGCTTCACTTTGATAGAGCTGTATCGCCAGTACACGAGACAGTGAGCTTTCCCAAGCAGCTGTTTGCCCTGCACCAAGAGCCATACCAACACTGTGAGGATCCTTCAGCAAAAAGGCATAGGAGCCTTGTGCTGTGGAGATACCTTGAAGCAGTGAGTGAGGAGCAAGTGAGCAGGGGGTCAGGATTTGTTTCACAGTCATTCTTTCACGTTGGGAGGCTTCTTGTAACTGTACCCTCTAGATGATAGGTAAGCAGGGCTGGTCGATATTGTGGTTACAGCTGCCTGTCACTGCCCTTGCTCCAATAGGGCAGATTCTGCTGAGCTGTGAAAGCACAGGGCTGCAGCCTGCTGTCTGCACAAGGCTGGGAACTGAACAAACTCTTTTCTGCAAGCGATAATTATACCACAGTTCAGTAAAGGAGCACTTGCAAAGCCCAGCAGATTAAAGCACAGAATAACCTTGCTGATCAAGCAGCCATATCCGTTGGGATCTATTAACTTTTCATCTTGGCAGAGACTGTATAGGTGTGTTCAAAACCTGTTGGTTTGATGTTTATTTCAGGAAAAATTAAGTTAGGATAGGGGAAGCTGCTTCTCAAGTCTCAGGCTAGACATCTTGTAGGAAGTGCTTATTGTTCTCCTCAGTTTCACATGATGTTTCAAAGCCTTGCTTCTTCAGAGGGTGCTGAATCCAGCTGTTTGCCTTTCCATAAGTGGGATCCCCCTCTTCAACTCCCTGCAATGGCTGGATGTGCTACAAATTCTTTAGGGAATGAAGTGGTAGATATATTGTAGTGCAAAATAATTTCCCCCTTTTTGGGGTGTTTAATAAATTTTCACTTTGAAATGAAGAGTAATTCTGTTCGATTAAAGTTAAGTCCAACCAAACTCAGATAAAACTTTACTTAGAGATTTATTAAGTCTAAATGGCTACACAAGCTGTGTTAGAGGTGCTTCGTCTGCCAGAAAGATCCAGTCCCTCAGTCATTGCATGGGAACACACTGTCACTGTCCTAAGATAAAGCTCTTCACCATATATCTTGGCTCCATTTTAACTGGGTGTGTGTTATTGATTTTGTCATACTCCTCTGAACTTCCTTGTTAAGTCACAGTCTTAAGCAATAGCTGAAAGTTTGGGATGGGGAAGGAGAGAACAAAGCGTGAGATGAGACTTGTCAGGCTTTACAGTCTATTCTGGAAAAGGAAGTGCAGGACATTTTGCAAGATAATCAGGCCTTCAAAAAAAACCAACCAAAACAAACCAAAATGTTCAGTGTGTTTTTCAACCAGTTTCAGAGACTGTTTAAGAGAAGCAGTGAGACAAACACAAATACACTGGGAACCATTTCAGCAACAGATTTTACTACATATGCTTCAGTTGTACAGATTTGAAAATGGCCCAATAAATAGAAAAATTTGGTTTTTTTCCGATTATTATACGAACTGATCATGACAGTGCTGTAAGTGGAAATTCAGAATATCTACCACATAGTTTATGGATTGAACATAAAAAGGTGGAAATACCTTTGATATGACTTTGCACTTTTTCTTTTCATTGCTTTTTTTTCTCTTCACAAATTCCATAAATGTAACCAATATGTGAGAACCATGAAATATTCCTATAATTTTTGCTGTTTTTTGCAGAAATGCAATTGCTTTAGCAGAATCATAGATGGTATGCAAATGTAAATACAAGCTGTCAGTGGACTATATTGACCATATTCAACATGAGATGTGTTTCATACTGGGGAAAAAAAGAAGAGGATGCAGAAATAACATGAGAACAATTTGAAACCCAGGCAATTCACCACCAGACAGAAACATGAATGAGATGGCAGACATAAAAGATGAGAACTAGGAATGATGTGGAGAACTAAATAAAAAATGAAGATGTTGATAAAATTTAAAAACGTCTGTAGTCCAGATGTTTACTTACACAAAATTTAACCTGTAAATCACGTACATATTACCTCCCTGTTCTAAAGTGAATTTTCTAATAAAAGAAATAAATCTTTTTTTCATCTCAACGATTCCTAAATCTTCAGTCTCTGGGCTTGATGTCTGTTTTAAAAAGAGGACTAAAAAAAGGAAAGTGAAGTATAATGACTTTAAGCAATAATGGCATGACTCAGCCTGCTTTTTCTTAGAGTCCATTGTTTACTCAAACTAAGGATGGATTCTATTCAGTTTTAGGCTATCTTTAGGGCAGAACTTTGTGAAATTTTCCAGCTCAAGTTTATGTTGTATAAATTATGATGCCATAGAAACTTTAATTAAAGAGGTTCAGATACTTGGCTACTATATCTCAGTATTTAATGAAATGAGTTATAATAAGTCATGATCTCAGACAATGTGACCAGCATACAGAAGATGGTCATTTACCTTCCTCATATGAGACAATTCCAGAACCATATAATTGACAGCATCTGTAGCTCAACAACATTAGTATATTTAGTGATGACAAAACCAAACCTTTCCACTGCAGTGTGGGAAATTTTCAAGTTGTGTTTCCAGAAATGGTGCAGGATTTTTGGGGTAACATAATTCCTGCTGCTGGTATCTGGCTGCTTAAGACCCCCTCAAGTAGTAATGTCTTGAGGTGGGTGAAGCTGGTACACAGTGAGAGTTTCCTGTCCTCTTTAGGGAACTGCAGGCAACGCAGACTGACTGCCACAAGCCTGTCTAATGTCTCTGGGGTGCTTTCTGCTCTCTCTCAGAGCAGGTGACCTGGTTGCTGCTCAGGGTACCCATGAGCTGTTCAACACCTGGAAAAAAAGTTACTCTTTCTGAAAATAAGCCCTGAGAACCGACAGAACCAAAATACTGTATCTCTCCTCCCAGGAGGAAATAATTCTGAGAGAGACTGTGCTCCCACAGATAAAGGGAATGTGTGTGTTACCTGAGTGCCTACAGATGTTTGATCAGGTCTGCAGCTTCTCCTGCTTTACAGTGAAGTCTTTGAAAAAAGATGTCCAACCAGTTATAAACACTAACAAGAATTTATTTGCATAGTTACCAAGATGATAGCACGGTAAAATGCTCCTGTTTTTTAACCAAACTGAATTAATCAAAATTATCTTTTTCTTTAATGCACATGGATCCTGTTCATTCTGCAAAATGCTCAAAGGGTTAAATTAAAGATGAAATAGAACACAGAAACATGCAGGAGAACCTCCCCCTCCTTCAAATCATATTTAAATGATAAAAAGCCTTTCTCCAGGGTTAAAGTCAAACTGTAGATTTCCTGTTATAGTTAATAATGTAACTTCTTCATACATAATGATAAAACTTTATTCTTGTAAATTCAGTTTTTGGAATTACCATAATTACTTATGTCAGAAAATAATTGAAACAATTTATTTTCTGTTTGTTTGAATACTGTTTAAGCTGACTATTTTTTATGAACAAACATTTTTCTATCAGTTTTTTTTCAAAGGACTTTATGTTTAAAGATCTTTCAAGTTAATTCCATTGGTTCATTATTTTTCTCCATGTTGCTATTTCTGAATTCATACCATTTCAATTAGTTTTTATTTTAAGCTATGTTATTTTTATGTTAGTAAACTGTGCCAGAAACTGCCAAAAAACCTTGTGTGTCAGTGAGGACAGTCATGATTTCATATCTCTAAAATGTCAACAAATTTATTAAATGAAATTCAGTAAGATGGCTACAAATATATACATATTCAGCAGCTACTGAAAGTCTGGGTGCACCTTTTTGTCAAACAGTACAAGGAAAAGCATCAAAGAAATTAAGAATATCATAAAATTATTGTTCAAGTTTTATGACCTTCACTTAATACGCCTACAGATGGGCAGAATTTGTGCAAGTGAGGAATATTCATAACTGAATGTTATGGAACATTAAAGTACAATGAGTTCAGAGAACTCTTATTTAGAACTTCCTATTTTACCACTACTAACTTTCAGTTAGAATAAAAATTTTATATGAAATATTTGAATGCTCTAAATGTCTGTCTGTGTGCTCAGGGACAGAACTCTCATTTGGAAGGGAGGATGGTGAGGGAAAGGAGCAGCAGATGCCTTCAAGTTAGGCACTGCCTGATCAGCTGTAAGACAACTACATCCATTTATGTATGAAAATTCAGAATTCTTTCATCTAAAAATGAAAATCACACTTTGCAGACAAAGTAGGACAGAGAAGCTTCTTTTCATAAACAGACATTTATCCACTCTTTTTTTCTAGAAGAGAGGAAGCCACACTTAAGTAGGAATCCTTGTGTTCTTTGCATGTTTGCCATACCTCTTAGATATGTTTAGAAACTACAAACTTGTTGATATACTTGTTCAGGAAGTGTAAAACTTCACATAAAATTTTGAATCTAAACTAGCCCATAAATGAACAATATTGTTGCCCTAAGTTTTTTAGCCTTCTGATATTTGCATTCTTTAGTGGAGTTTTCTCACTCAGTTTCATGTAAACCACATATATTTTTGTACTATGCTTTTTTCCTTTGTTTACATATTTCTCCTCTGGGAGGAGTCAATTGACAGACTGTGATTTTCACCAGTCTGGTTGGAGAGGCAACCTCATTGTCCAATCCAATTGTCAAATGTCCAAACCTATATAAATCCAAAACACAAATAAACCTTCCTTCTTCTTCCTTGCCTGATCTTGACTGAGTGAAGTCTTGTTCTTTCGTGTCCTACTGCGACATAGGATTATTTTTTTTTTTGGTCTCAGCCTTATTGACTACTATTGTTTCAACATTCCTACACTGAAAGATGCAGGTCTCCAAATGTGCTGTAGTTTTGGAAAATTGTCTACCCATGTTAACCATTATCCATATAAGCCTACTGTGCAGAGCTGCATAAGGTTGTGAGGGTTGTAGAGGTCAGCCCTGGTAATTGAATAACTGGTATTCCAGGCAGAGCCTGAGGTGGGATGCAAGTGTTGTGGCATCTTGTCTGACTCTTCCTATATCTGTCTCGTTTTCATGAGCAAAACAATTTGCACACAATTTTTTTCTGTTAGAAAAGTTGAACAGTTGGTGCCAGGCTACATAATGGCTGGCTTGTATAATTCCTTCTTTTTTTTTTTTTGTAACAAAAGAAATCTGAATATTCGTAAAAAGTTGACATTATTTCATTAGCTGTTGCCAGTCCACAAGTAAGCCTACTGAAAAGAGTATCATGTTCTCTGCTGGATATCTCCATGAAGATTTCTAAAACATTACTTCCCACAAGCACAGAAGACCATATATCAATGCAATTTATAGGCATGGAATATGTGTTCTCAGACTGTTTCTGTTCTCTTGTTAGTTCAGAGTTGTATTTATTATTACATCTTTCATAAATGTGTAAGGCGTCAATCAAGCACTCCAAAAGACAGAAATTGGTGTTTGTTAAATTTCTCATCCCTTTTGAGTTCCTCAGCTTTAATAAAGAGGTTTTTATATATTGGATTTTTACCAGCACTGCAGAAACAAATTTCAGAATTTGTTCCAAAATCAGAATATATCCCAGCGTATTCAAAAAAGCAGGAAAACTGACATATTCTATTACCACCACATGGTGGTTATAACCATTGGCTGATTATGCCTCCTGAACAACCTGTGATGTGGGATGGAGCCTGAAATTCTTTTCCAAGTTTGCAAAATGTATATGTGAAGGGTTTCTGGCATATCAAAGGATTTTAGGAGTAACCAAAATGCTGAGGGGTGGCTGCTGAGGGATGCAGCTGCATGGACCAAGGAGGTGGCAGGTGCAAGATGCCTGGAAGTAGGTACAGGTGGTGTGATGCGTTGGAACCACACTTCACTCCTTTCACATGCTCCTACTGCTTTATGCTGCTATAAGGCAATACATAAATAATAATAAGCTCCAATGGACAGATTTTGCCTGCTGATATTTTGAAGTAGGATAAATGGGTAGAGAACGTACGATGAGTTATGATGTGCAAAAAAAATCATCTTGCTCTTTTTTTACAGAAGTGTGAGAAAGAAAGGTCCATAAATCCCTGTTGTTGTGAGCATTCATCAGTCTGGATATCTGATGCATGTAAGCAAATATCCCAATTTTCCCATGAACTTCAGATATGTTTTCAAGAATAAAAACTAATTTCTGAATTTTAGCCTCTTACTCCAGAAAAAACCTTCTGGTACCTGGCTATGCAGGCACTGCTGCCAGCCTCAAATACACCCTAACTCTGTCACATCCTAGAATGTAAAGAGAGTGACATTATTAAAAGCAAATAAAAATGACACAGTGAAGGTGAATCATCAGATTTTTTTTTAGTTCAATACTTTGCAGTAGAAGTCCAGCAGCTGAGGTTTGTGATTTAGCAAGTCCCTATGCTAATTTTAATCCACTACTTTTTGCCTCCACATGGACTAGCATCTGCTTGTGAACTTTCAGCCTACAGATCCATAGAATATGTTGTAAGAGATTCAAATCAATAGAAATCAACTTCTTAGCATCCCTACAGTACCCTACCCAGAGCAACACACTCATGGCACATCAAGCAGACATGCTGAGGGAGTTTAGTGATGCTGAACATTTGTTAGCTATTCCTGGTTCTTTTTGACCAGGATTCAAGGATCTTACAAAAAAATAACTGCAGTAATGATGATCCAGCAGGAATACTTTGCCGGAACTAGACCTAGAACATTTTTTCTATATGGATATAAACTACATGGACAAGTATCTTATTAAGGAAATTATTTGTTCTATGCATCTCTGTATATTGTCTTGCTGCTATTGCTGCTATGGAGAGCAGGCTTACTTCTAAATTCTTAACACTCTGGCTTAAGATTAGGCTTTTAAGACACATACGTTCATACACAGACATATATATATAAATGTGTGTGTGTATACTCACACACACACACAGAACTAGGCTTTAGTCTTGACTGTGTCTGAACTAGCTGTGTAGGAACTCTTATTTATTTTAGTTGTAAAACTTGTGAATGTTTATTATCCATCAATGCACTAAGCATTTTTGCATAGTAATGGCAGCATTACTGAAAATATTAGGAGAATTTGATGGATTTGCTGGGACCAAAAGCTGTGGTGCTGGGTGCTGGGCTAATCTGGGACTTGAAGCTGACTACTGCTGTGAGGATTGGGAGTGGAGCCATGCCTTCCTGGGCTAGATTCATAATGTATATTTTTTCCTACAGTAGGCTGCAAAACAAATGAATTTGAACACAACAGGCGGCTGTGCTCTGCACAGAGGTTAGGGGTCAAAGTGAGGCTATAATTTAGTTGTGGAATTTATCACGTGGTGGTGCTGCCTGTATAAATAAAGCTTTTAAATTTAAGTTTTAAGGTAAAATAGGAAAAACATTTCCCTAATAAGTGAAGACAACTTAGAGACTCTTGACACATTTTTGGGAAAAAATCGACAGGTATTTTGTTGCCATGCTCCACCATTTCATAACAGACTTGTTCTGAGCTACTAAAACTGTCCATATTTCCTCTTCACTAGGCCAAGTCCCAGTAGATTGTTACACAGCTCTCACATAGGTACAAAAGTGAGAGGGAATAAAAAGCTGAAAATACATTTTGTGTGTGTGTTGAAGACACTGGTCTTGAAAAATATAAGTAGTGTAATATTTCATCAGGTGTAAGTGGGCTTGGCTGCCTGTGGCTCCACTGCCACTGCATTAAATGACACAACCTAAAACCCCTTCTATAAATATTATTTTTCTCTCATAGTTTTGAAAGCAAAGCCACTGATAATCTCTTTCTTTTAAAACAAAGAATGCATGTAAAAATGTGTCCTCTATATTCATCAGACATTCTGTTGAATTTGATAGA
This sequence comes from Pycnonotus jocosus, assembly GCA_013400435.1. Taxonomy (NCBI): domain Eukaryota; kingdom Metazoa; phylum Chordata; class Aves; order Passeriformes; family Pycnonotidae; genus Pycnonotus; species Pycnonotus jocosus. The sequence goes on along the minus strand of VWYP01005223.1, from coordinate 84,416 downwards.
CCTATCATTTTTTTTGTTACATGTATTGTTGCTTTAATGCATTCCCTCACTACTTTGATAAAAGCCTTAAGATGTTGCCACTAGTCCTTTGATGTTTCCTTCTGATGTTACAGTACCTCTTTTTTTTCTTCTCTTCCAAAAAAATCTGTTTTGCATAAACATGTGCAGACAAGACATTTCTAGTTAAGGAGAGAAACATCAAGTTCTATCAATAAAAGGACAAAATGAGAAGCTGTATCTAGAGCTTTATATACTCTTTTGAAGCCCTTATAGATGAAAATATTGTAAATATTTTAGAGAAGATATGATAATGTTTCATTAGTTAAAAAAGAAAAAATAATCTTGGCTGCTATGAATTTTCTTGTGACATAACAATTAATTTTCTAATAAACTATTTTTAATAAACTCTATATCTAGAGCTTTATATACTCTTTTGAAGCCCTTATAGATGAAAATATTGTAAATATTTTAGAGAAGATATGATAATGTTTCATTAGTTAAAAAAGAAAAAATAATCTTGGCTGCTATGAATTTTCTTGTGACATAACAATTAATTTTCTAATAAACTATTTTTAATAAACTCTATATCTAGAGCTTTATATACTCTTTTGAAGCCCTTATAGATGAAAATATTGTAAATATTTTAGAGAAGATATGATAATGTTTCATTAGTTAAAAAAGAAAAAATAATCTTGGCTGCTATGAATTTTCTTGTGACATAACAATTAATTTTCTAATAAACCGGAAGAGTAAATTTTACAATGGCAAGAAAGTATTTGCCTGTGTATTCTTGTTTATAACTACCAATTCCTTAACAGGGACTTACAGGTTATTATATAAGAGAATAGACTGAATTTTTATATTTAAAGTAATCTCAAAGTCTTACATTGTATTTTGAAAAATACAGTTGCTTAATACATTTGTTTTATTTTTACTGCAAATAAATAAGGTATTATTATTATTCGTGGTGGTGGTAGCAATAGTAATAGTAGTGGAAGAAGAGGAAATGTTTCAGCTCAGGATCTCAGTGAAGAAGTGGTTACATTGTACCAAGGGGACAGGAATAATTGTTGCCCTCAGAATTTTCCAAGATGAAAAAGATATACTAATAGTGGGAAATAGATACTGTTATTCAAATTTGTCAAGGAAAATAGATTCAAAGTCTTGCTCAAGGCTGTATAGGGAAAATGTAGCAAGGGTAGGGAATCCACAGCATTCTTGAGTGCCAATCCACTGTAATTTAAATTACTGGCAAATATTGTGGAAAGACTGATTTTCCTGTGAATGGCAGGACTGTTTTGCTGCATTCAAGAAGAACCTAGTGTGGTGGAGCCACATCATGGTCTGGTGATTAAAAAATGTTAACTTAAGCCAAGAAATGCCAGTTAGTTGTCTTACTTCTTCCAAGACATACGTATCATTCAGCTATTCAAAGTTTCATGATCAATTCTCAGCAATGTAAATTGGGATAGAAAATTACTTATTTTTCACACAACTGAAGAATGGTACATTTAAAGTCTTAAAGACTTAGCTCACTAATGCAGGATGCTCTGGACAATTACTGATTAAAGACTGGATTAAATCCAATCTTACAGGCAATTGTCCATATGACTATTTTCCCTGAAATCAGTGAAAACCCTTCACAGAATACAATGGCAAACTCTAGGTAGTTGTAGGATCAGAGCCTAGAAAGGTATTAGCAAGGATAAGGACATCTTGTACCTATAAGCAATGATAAAACCAAAACAAACACTTCCACTGTCCGACCTCCAATGAGATGGATGGAAATAGAAATAAGGTAAGCTGCTACTTAACAGGGAAATTTGAGAACTGGAAATAACTAGGTAAGAAATTCCTCCTGTTTATTTGTGGAATCAAAAACTCTGCAATTATAAAAAATTCTAGAGGAACAGAAAAATGGAAGGAATAATTGAGAATTAATATTTATCAAATACATTAATTTCTTAACCTTCTACAAATTGCTTTCTGCTTTGGTGTCCACCCTCTGTGTTCTCCATGTTGCTAAAGCTATTGGGTTCGGACACAGGAGGAAGGAGACATGGCCCAAGGACTTCAGCATCTCTTGATCACTAGTACAGAACCCCTAATCCCCTGCATTTCTCATCTGCAATACTCCATAAATTCTATTTTAATACTGATTGATTTTACTGTTCGGCTATAAAATAGAACCTGTAATTTGTGTCATTGATCAGGCTGTAAACAATCTCTATATGTGAAGGATTGTGTGTAGACTTCTATTTCCTGTGGCTGTGCAGAACATTTCTTGCCACAGTTCTCTTCCTACCAGCCTTTCTCTTTTGCTAACCCTCAACACATTATCTTAAGAGACAGTCCTCAGATCTGAAGCCTACATTAAAATGACTTAGAATTTAGTGTAAAGCAGCCATGGGCACCATGAATCATTTTAACTTGTCTTGCTTCTGTGCAGACTTTTTTCTATAAAAGTAGGCTTAAGAAATTAATATCCATGTTCAACTCTCTTCTAACACATACTTCTCTTTACTGTAGTCTAAATCCTAGGACTAATGTACACTCCATACACTGAAATTGAAATCTGTAAACAGGAATAAAGATTAAAAATATCAGCTGGAATTTTTTGTGACTTAATGTGTCCTCAGCTAGGAAAAAAGAAATCCCAAGTCCTTACTGCTCAGTATTTGAAGTATAGTTAGTAAAAAAATGAGTTACTGCCTAGGACTCCTCTTCCATGAGATATTATTCCCCTCCAACCCACAGTAGTTTTTACCCAGTGGACACACAGCTTTCAAACTTTGACATAAAATCTGTTTCAAATAGGTTTCTGTGTTCATCCTCTTAACAGTGAAACCATGCTGCTGGTACTGTCTTCTTGTTTGTGAGATAGACAGGCTGAAATTTGCTTTAATGAAGCAACAAAAGCTTTAAATTATTTGTCTGCCCATCCTCTGTCTGTCCAAAATTGACCACCTTGAAGAAAACTTTAGGAACAAAACAAGCACATATTGTTTGGATCCATAAGATGATCAAAACCCCTGCCGGGAGTATGATTGTTTCTTGTTTTGCTGGTAGCCTTTTGTATGATTCCCAGCTCATACTGGCAAAGAACTTTCTGCCTGATATCCTCCTGTGGTGTCTTGAGCTTCGTGTCTAACATCAGGACCCTTTGTTCTGTACAAATACATAGAAGTCTTCTTCAGTTTTCCTTTTATTCTGTTAAGGCTGTTTAGTTTTCATTATAATGACAGACTAATCTTTCTTTTCCTTTACAGTTGCTGTGGTTTAACCCCAGCAGGCAACTAAATACCACACAGCTGCTTGCTCACTTCCCCTTCCCCTGCTACCCAGTGATGGGAAGAGGAGGAAAATCAGGAAGGAAAGAAAAGAAAATACAACTCACGGGTTGACATAAAGAAAGTTTAATAATTGAAGCAAATAAAAGATAATAACCACAAAAAGAACAACAATAACAATACTAATACTACTTCTAATAATTGTAATGGAAAGGAGAGGGAGGGAGGGAGGGAAATAAACTCAAGGCCAGTGATGCACAATACAGTTGTTCACCACCTGCTGAATGATGCTGTCTCTGAGCCACAGCTGGGTCTCCCCTGCAGGCAAATCTCTCCTGTTTATATACTGGGAATGGTGTTTTGTGGTGTGGAATATTCTTTTGGCCATTTCATGTCAGCTGTCCTGGCCATGCTCCCTCCCAGCTTCTTGTGCAACTCCTCACTGGCAGAGAATGAGACATGGAAAAGTCCCTGACTTAGAGTAGCTACTAATTAGCAACAACTAAAACATCTCTGTGTTATCAACAGTGTTCTCATACTTAATCCAAAACACAGCACTGTACCAGTTACTGAGAAGAAAATTATCTCAGCTGTAGCCAGGACATTAGTTTTATTCCACTTATTTTCTTTCCAAGGGCTTTATTTTTGCCCTCAAGTGTTATGGTTAGGAATAGAGGGAAATCCAAAATACCTTCTAAGTAGAAAGTGATCTAATGTATTTTCTATTGTTTTGTATTTTTAGCTTTTATTAAGGCCTGTTTTTTTCTGCTCATATTATCAGCTTAATCTATATCATCTAAATTTTCCATTTTTAATTGGTCATAGTATTTTCATCTTTCATATCAGTATTAAACCCAGTTCTTGTTTTGTGGCTACTCATCCTGAGTCAGCATATCCTCCTGTTCCAGCTGCTTTGAACACTGCCTCAAAGCTTTCCAGTAAATAGGAGGATGATACCATCTGCAAATCTCAGGTGAATTGAGTGTTCTTCGTTGATACTACTATGATTTGTTTCTCATTCAAGGTTTACAGTGACCTTACAGGTGAAAAGAGGTTTGCTGACATAACTGAAAAGGAACTTTTTCATTTACCTTGTTAAATGTAAATTTCCACTGATCTGCACTATAAATGTTTTTGAAGAGAGAAAATCTACATTAATTTAAAATGTATTTTTGGAGGTGAATATGAAACTTTAGTAGTCTACATGAAAATCTTGCTTCAAGAATTGAAAATATAGGTTAAATTTTACTGGGCTGGAAACTCATGGATTAAGGCAACAATCTAAATTCTGCTAGAAATCCAGCTGTGAGGAGGGACAGCAGCAATTTTATGCTTCAGGTAGTGGGGTTTTGTAATCTTTAGAGAAAGATACTTCTGCCTAATAAAGGGATCATCCTGATTAACTGTGGGCTGTGCACTCATGCATGTGTGGTCAAAAAAGGTGTAAAAAGGAAAGAAAATCGCAGCAACTACAGCACAGCTATAGTCTGAAGCCATGTTTACCTATGCTGTACTTTGTGTTAGTTTTCTGTAAGAAAGCCTTCTTACAGAAAGGACTGTAAACTGGACTTAAGTGAGAAAATTTAATATTACCAAAATTTAATTTAGGCATGAGCTCTGCATCCAGCTAATGAAAATGTGATGAGCCTGAGTAAATCTCAGTGAATTGTGTTGTTAAACTACTTTGAGACGGTGCTGAATAAACTGTGATTGTGAACTGGGTTGAGAATAACCCTAGCGTTTGATGCTGAAGATAATTATCTCATTCCAGATTGCAATAACAAAAGACTACAATAGGAAGAGTTCTGTTTCACAAAGCATTCAGGCTTAGTGGGCTTTTGAATGGCAACAGTGATGACAGAATGACAAAAAAGATTGAAGGAAACTGCTAACATGGCCTTACTGTTATTCTATTTATTTCCTCTAGCACATATTCTTCAGTTAATAATGCATTTAAGACACAGATAGGAAGTTTCTTTCTTTAAAAGTTCTGTATCATTACTTCTTCTTTAGCTGAAATTCCAGCCAGAGATTAGGGAAATGCCCTTATGAGCCATTTCTCCTTTCTTCCCCTCCAACTGACTGGATATACATGGACATACATTATTCATGGCCAGGTTTGTTCTGGTCTCTTCTGTGCTTGGATACCCAGGCTCTGGGGTGATGCTGTTGTGTAGAGGTGATAAAACTGATAGAAGTCCAGGCACAGCAGGTAGGTGATCATGCTGGCCAATCAATACTTCTGTATTTTTAGCTTTCTGATGAAAATCAGGCTAATTGATTCATACTTTATTTTGCGCGTGTGATGGAATCAGTTTTATCTGCCAGACCACAGAGACTACAATTTGCCTTCTCTCTGTAATATCTGGTCTACTGATTATGCTGCAAAATGCTAATTAAGCCACTTGATAATTAAAGAAATTTTTTAATACTAATAAACTCACTTACTAAATCTTAGCATTAACATTCACAGCACAACATTTTGTTGCAGTGCAAACACTGTGACATTTTCCTGCTGAAAATTCTGTGGCAAAATACTAGAGGACTCTCTAAAATAGGTATTGCTATTAAATATTCTTTCTTTCAACTAAAATTATTTCAAACAGGTACATAGAGATCCCAATAATTTTTCTAGGCAACTAACAACTTCTTTTAAAGTTGTACATTCCTTTCCACATTAAGATCATTTAATTTGAAAGACTTGTTCTGTACAATACAGCTTATAAATAATGCTCTTAATAATGGCTTACCAGTAGAAAGCTTTAATTCCATATTCACACAGAACTCTCATTTAAACTAAGTGGGAGTTTCTCTTGATTAATCCCAGTAAAATCAATCATCTTTTGTTAATTAATGTTTTTATTTAGTGGCTATTAGTTGGGAACCGTTAAGTAGGTTGAGCTTAGCCTAATATCACTCCTCCAATTCCTACTCTATAGTGTGTACTGAGTGCAAAAAGGTTCATTGAACCTAAATTGAGATGGAAATGCTATAGAGTACAACTCTAACACCGAAGCACATGTGCTTGTTCCTGCTAGGCTGACTTTTGATTCTATCTATGGTGTTTTTACAGCAGTTCTAAGTTTTTGGGGTTTTTTTTTAAAGGCTGATTTCAGAATATAATGGCTGAATTTTGATCTCTTGCATATTAGAAACAGTATTAGTTTTTTTTAAAACTTATTGAGTTAATGCTGAATGGAACGCATTGTGAACTAAGATTGGTTTAAATACATATCAAAAGGCAAGACTGCTTTCTCGGTTCAGTACTGAAAGTACCAATTATGCTATTTTTGTGAGCTTTCCTGTCAACTGCAGAGTACAGAAAAACTTAAGTGTTTGGAGCTTTGCATGCTGTAAGTCTTCCCTGAATAAATCTTTTACTTGCCTTGTCTTCAACAGATGCACATCAGTGTTAGTCTGAAATGCATGTTTTCTGACTCAAACATACAAAATAATAGTTCAGAAAATATTCCTCAAAAACCAATTACAATTTTTTAAGTGAAAGTTTATATCCATTATTATTTCTGGTAATATTAGTGTTTTTTTCATTTACAGCTAGGCTCTTTATTTAACTATTATTTTTAAGAATAGTGACGAACACAAATTCTTTGAAGTTATTAAAATATTTCAAGGGTCACATGCTTAATGCATTGAAAATCCACTGCTCCTACTCTCAGTCCATAAGTGGAAGTGTATTGCCAAAAGAGTACACAGATTTATGACTGATGTTCATATAATAAAGGTAATATTTGCTTACCCCATAAACACCATGTAAGCAGCATCCTTGGGGCATGAACATGCTCAGACTCATTGCCACTTACAGCCAGAAAACATATTTAGACACAAAATAGGCCAGGTAGATTTTTAAAAACTGCTCTTACCAGCTGGTATGAAATATTATTTTTAAAACTTTTTTCTCATATAGCTATCCTTGAAGTGCCATTCCTGTTTTTGATGGAAGCATCACCTACTGCTGTCAGCTAACCCAATCTGCTCGCTTTGTATGAAAGCACACTCTGTGGCCAGATCCTAAGCTGGCTCAAAATGATGTTGCTGCCTTGACTTCACAAAAATCGTGTTGTGAAGCTGAACCTAAGATGCCTACTTTGAAAGCTTCTCCCCTTGCCCTCTTTATCATTCTGAGACTGAGGAAATAGAAATAGAAAGCACATTTCTCAGACAGAAGCTAGTTTTGTCTGTGCCTTTACAGAAGTTATAACCCTTCACAGGCTTAAAATATCTTGTCCAACAGATTAGCCTCCCTGATGTGGCTGTCTCACCAAATCACCTTATGGCACTGGCTTTCTTTCCTCTGTTCTTGCGGTGCATGGGCTGGGGGGTGCTTATTTCTTTAGAGTTTGTTTTCAAAATGAGGGAGGACTGAAACACACAAAAAAGGGGTAGTAACAAGCAGTGCTGTCATCTGGTGGTGACATTGTTACCACTTTTAACAAACTGACCGTGCTTTCCAACCAATAGACTTTTTTTTTTTTTTTGAGGCTGTTGATGTAGTCTCCTTGGCGTACGTCCATGAATCTTTCATATTAGAAACAGGCAAACCCAGTGACCCAAAGTCACTGAACTTTTTAAACTTTATTTTTGTGGAAGAATAGCACAAACCAGGGGTAGGTTTACTGTGTTCAGGCTTTGAAATTTTCTTCAGCTTGCACTGCCAAAACAATGGAATGCAAAGGAATGAGGAAGTAGGAACAAAAAGACATTCCTCTCCCTCAGATACATATTCAAATGTGAAAGTACTGTTTTCTACTCTTACAGATTTACCATCAGTACATTTCTACCACATTATAGTTGAAGTCCATATCTTTACATACAAGGAAAATACACCTTTTAGATCTTGCTTCGAGGACTGTTTTGCTGGAAGTAGCTGAACAAGAGGGATATTACTGCCCTCACTTAATCCCAAATGATACAGTGTCTGCTCACCTGGGGAGCCAGAGAAAGTGTAGAGCAAACAATGACAACATTGTTTATGATCCTTCTTCATACTTGTTAAGGCTGACTCCTTTCTGTGTTCTCTTAACCTGTAAAGTGAAATGAAATTGAAAAAAATTATAGTTGCCACATAAAAAAATTAGAAATCAAAGAACAAACCAAAGTATTTTGAAATTATTGCTACACATAAATGTAGTACACGTACCAGCTACATTTCTCCAATGTCAGACCTATATTACAAACTTTACAGATGGATAACAAAACAGACTACATGGATGTTCATAATACAGTCATCTTTTGTCTTCTGAGTGCTTTCACTGGAAGTTAAATGGTTAAAAATGGTTAAAAATGCTGGAATTAAAATATAAGCTTTTGTGTCTGCGAGAGTTTTCCTTATTGTATATTAGCCTGTGTTATATGAGTCCTGTATTTTGGAGTAGATTTATTTTAGATGCATGACACTCACCAGAAAATCTGGACCTGCTGAATGAAATACATAATTCTGTTACAGATTTCCCATCCAGATTTCCCATCCCAGATTTCCCATCCCGCTGTAACTGTAATTTCTATGGGTCTGTGCTAGTCATTGGAGTTGACAAATACAGAGCTTTTAGTGTTGCTACTTTATTTCTCCTGCAAGGACTGAACAACCCACCCTGGTGGAAATTCACTGACACTAACATTTTTAATTCAAAAGGAGATGATTGTGCTTTCTATATTCAAAACTGATTTTCCTTGAATCGGTTTGTGGTACACTCTTCTCCATTTAACTTAGTAGCTGACCTAATTTGAATAACTTCTGGAGGCAGAGACAAGTAGTTAAACAAAGGTATCAAGACCTAGCTCTTTAAATGTAGCTAGCCATACAAAAAGTTTCTTTACCTTCTTGAGATGCAATAGTCATATTCACTGTCCTGTAATAACACCAACAATAAAGAGGAAATGGAACAGTAAAGATTTATTATATTCAAAGATTTCATGAATCACTGGGAGCACGGACAGGGTCACTGTGCAGAGTCAAAGTAAGGATATTAGCTGGGGCTTCTTAATTTGATTGTGAACCATTGTTATGCTTGTGTGGCCTATTACCTGTAGTGGTTGGTTTTGTTCACAGTTTAGATTTTCAGCTTAAATTCCGAGTTAAATCAAAGGGATGGTTTTATAAAAATACTTCCTGTAGTTTGCTTTGCTTAACTTTATAAGATGTTTTTATAGTGCAATGTTAAAAACTTGATTCTTTTCTACCAGTGAAGACCACAAAGTCATCGAGACTCATTGTTATTTTAAAACTTGACAAGCTGGCCTTAAGACCTTAGGGATCCTTTCTTCAGAAGTCAAGCTGGTGATGGATAAGGAGCCATCAGAGCTGTGTGTATCTTAACTGCAGGAGTTCAATTAAGAAGCCAAGAGTGTCTCAGGTACACGGGTGCAAATGGAAGCGCTCTCTTTGATAATGTCTCTGTAGTCGCTCAGTGCAGGGAGTTGGCTTCCCCCAACTCATTTCTGATTGCACAAGGAGGTTAGCACAGAGGAATACCTGAAAGGACTGAGCTCCATCAATGTTCAGTGAGTGCTAGAGAATGGGAAAATGTTATCAAAATCCCAGTGCCCGCACAGGGATTTGTCAAGAAATGGTTAGCTGTAAGATCTACCTTCTATTAGCCACAGCCCTGAGAGCTCTGCTGCCTTTCTCCTCCTGAGAGAAACTGTTCTGCTGCCTATGCTGTGCAAAGAAAGTTTTCTTACCTAGCAGTGGTTTCTGAAAAGTCTGGTTTGCAGTTGTTTTTCTCCCACATTCCTCTTTTCACAATACTTGGAAGTGTGATGGAGAATTTCCAATTACTCCCACTGTACCCCACATTTATCAGTGATTTTTAGACATTGAGATACCAAAAGAAGTGGCCATTGTTGAAGACATGGTCTTTGTCAATGAACTTTTAAGTGTTTTTTTTTTTTTTCAGTCCCTTCACCCTTGAAAGAATATTCACAAGTTCCTGGTGAATATGATGTCAAAGGTTAAATAAGATGAAAAACAGTGCATTAGAGTCACATGAGAATTTTTTCTTAACATGAAAGCTACTGTAAGGCATCAACTAAACACAGCTGTAAGTTTCCAGACTAGATGCTTTTTGTGTTCTTTCTTCATGCATATTAATGGGAAGGTCTCATCTAGTCAGATCAAAGTTCCTATAGGAAAAATATTCACATTTAAAAATTAATTACTGTGTTTAGCTTAAGTAATTAATTGACATAATCACACATGCTTTTATAAACTAAACATTAAAGTGAACAGCTACAGTATTTGGTGATAGTCTTTAGGATAGAACAGAAGTGTATAATTCCTAAGTTAAATTAAATTTTCATTTTATTATGAAATAATTTTAGAAATAGTCTTTCCTCAAAAAGTTTAATAAAAAAAAAGCAAAAGAAACAAACAACTGATTTTCATTTGTAATAGATGTTAAAAAGGATTATTTCATAACTAAAATTGCTTTTTTTTCCCCTAGCCCTTAAAATACATTTGAAAGTCCTCAGATACAGAGCAAAAATAGTCTGTGTTGTGACTGTGTTTCTTATCTTAAAATGGAATTAAAATTTCTGGGTACTTACAGAACATTTTAATAATTGAGAGTGGATAATTAAATGCTTATTTTCTAGTACAGTGGCTGAAAAGAACATGAAGTCCCATCACTCATTTGCAGAGAGGTGGTGTGTTCAGGATTGATGATAAATGATGCAATCCTATCAGGGTGAAAAATTTTCCTTCAAAAGCTATTAAAAACACTGAAACAAATTAATATCCAGCATAAATGGCAAACTTCAGTGGACTTTGCTGAGTTCTATCCAGTATACTATGACCATCTTTGAGCATGTTGTTTTGTAGCAGAGATTTAGGCATTTATTAAATTCAGAGTGACACTGCATCTAAGGTTGCCATTCAAACAGCCAGCTCTCAGGTCCAAAACCCCATAAAATCTAAGCACAGCAAAATTTATTAGACCCCCTCATTTTGGTTCCTCTTAAATCACGGCCTTTTGTATTGCATTCAGTTATTACCTTTGTGCTGAATTATAATAACTCAGTAACAACAGAATTATTATTACTCCAAGAATATGGAGTCCAAGAGTATGTCTGATGAAAGGATCCCTTGGATTTGGATACTCTATCTCTCCCACAAAGTCACTGGTCCTGTGCTTGAAGAAAACAGCAGTTAGAGCATTTCCTTCTGAGTACTTTGCTGTTTATGCACACAATTTCTGCTATGTCTCACTTCAGCTTGTGGCTAGTGGGTCTTAACATGCTTTCTGTGCTAGCTTTCACATTCAGCATGTTCCATGAATTTCACAATTGTCAAAAACTGACAAGAAGAATATAACTGACCTTCTTTAAGCTTTCATTGAAATACCATTTTCTCAGTCTTCAATTTCCTTCCATAGTTCTTTTCTATATACTTTCTATTTTTCAACAGTGTTTCAAAAATATTTAAGGAAGAAATATTTTTAGGCTTCCATTATTGATCTCTCCTGAGCCATAAATAAAAGCAGAGTGAAGCCAAACTCCTATTCACTATCTTCTTTATGCCATTTCCCCCTTCCTCCTATAGCATCAGTGAGACACTCCTGCTGAGCTGCTGGCTTGCTATGATCCCAAGTTCTTTACAGACTCATTGCTTGAGGTGTTTAGTTCATTGTTGCAGCCTGTATTTCCTCCTTCAGTATATGCAGATTTGCATTACTCTGACTGGGAACACTAGTCTAAAACTATTTATGCTTTTTAGTTTATTTTTCATTAGTCCCAAATCGCTGATGGTAAAATTGGGTAATGCAAGACTGAACAGACCCTCTTTCTGATGCCAAGTGATCTTTGCTGATCACTCTCTTATGCATGTTCGTTAGCCAATGCTTAATCCAGTTAAAACATGCTTTATTGATACTGTGCAGTGCTATATTTTTAATTAGAATATTGAGTGATACTAAGTCAAAAGGCACACAAAAGTTGAAGTGTATTATACCTACATCGTTACCTTTGGCAACCTAACTTAAAATCTCATCAGAGAGCAGAAGTAGATTTGTTTGACAAGGCTTATTTTGCACAGAACTATGTTGACTAGCATTAATTATATTCCTATCTTTTAATAATTTATTAATTGAATCTCTTTTCAGTTTTCCTATAATTTCTCTTGAGAATGATGGGCTGAGCAGCCTGGGAATATAGATGTCACCTGCTTGCTCTTAGTGGAGCACCACGAAAGATGTAGCACTGCTGCTCAATGGAATATCAGTGGCATTGTTCATTCCTTCTTTAGGTCTCCTAAATAGGTATTTTTTCTTGATCTTGACATGCTATGTGTTCTTTTACTGGCAGAAGAAAAATTCCATCAACAAATTGTGAAGTAAAACAGTTCATGTAAATAAACTACTGAAAGTATCTAGGCCATTGTGCAATGTATTAGAAATGAAAGCAAACTTAGTGTGAATATGGGAAAAGATGTTACACAACTGTACAGCAGTGTTACAACATGATGATGTGTTCTCAAATTAGAAAGAGCAATTGAAGAAGTCTGAATATGCATCTCTAATTCTGAAAGGCTGTTATGTTCTTGTTCCCAGAACTGGCTTGTCATTGAGATTTAAAATAGAAATAGGTACAGTCACTTTTCTATGCTTTTGGATCTTTTTCTGGATTACAAAATCCATATCAAAGTTTTCATTTCTGTTTCAACTTTGTGGAGCTGGTGGAGTTATAATATTTGCATTTGTGTTGGATTCTTTTGATTCCCTTCATGCTTAAAGTTTCTGGTTCTGAGTAGACTTTAATTCACTGTGTTTAGGAAAGCCAGATATTAAACAAAAGCAGTGCCTAGAAGGGAGTGGATAATCTATTAACTGCTAGATTTTATGCTATCCTTCATTCCTCAAATAATTTGGGATAATTAGCATTTAAAGTACATGGTTACAGCTGCTGCAAGAGAATGTCAGGGAGGAGAACCAGCCCTTTTTCTGCACAAATTCATCCCCTTGTTACGCTTTGCACGTGTGATGTGAGGAGCACTTGGCAGGAAGGGCCAGGTAAAAGGCTGTACTGCTAGAGCAGATGGGCTAGAGCAGATGTACCAGTAGAACAGCACTAAGTCCTGGGCTATGTTTGAGGTCTGTCTGAGTCAGGGTCTGGATCATAAAGTGGTCACTGAGTTCCAAATTTTTGCTAGGGATTCCTAGAAATCAGGTATGCTAACAAGCAAGGTCATCCATCTCACAAAACAACGGATGGCAGAGAGACCTTTAATAGAAAATGGTCTGCTGAGAGCTAGACGATATGCTTTATCAAATCACATTGTCAGAGATGAGAATCCAGGTTCCACAGGTGTGTCAGATTATTGGATGTGCAATCCTGAAAGCCATTTCAGGGTCTTTCTTTACGCTTTTCTGCTTTAAACAAAGAATTAAATATTCACTGACCCACAGAGACAAAAAAAAAAAGAAAGTGACCCTATATTCAGACTGTTGTGGCAGTAAAAGATACATCAGCATCAACATCTGAATCTTTAAATTCCAGATAGGCTCTGGTAAAATATTGTCACAGATTATGGGAATTCCTCAAAAGATTCTGAATTGAAAAATCAGTCTCCCAGTGCTGCTGGACAATACCATACTAGGATTATTGGGAAAAATAAACATTGATCTACTGTGGAAAATGCTTCTTTTTTTTTCCTCCTTTTTTTTTTTTCTTTTTGAGAAAAATTGTGTTTTGTTGATCTAAAACATGCACGTTATTAAGGTCTCTAAGCAGCTAATCTCTAAGCAGCATGTTGATATTGGTTATTTTACTTTACATGAGATTACTTTATGTGGAACTGATCTTTCAGGTCTTTTGCTTTTTGCATTTATTTCTCTGAACTTCTAACCTGACACCATCCTTTTTTCAGCAGATTTGATAATGATTAATCAAAGTTTCTCTATGTAGACTACAAATTCAAACTTCCCTGTCTGTTTTTAAATTTCTTTTGCTACTTCAGGTTCCCAGGGCTTTGTCCAGGGAAGTGTTGAAAATCTCCAAGAATAGAGATTCCAGAGCCTTTTGGAGCAACAAGTGCCAGTGCTTAATTGCTCCTTGTGCATCATTAAAATGAAGCTCAAAATCAAGTCAAAGTTTAACATTTGCAATTCTGTCAATACTTGCTTAAAAGAGTTAAAGCCATCTGCATTATTCAAAAAATCTGAGCTGAAATTTACCTTCATATGACTGATAAAAGATAACAGAAGTCATGCAACACCCCAATGGGGAATAAATCAGTCATACTTGGAATGAGACACTGGACTAGGTGGTTTTATAAAATTATGAGGATTTGTGTTTTTACTCCTAGTTCACACATATTACATGCACAGTTAAAAAATAAGTTCTATGTTTCTAGAGCTTGACTTGCAATCTAATATTCCTTTCTTATAGTATGAATTTCCCCTCTCCCTCCCTATTTTTATCATACATGTAACCATATGATGATAAAAATAGATTTCCTAAACTGCTTTGTCTTTACATTGTGGTTTGATTTTAAAAAGTGCTTTACTTTAGCACTTAGTGAGTACTAAGACTTATTTAGAATATATAAAGATGAAAACTTGGGCAAAGATCCATTTTTACCCTCAAAGATTCTGCTTTGTACAGTAAAGGGGTGGAAAGGTCTTCAAAGACACTGCAACATAGATCCTGTCAGGAAAGCTTTAAATCGTTTTCTGCTTGTGTAAGTTCAGGACAGGATACAATCACTGAAAGATTATCATACTAAATAAGGACTTCTGATAAACTATTTTTTGTTTCATCAGTAGCTAGCTGAATGTCTTTTTTTTTTTCTCCCTTTGCCCAGTGGGATGGCCCTGTGGTGGTTCACTAAGAAAACAGGATGCACAGAGATTTTGGTCTGCCACTAGCAATCTGGGGCCCAGAGGAAAATAAAAGCAAGCCATTGACTTTTCAGCAGTTTACTTGTAGAAGACCTTTAAAAATTCCTTGTTGAAAATACATTTAAAACAAGGTGGTATAGATTTTGAACACAGCAATTTTCTTATGTTTCCCATTTAATTTGAAAGTTTATGATATTCTTGATTGTAAGCTTCAGGTAAGCCTGTAGAAATTCTAAGGCAGAACTTCATTGCTTGTTACAAAGGGTTCATCACTAATTTATGGTAAAAAATTAGTAGGGGTGAAATGCATAAATGCACTTGTCTCCTATGTGTTGATCCCACTCCCATCTATGTCACAGGAATAATCTGTGTTTTCAAAGCTCTTGATTGCAGAGTTCTGCACTGCTGGAAAGAGATCTTCATCAGTTTAGGTACAGCAGGGCTCTGGGTAGTGGTCACTTTGTGTGGATTCAGCCAGTGAGTGTAGAGTCCAGCATAACCATGAATTGTCCACGGATGCTCCTGAATGAGCAGCACAAAGTGAGAGCACACACAGAATCCCTGCTCCAGCCATCCAACAGCATGTATTTGTTTTTGCTTAATATAATTGATTTTGTCCAAAAATAATACTATATTTAAACTGACATGCAATAGATTTCATTGGATTATCATTTATGAAAATGCTTGAGTATCTAATTTTCAATATGAGCTGAAGTATAAAGGACTAAATAGATGCATAAGTATCTGAATTATTTGTTATGATTTTACATGTATCTTTATACATGATAAAGCAGAGCTTAAACTAAGAGTGCATTGTGCACTTTCTAAAACTAACAAAAAACTCTAAGTTATGACAAATAATGATGTAAGTAAATCCCAAATACACATGTAATTTTTGCAACCTTATATATTATGCAAATCTTCCTAACATAAACCAAATTGGGGGAAATCCAAACAGTGTATTTAAGATTTTATATCAATATTGTAATGGAATATTATTTATTAACTTTAGAGCTTACATCAAAATAATTAATCTCATATTTATTACTGCATGGCTTAGTCTTTTTTATATTAATGGCAAATTAGTTTAAAAAAACTTAATTAAAATTATACTATAATGATTTAAAATAAAGTAGGTATTGCAATATTGTACAAAAATATAACTTCTTCAAATGCAAACTGCTTTTATGGCTATCTCTGCTTATGAATTTTAGGGGAATCAAAAAGAATTTTGCTTAAATGACTTAATTTTTTTTGAGAGAAAAAAGTCTTCAAAGCAAGTCTTGCTATTATTTAACAAATATTAGTCATGCTTACACAGAGGCCACTTGAGAAAAATTAATTACAAGACATTTGTGACCAGTCATACCATAGGAAGAGGAGAGAGCCACAGGGCTGAAAGGACAGAAAAGTTTGTGTATGCAGTGCTCCTCTGGTAGTTAAATTGCAGGAATGTGACACTGATCTGAAATGGGAGCTGTTTGAAGCAGCCACTGTTAATCTCTGTAATCAAAGGATGGCCCAAAGTCTTTCTCAATCAGCCATTTTAGCATGACCACTCAGTTTATGAAGCCTAATCCACTAAAAAAATCATCTGTCCTCAAGAAGCCCTTCAAGAAGTGTGCTCCATTATTTGTGGATAATGAGCAGTTGTTCAGAGCTGTAGCTTGGACTCTATTGCTAAAGTACAGCAATGCCTCATTTTAGTGACTGTACTTATTACAAGGTGAGGTGGTGTCTTGAGGTGTGAATGAATGTCTGCTGCTGTTGATATTATTTAAAATTGTTTGGATGATATTTCTCTTTGTGCACTTATTTACTCTTTCATGTACAAAAAAGTCAGTATTAATTTTAGAGTACAGATATGCATGTAGATTTGATTGCAGTGATCTCAAGAGTGGTCACTTTTAACTGAGAAAAATGTGTAGCATATTTCTGGTCTTTTCAACCATTTACTGGTCTTTTCAACCATTTCAGGATCATGGTTATGTTTTCTAATTCTAATAATTCTAATTCTAATTCTGTTTTTCCTTATAATTATTCAGAGTGTTTGTTCGGCTGTGTAAGGGGAAAATGATAAACAATTAAAAAAATGTGTCAGTGTGTAAAACTGAAAAAAAAAATTCTATCCAAGTGTTATTAAAGCTTAATCTATTGTTTTGAAGTATTTTAAAGTAAGCATATTTATAAATACTGATGCAAGCAACTTGAAACTTCAGCAATTATTTCCATTCCTTCCCAGGTACAAACACACTTGGAAAATCAATCTAGATACCACATCCAGCAGAGCCAGAGGCACCAGGTGAAGCAGTACCTGACCCTTGACACCAAGCTGTCCAGCCAGACCCTCTCCCTGTCCCACTCTCACACGATCCAGCCCGTGGGAGTGACCTCCATCCTCCGAAGCAGCCACATGCCTCCCGTGAGCAGCGCTGGCACTGCGGACAGCCCGGGCACCAAGCTGCTGGCCCTTGGAGGAGAACACGAAAATGTGGTAGGGCGGGGCTGGGAAAAAGGAAAGGGGCCCTGGGCTTTGTCCACTTCTACAAAAATGTTACATGTGCATGACCCACCTTGGACTAGGAGTGGGCAAGAGGTGCCTTTCTTAACTTTCAAGAGGCCTTTTGTAACTTTTTGAATTATGTGGGTTATTCCCTAGTGTGCCTGTGAATAGCTTACTGCAACATCAAGCTTTTAGACAGATAAAATGTACTGGTGCATCTTTATATACATGCATCATATGTTGCTGTACATTTTCTGCATATGCATTTTGCAAAGAAAAACGTCCTTTTTTCAGGTGGGAGTTGTTTCTGCCTGAAGGTGTTAACCTAGCTGCATAAAAAAAAGTTAAATACTGATTACTTTCAATATATAACTGAAAATATCATTCATTCGTTTTTCAGTTAGCTGCTATATTTTTATATGGGTTATCTTGAGTAATTTGGCAAAGATATGCTAACTTTAGTGCCACCATCGATTTTAATAGAGGTGGAGCTGTAATACAATATCAGATTCTTAGCCAGCGTGAGATGTAGGTCATTATGACTTTTAATACTTCAATAGATTTCAAAAGAGACTGTTTTATTAAGTAAAAGGGGAAATCCTACAGAAATGAGAAATGGAGATGCTGTGTCACATCTTGGACTTTAAAACCAGAAGAATCTTACAAACACACCATGACTCATTTGAGCATTTGGTAGCTAAGCATGAGAGAGCCCATAAAACTTCCTGGGAGAGTTCATCTGGGGCCTCTCCGTTCCTCCTGCATTGACAACTGACATTTTAAGGCAGGTTTATGGATTAGTGGAGCTGCTTTAAAATGCTATTTTAAATGGCCTTTGTGGACACTCATGTGACCACCTCCATGCTGGCAAAGGACAGTGTGCTGGAACTGTTCTCAGGCATTTTGGGTCTATCAGGAGCCTGCCCTTGGACCACACTGTCCTGGTGAGCAAGAGGGAGCCTGGTGAAGACTGGGAGGGTGATTGCTGCCACTGGCAAGACCCCGCCAGTGGCAGCTTTGCAATGATTTGGATAATCTCACCTCAGACCCAGGGGGATGACTGTCACAGTGTAATTTCTTCATGTGGGTGTGCCCTGTGGCTGAGAGTAGGCTATATTTAGATTAGTAAATAATACAGAGCCAACACCCATGTTGATGCAGTAAACAGCACTCCTTCATGTTGCTTAATTGCCAGCATTTCTCGGTATCCTTTTGGGCCAGATGGTGCTTTCCTGGATATGTCTGGGCACAGCTCCTGGCACAGTACTTCTCTGGTTTTAGAGAGGGAGAGGAATGCATGTATGAGCTGTGCTGGGCCATGTGGTCTGTGTTGAAAGGTCCCATGTCTGTGTTGATGCCTTCGGAAGGCTGACCTGGAACAGAGACTGCACAGAGCTAAGAGAATAAAATAGGTATTTATTAAAAGGCCTTACAGGATACACCTTGAGCAGTACAAGAGCCTGGCCAGGACTACACCCAAGATGGACCCAAAATGGTCACAAAATGAATGACCAGTCACAAGATCTCACACTTTTATAAATTTTGGTCCATTTGCATATTGAGGTTTAATTTTCCAATTACAGCTTCAGGTTATGAAGTCCCATCCTTCTTGTCTTCTCTCTTCAGTCCATGGTTGTTTATGCTTTTGGGCCTGAAAAGGTGTAATGGTTGTCCTTGATCTCCGTTTGGAAAAGGATTTGTTTTGTTGACCTACTCTGTGAAGACAGCTCACTAACTCTTAATATGAGGCTCAGAATTACACCCCTAGGCAGCACAGAATCTGAAAAACAAAGCTAAAACTTTAGGCATCATTTTGACAGTTTCATTGCACAGGACCATCTACAATTCCCTCAGCTCCCAAAAGCTACAGAGAGTAAAAGAGATGTGCTTATCATGGGATCTCACCCAAAATTATATTGTGAATGGAACCAGACCATAATTGTCACTAAAAACTCATGTTGTACTTTGTTCAAATGTATACATATTTGTATATATATATAGATATAAGCCTTCAAAGTATTCGTTATTTCATCCCAAGTAATTATTGAGCTATTCTATCAGCCTCAATAATTTTTGGCTCAGGTTAGATCAAAAGTGAGACCAAAAGACTGTCTGGAAAAGTATCCAGTGTACTGCTAGACAAAAACCCCTCTACCTGCTGAAGAGGGCAGCATGTAGCACCAAACCTTGAATGACTCATACAGCTGCAGAACCACAGGCTCCTTTCAGTCCTCCTGCACCCATGCAGCTTGTGCATTGGTGGATATGCACTGTGGATATGTCACATTTGATCAAGAGGACATAGTTACAGCTTAACAATGCACTCCTGTCATCTGATCGTGGTGCTGCAATAAGGGGTTAAAATAGAGGTGTGGGCTCCTGTTTGAGAGAAAGATGTATCTTGCTAAACCACAACTGCTTTCACAACAAATAGAAAAAAATGAAATAAATTAAAAATAGTGTATAGAAATGTTTGAATTGTTTGAATTTTAAGATATAAACTTCTGAAATTCCGTTTTACTGCTGTAAGAGATATTCAAGATTAATTCCTCTGTATTTTAAAAATAACTTTTTTTCCATTATTATTTGTAGTGATTTGTCTTAAAATATTATTTTATCAGATGGAAGAAGTTATTGAAGACATAATCAATATGGAATCAAATTTTAATGATGAAGGGATAGGTTGTTCTGAAACTCCTTTACTAATGCAAAGAACTGTAAGTATTTTGTTGAATTTCATCTTGCTTTTTATACTAGAATACTTTGAGTGATTCAAGCACATCACATCTCAGAGACTAAGGAATAGTATCAGTGGACTATTCTTCCTCTTCAGTTGATGACTTTTTGTCAATAAATATTACAGAAAAGGGCACCAGTGTGGTGAGACAGAGTTGTTTTAAGTGATCTGAATGGCATTTGGGGTTCTAGCCCAACAAAATGTCTGGTGCACAACCCACTGGAGTTACTAATTTATGTGCAGTGCTAAAAATAATAAGGATAAAAATCTCTGGACCCTAGAAGGCCTTTTAAAGCCCTGCTTAAAGATCCTTCTATACCTCAACTAGAAAAAATGTCAAAACTTCCCCATGTAATAGTTTCTATGGTACAGTGGCTTTCCCAATGTCTTATTCTGAAACAAGGCTCTAGTTCTGGAATTTCATACAGACAAGTTGCATTTAGTTTAATAATTTCAAGGACAAATAAGAGGAATGGGACTTCTTCACGAGAATTAATGTAACCAACTTCAATTTTATGATGTCTCTTCGTGAATAAAGGACATGATGAGAGGACTAACAAAGGCTATTTATGTTTCCATATATGTTACATAATTTAAGAGGAAGGATAGAGCTTTTCTGGACACAACAACATATAGAGTGTTATTATTTATGAAAGTAATACACATCAATAACTGTAACGCAATTTACAGAAGGATGCATATTGTCCTCTCTACCCTAACTTATGTCCAGAACTGTTTGTCCTCAGAGCTTTAAACTGTTCAGTGATTATGGGGAACTTCACCCTGATGAAGGCAGAAGGATTTTCCCAGGCTTTGACAATCTGCCAAGTTCATGTCAGAATACAGGTGCTTGTTCTTTATCGCCCTCTAGAGGAGCATCTTTTTCTGACTTAGAGAACCTCACTGGCGCCAAAAAAACCTTAGGAGACAAGAGCTCTACTCTTCTGTTACCCACTATACAGTCTAGCATTAATGCCAATTAACATTTCCATGAACACCTGATATTTGCATGTCAACTAGAGAATTGATGCAGCTGGACTGATTAGCACATATCTCGGTACAGAACATAGCAAAAAGTGGTCCTTGGGGAGTGAATTAATATTTTGGCTCAAATTAATGTGAAGCAGGGGAGGATAATTTCAGGTATGATAGCTTGGCATGGTGATGAGAGGCATGAATTCTGGGTTTTGAGTTGAAGTCATACTCCCTCAAAACCTTTTAAAACTTCATGATGTTAATCTAATGCTAATTCCAGGTTCATTAGCCTTTATCTTCAGCCTTGAAGGACATTTGTCTCTGAAATTTATTGAATGCTCTACTCTTGATGAGGAAGGAAATATGCAATGTCTTTTAGACCTTGATGGTATTGTACTTGCAAAGATTTGGGACTCCTGAAGTGCCTCTGGGACAAGTAATAGTATTTGGATTTTCATTTGTGCTGAAGACATCAGCAGGCTGCTCAGTAAGCCAGGGAGTTACATTTCCAAATCTCTCTGTTCAATATTGTGGCAAAATAAAGCCTGCCTTCAACAAGGCATGCAAACTGCATTGGTGTGAGTAAACTGAGCAGTGTCTCTGCTTCTTCTGTCTTCTCTTTTAGCATTGTGTACCTTAAGTATATAGAAAAGAATTAGGCATATGGAGATGATCTCAAGCATTTAGCTCATGCCACTAGGTTTTATGCCATCTTTCAGGCAACATCCTAAATCTGCCAGCGAATTTTTGTCATAAGCTGTGCAATAGAGAAAGATAGAGACGCAGGGAGAATTTTTTTTTTATATCCACTTTTTCATTATCACATTAAACACAACGAAACTTCTTTATCTGTGCCAAACATGTAAGCATTACAAGAGTATTGGACTAGGAGGCATGATCAAGATTGAGAGAACATCTAATTTCCCTGAGAAGATGTGCCTGGTTTGTGCTGTACTTCAGCAAGGGCCCATAGTAGCTCTGACATCTGCACAAGGTGCCTTGCTGTGGTGGCTGACACAAACAGAGTAAGTGAGATTCAGATGAGACTGAGTTGCCTCTGTACCTGGCTGATTTTGCATTGACTTTCTCTTTAAAATTCTCCATCATAGAGCCTAGATATTTCTAGAATTTCTTCTTAGACTTTCCTCACATGGGATTGTCTTGATTTTGGAAACTGTGCAGAGTAGTCTCTGAAATTCTGAAACATACTGACTTTTCAGATTGTGGTAAAAGGCTCAGGTGTTTTGTCAGTAAAATCTTTTCTTGAAAAAAACCAAATGCATGATGCCATTTTCCTGTCTCAGTGCTCTCAATGGATAGTGGCTGAGTAATCTTTCCACTTTTTACGGTGCAACCTGTTGCTTGTTGCAGTGAACTAATATTTGCTTTAGTTAAATGCACCCATGTACCATTTTAATGGCACATTAAATGAAGACATTGAATTCTCTGAGACCACTCATGTGAATAATTGCTCAAAGGCTCATTGTCTGACCCTGAATTAATGAATTACAGTTATGCATTAGTAGAATCAGAGAAGTGAAAATAAGAACATTCCTCCATCTCTCATTAAAATAATTACAGCTTCTGGGGAGTGGATTATCTGGCTTTTATTGTGTTTGGATCCAAATTTATAATTTCATGAAACTGTCTGGTTTTGGGTGGTCACTTAAGAGTTGCTCAAACTAGGGAATTTTCTGGCTGTGTTTCTATTGCTCTTCAGAGTACTCTAATAATAGAAATCTACTTTTTGTAACAATTTTTTAGAAGTTCAATTGAAATATAAGACCAAGTCCTCCCTACATGCAAGAGGTCTTGATTCTCCTGAAAGAATTTGTAAACCAAATTATATCTTTGTTCATAAAGCATAACTGAAATAAAAAGGGAGAATTTCTTATGAACTATTGTTACAAACTGTCATTTAATGGCAACTGTTTGTTCATTATGGAAAAGGAAAGATTTAACGAAAAAAGACCCTTGAAGATGGCACCAATTCAAAGTAATTTTTCCTTGTTGTAATAACTTAGTTTTATGAAATTTTTATTAACAGACAGCAGAGCATTTATTTATTATAAGAAAATATTTTTTCTCTGAGTATCATATTAGGAGCAACAGGTTTGTTCCTGACCATATAAGAATCATTAAAAAAATTAAAACAAATAATATATGAATGAATTTTAGAAGTGAACTCCAGTCATGATGATAGACATTTCAAAAGTAAATACTTTTCTTTTTTATCAGAAGTTCATTCTTATTCAAAATCCTTACAGTATATTTAACATTCTGTAGTGAATTTGAAGCTTTCAGCACTGTTTTTGAGGAAGCCTGGGGAGAGAGGCTCTTTAGCAGTTAGATGGCAATGAGAGCTACGAAGTAGTTGCAGAGCAATGCTTCAGGCAGAGCACTACCATGAAATTGGATTTCAAAAAGTCACTAGGAGAGGCACAGATGCTGGTATGTGAAATCAGTTTAGCTCCATGTTGCTGGAGTAGTCAATACCGAATGACTAAACTAAATGGAGCAGTTCCTTTGAGATTGCTTGGAAGAAAATTGAAAGCCTCTTCATGGAAAATCTTTTCATTGACATTTTCTCCATGTCCAGTATCAAATACAGCGAAGAAAAAAAAGGTTTCCATGTCAATGTGGGAAGAAATTCTTTACTGTGAGAGTGGTGAGACACTGGAACAAGTTGCCCAGGGAAGTTGTGTATGTCCCAACCCCAGCAGTTTTCATGGCCAGGCTGATTAAGGCCTTGAGCAACTTGGTCTGGTGGGAGGTGTCTCTGACCTCATAGTTGGGACTATGTGGTCTTTAAGGTCTATACCAACCCATTAACATTCTATGATACCATGATTTATTTGTAATATTTAAGAAATGTTTTCTTTAACTATCCCCTTGAATGACCTTAGCAGCAAGAATGTTGAGAAAAGAACTAAACCACTACCAGAGAAGGGAAGCCAAAGCACCTGAGCATGCTGGAAGTCAGGGGTTGTGCCAGCTGTGAGCTGGGGAAACAGCTGGGCAGGGGAAAGGTGGCAAACACTGTAAAGGTGGTGCCTTGCAATGGGTCACCTCTTCAGAGATCTTCCGAGGCTTCACTTTCATGACTTCATTTCGTATACCCACAGTTCACTATTTTACCAACACTGGGAGTTACTGTGTGTTTCCAGTCTGCTTGGGAGTCAAGTCAGTGGGATTTCTTCACTTCTGCTGCTCTAGCAGGAAAAGAGCTTGCGGAGAAAATCCTCAGTTGCTGCATGGGTTGCTTGTATTTGGTTTGCTCCTTTGGCATTTGAAAAAACCTTGTGTTGTACAGGTACAGAGTAGAAGTTAGATCAGGACAGGACAGAGAGATGTTTTCCTTCTTTATTTTTATGATTATATTAACTACAGCTGGTATAAAGTTCTGATTAAATCTGTGAACTCTGCATTTGATTTTAGGGAGACACTATGTACTAGAAAAAACATAATTCACTCTCTCTGGAAAATCTCACTGCCATTACAACATCTTTGAGGTCAGAGTTTCTCATCATGACATTAATAATTTGTTTTTGTGTTAATTATTTGTTAAATATTGATGGTGACCATCTGGATGGATTGCAAAAGCCACTGTATGTCCCATTCTCAGAAATCATAGAGAAGCAAGAAATTCAAGTAGGTATGCTCCAAAGTATTTTATTCAGTAAGTGCTGCAATTATTCAGTCATGAAGTAAACCTAGCTTTCCATTAGAGATGCATATAGCATTGCTGATCTAGGCAGCCCCCTGCTGCATAATCATGAGTATTTTTTGTTTAGTGAATACTGATGTAATTTGGCAACCCTTAAAAGTTGATAAAATCTGCTAAAGTTCAAAACCATTTTAAAGAAGGGGCCAGAGTAAACATTAACAACCTCATTTGCTTAGGTTGGCTAACTTGAAAGGGCTGCATAACATCAATGAAAATGCTTTGTCAATCACATTCTACGCTAGATTAGTCTTAAAGTCCAAGGAAGAATCAAAGTTCACCTAAGTATATCAACTTCTGTCTAGCACTCTCTGGTATCATTTACAAGTTTAACGAAAAAGAAAAATGAAGGAGAAGGAACAGTCAGTAGCTATTGAGGAAATATTAGACGCCTCAAAAATAAAACTGGTGAGCAAATATTTTCTTTGTCTTCCTTCAAAACCATAAAAGTGTTAGCTAGGAAATTGTGTCTTTCATTTGCTTCTGTTGCAAAAAAACTACCTATGGAAAGCACAAATCCAGCTCTCCTCAGGCCTGTTTCCTGCAGCTGGAAGTGTCTTTCGTTTTCACTGCCACTGCTGTTTTGGATGTCATACGAATGTCAGATGAATGTTACCTTTTGGTATTCCACACATATTATTAGTTTGAGGTGGAAATGGGCAATGTACAGCCCTCTTGCCTGCACAATTTATCTCATGCTGTAGAAAAGGTATTCATAGAACAGAGCATGCATTTCTTTGGGTCAGGAGAACTGTGGTCTACTTTTACCTAGCTGCAGCATTCAAAAACTGTGCAAAATGACCAAAAAGTTCAACTCTGTCTCTAGAACACTAACAGACCAATGTCTGGTTATCCATCTCTATTTTGGGAGTAGAACTCCCTGGCTAAATGGAGGCAAAAGACTCAATCTTCACGCAACTGCAGTAAAGTTTCAGTAACTCTGAAACTAAGAGAAAATTCCTTTTTTCCTCTCTGGTTTTCTCTTTCTAAAAGGTAAATAGACAGAAATGAAAGCATTATTCAAAAATATACAGTTGTTTGCATGCAAGTACCTTTTACAGACATGGCCTTTATCTCAGACCTTAACATTTGTTTAACAGCAGTAAGAGAAAAGGATAGATAAAACAAGTTTCTAACTCTCCCAATATTCATTCCTTATTAATTCCAAGCCCTTGTACCACAGGATCTGTTAGCAAATTCCTGTTGTTTGGGGCCACAAAGAGATTCTGTTTTATCCCAAAGCCTCTGCTGCATCTCGTGTTGTTGTCTGTATACAGCAATGGAAGGCTTGAAGTTCTTAGGACATGACAGGCCATAAAAAAGATTATATTAAGCTACTGCTGTCTGCAGCATACAGGTTATGATGCTTTCTGGAGACAAACTTATGAATTTCTGTCAGTGGCATTTACATATGTTGAATTTTTGTCTTGGGACTCAGAGACAACAGTGGCCACTTTGGTCTCCAGGACCAGTCGAGCTTTTTACTGCAAGACAAAACTAGCTTGTGGAAAACAAAGATTTCTTGAAGTCCATTTTGATAAATAAACTTCTGAAAGTCCAACGGTTTATCCTAGCTCTTTCTTTTCCATCAGCCCAGGCCTTCAATGACCTTTAATATACTTGTAAATCAGTTTATGAAGTAGCTGACTATTTACACTATATTTAAATTTATATTTATACATATTTATATTTACACTAGAAATATGCATTTGTGAATTTATCTGAAGTCAAACACTACAGAAAGGATTTTCAACCAAAATGAAATTTTGCATGGTACACACATGTGAACACTGAAACCTTACCGTAATATGTTCAGAGAGTTAGGTGTTGGATGACATCTCAGAGGACACAATATAAAGCATATAATATATAGAATATATGATACAAATAAAGGTGCTTTTCACTTCTCCCTCAGCCTCAATTTCTCCACTCTTTTTTGTGCTGACATTTGATCATTGTTTTTTAGAGGAATAATTTGAATTATTTGACACATGTATTTACATGCTGGATCCAACAAAACTGAAGTAAGGTCGAACCAGGAATTAATTCATTAGCTTGTTTTACTTGTGAAATAATAGTAAAATAGTTAACATATCTGTCATTTAATTGGCATCTTTGGTTTTCAGAACCTCGGATTTAGTGGGCAGTACTCTCATTACTTGATTTCCAGCTGCAAGTTGGATGATGACATTATCAGACATCACTTCACTTCTGGACTGTGTCTGTTAATTTTGTGACCAGAAAAGACAAAAAAAGAGCTAAACCCCATACAATTAAAAGGTGGTAATTGAAAGAGCATATACATCTTGCAAAGCCTTGATTCTCCAGAAGATTCCTTTGCTTGGTCATATTTGATCAGACATTTATCTAGACAATGGACTTCTATGTATATGATCAGGGAAGAAATGTACTATGACTGGAATATGAAGAGAGTTCATTTTTCTCAGATGAATAATGAACCATCTTGATGACCATTATTGGAAGATAAAAAATGAACCAGTTTTCATGCATAATATATAATATCTGATATAATATATCTGAACATTAAGTCCCTGCTTGAGGATTGTGTAATTATGAAACATGTTAAAGATAAATATAGAAGGAGATACAATTTATTCAGATGAAAACAAATCTGAGAAGGGTATTATTTTCTGCTAGTTTCTTCACATAATAAAAAGAGAAACTGGAACATTTTTGAATCGTTATTGCTGAAGACCATATGCAATTAAATATAAGTATTTTGTATTGCAATTACAAAAAGACTGAGAAAATTTAGCTGCAAATGGGGTCTTCTAGATTCTGAAAACAGTATACTACAACTTCTTTGGCAATTGATAGTGCAAGTAAAAAGGATAACATGGCTTATGTTCAACTTTCTTTAAGCAGCACAGCGATTGAAAAAGAAAGCTGAACCCTAGCCTTTCAAGCACAGAACTTGTATTGACAAGATTATCTGAAAAGATGAAAAGTCACAATTTATTAAAACACACACTGAAGATACAAGAACTGCCTCAGTTTTCCCCTTGCCAAAACCTGCAAACACCCATTATGCCAGGTATTGTTATTTAGAAAACGGATTTGTTAATATGCGTTAATATACATTTATTGATCAACTCATTATTTTTGGCCAAATTCAGTGCACATTTTGATGTCAACCTGTGAGCTTGAAAGATTGAAAAAAAGTTTTGTTTACCTGTCATGAATAAATTGTAAAGGCATGGCAAGCAATTAACCATGGTTTTATATTTGGTACTCCAGTAACACAAACACAAACTTTTACAAGATATGTAAAATGAATTGTGGACATAATTCCAATTTGAGATTTTGTATTTGGGATGCATATGGGATAATAATGAAAACATTTTGCAAAATTCCTACTTTTGCTTTTTTTTTTTTCCTTTAGTTAAAATGAATAAGCAAAAACCACATTGAAATAGATGAGTGTCAAAATATTTTTGCAGCTAAGAAGAAGTAGCCTCATTTTACAAAACTGTTCTTTGAAGTGTTGCTATCAATTAAGCTTGTGAAAACACGATTTAGGTGAGATGTATTTAGGTGTGTGAAATGATAAAATATTGCACTAATCTTTTATTTTAGATGCAGTCTGAGCAAGTATCAATTTTTATCAGGGATGAAAACAAATTTTTTCTTGCAGATACAGGACTCAACCTTTCAGGTTAGGCAGCCACACAGTGTCTCTCTTCTTGTGCCAAGTAAAGCTGCATGTGTTGTGGTTCCCTGTTAAGTTTGCCGAGTCTGCAGGTGCAGTACAGACAACTTGACCTTGTGTAATAGGGTCAAGGATCCTCAGAATGGTCTGTACCACAGGGCAGCTGCTGTGGGAACGTGCCACACATTGTTACTGCAGGCACTCTTGGTGGGTTGTTTGTCTGCAGATATTAACCCTGGAAAAAAGGGGAGCAAAGGAAGTTTCTGCTGGCAGGACTATTCCTGCAACTTGCTTCTCACTTGCCTCTTTCCATGAGCACTGCTGATTCAGGCAGAATGATGTGTGGTAGAGACAGTCTGGTCCTGACCTCTGTCTTCTCTGGGGACATCCTGACCTTTCTAACCACACTTGGGCCTGTGAATGTGACTGAGAGGAAGTAAGCCCCTGGGAGAAATGGTGGCTGGATAACAGGACAGTCTATCCTGTTGTCTGTTTACAGGCTCCTCAAGGGAAAGCAGTCTAGCTGATGAACTGTTTTGACCTGTCAGGACTGTCCAGATACCTTTGATGAAGAGCTTTTGATATCCTAGGCTTTAGCCATTTTAGACAACTAGAACACGTCAGGTGTCTGCTTTTTGAAGATATACAAACCCTCCATCATCCTTGAGTGACATCCTTTGGGTGTATGGAGAGCTGTTTCATACTGGAATTAATCTTTTTTTAGCTACTCCTGCATATCCAAGGTTTGCTGTTGACAACCTTGTGTATGAACACATTTTAGTAAAATGCAGTACAGGTTATTTAGAAAGCAACTGAACAGAATTCCTTTTAGGCTAAGGAGCAAGCTAAAGAGATGATAAAGTTTTTTTTTTAAATTTAAAATTAAAAGATATTAATGAAGTGCACCAATAACCAATGCTTGATCTTTAATATTTTCATTAGTGATCTTGGTACAAAAATACATTTATGTGGATGAAAATTACTGAGGTAGCAAAAATATTGCCAATACAAAGAAGGATGAGGATTCATAGAGGAAGAATTATATGACTGTGATGACAGAATGGTCTAAATGGAAGGAATGTAATAGTACTGAGTGGAAGGTCATTCATTTAAATACTAATAACAGGAATGTCTGCAGTAAGCTGAGAACTCATTAACTGGAGATGACAGAAAAAGATCTGGTTACATTAGTTGCTCAGAGGATAACCATAAGCCATCAAAATGATGAGACTGCATAAAGGAGATAAATATGATCTTCATATCCATCATGAGACTGATGTCCAAGAGACATGAGGAAATATCCAGTGTGGGATTCACTGGGCACAAAACTCCTTGAATGTTATAGGAAAAAGAAAGGAGTCCACCCTTCAGAAAAATTCAAAGCAGGAAGGGTACAGAGAGGCTCTTGTTAGGACATATCATTGCATGGGAAGTCTCTCTAAAGAATCGTGGCCTGTCCAATTTAGAAAAGCAAAGGCTTAAGGGAGCTATGTTCACTCCCAGTACTCATCTGGGGATGATAAACAATGACAGATGAGTCAAAGGAACACAAAACAAAATAAAATTTGTCTACAAATGGAAATAAAAGATAAGCTTTTTGACAATAATTTGCAATCATTCAACTTTTTTAACATACTCCAAATAAAAATATTGGGGATGTGAAACCCAATTGATTTTAGACAGAGAATTATTGGTTCATGAACTGGAGTATGTAATGATATGTTAAATTAAATCAATGTCCAGGAAATGATTTCTAGTCCCGACTGGGTATTACCATTTTCAGCAGAATTCTTAAATTAAGAAGATTCTAGCTGACTTTGGAAAAGGTTGGGCTGTTATTTTCTAGCTGTGCAACACTGATTGTGATACAACCTTAATACTTACAGACTTGAATGGTACTGTAAGGCAAACACATCATGCAAAGATTAGCCAAAATGGAAAAATACTTAAATAATACGTGATCATGCAAGTGAACACTGTTGTGATTTAGATATGTTTAGGGACTACAGGTGAATAGGCACAGACAACCTGTATTCATAAATTTTATTACTGCATTCACAATCCTTCCCTTGAAGATAAGGAAGTGCTATTGGTTTAAGTCTTCCTTAAAGTTACATGATATTTACCAACAGCTATCATGCTATAAGATTTAGAAAACCACATAATTCCCTTTATAAGGCAATGTCTTTCAAGTAATATTTTCCCTTATAAACCCTCCCCAACCTGGTATTAGAGAGTGCAAATTGTGATCACAGCTGTCCATTGCTAGTCATCTATGCTGTTAATAAACCTGTAATATTTGCTACACAATCCTGCCTGCACAGCAATTCAGACCCAAGCATTGAACATAACAATCTTCTCTGGATGAGACCTCCTAGTACTTGCCTTGGATGCTGTCAGCAAGCACAAGATCACAGGTGCCTGTGAGGTGTATTCACTCAGGTAGTCCAGCTGAAGTTTGCTTTTGTAATTGGTCTAAGCTCCAAAGTTGAGTATCTTTCAGGACTGAGCCCTGTGAATGGAAATTCTCATGTTCCAGTCTTTACACACAGGCATTGAAGATCCCATGACACTTTATACAAAAGGAAGAATGTTAACCCCAATGTCCTTGCCAAATGCTAACTTCGTTAATTACAGTCTGCTTTCTTTAATGCTCCTTGCAGTTTTAATTAGAAATAGTATTATTCTCTTCCTCTACTGCATTGTCACTGGTTATTCCCAGTTAACCATTTGCTGTGCTAAAGGTTGTTATCTTTTGTCCAAAGATGGCTGTATTTCAGAAGTGGGAAAGATGGCATATTATATTCTGCTATTTTATATATTTCTGTTCTCATTCCTTATGAGCTGCTTGCATCTAAATTCCTAGATACGTGTACATAAATATAAGTATCATGAATGCAATGTTTGGAAATTATATGACTTACAAGAACTTCTCAGAACAACACAGGCATGAACCACTACGACACCTGCAAGATAAATGATTTGCTGGCACCTAGGAATTTTCATACCCAAATGTCTATGTTTCCATATCTAAACTGAAAACAAGAACATGATTTTGATATGGTGGAATCAGCTGGATTTTTAAAGCATTTTGAGATTCATCAGGTTTCACAGTACTATAGAATTTTAAGATCATTATTGTACACATATTTTATAATTGTGCCATTTTTAATGATTTGTACCTTTAGTACTTTTAGTACAACATCGTATTGAATTTTTGTGAAATTATGTGAGTCTATATCTATCTATATCTAATCTATATCTATATCTATTTATATCTAATCTATATCTCTATCTATATTATCTATATTTAATCTATATCTCTATCTATATCATCTATCTCTATCTCTATCTATATAATCTCTATCTCTATCTAATCTATATCTATATCTATATCTATATCTATATCATCTATATCTATATCTATATCTATCTAGATCTAATCTAGTCTATATCTATCTAATCCATACTTATCTTTTAATGTAGGCCTGGAAGCTCTGCCTCAGTACTGCAAAAACTTTCCCTGTTAAATGACACTATAAGCAATAAATTGCATTATGAAGGATGGAGTTTTCGTACACATCCAAACTGCTAGATATATTCTGACTCCCAATTTCTATAATGAGCTGTTCTATATATTTTGTTTCTATAATTTAAAAATTAATTGATTACAAATGTCTACATTTCTAGAAGGGCTTCCTGTTTTGTCAGACAAAAAGTTTGTTTCTTCATGTTGTATCAAAATTGGCCAATTTCTACTATAAAATTGCTCTCAGTGTTCAGTAACATTAGCAAAGAAATTCCTTGGAATTTTCTGTCCTTGATATCAATGCACAGCAAATTCAGGTAGAGAGTTTCAACAAAATACTTTAACATATTCTTTGACTGTATTTTATAAAAGCCTCTGGTAATCAGAAAAAATATTAATTTTAAAGGAAGTCTTTCTTATGTGATTTTTAAAGCAAGAGTTTATTTGAAAGTTTTCACATTAGGAGGTCAGTGATATTTCCTGAGAAAGTACATATGGGAAGCCTGCAACATTCACCCCACACTTTCTTCAGAGTCAAGAATAAGAGGCAGAGATCATTCAGTTCATTTGGACACATTTAAGTGCCCAAAAGAGGTCACATTAATCGCTCTCTATTTCTTCTCCTGATCCTGAATCCTGAGAATTATTCATTGCACACATAGCAGATTTTTTGTGCTAATTGTGGATGAAGACAATGTGTCAAACGGAGGCCACTAGTGGCCATATCCACAAAGCCACTTATCTGTCATAGTGGCCATTGCAATATAATTGTGATGCCTACTAAATTCACAGAAGAAAGAGACAGTTGATTGTGCAATTGGCACTAACTTTCCATAACATTTCCTGTCAGCTGGGTTAAGATGACAGGCCTGTAGTTCCTCCATCCTCCTTCTGGCCCACCTTGTAGATGGGCATTGCATTTGTTTCAGTAACTGCAACCTCCTCAGTAAGTCAGGACTTCTGCTAAATGACTGAGGATGGCTCAGTAAGCTCTTCTGCCAGGTCTGTCAGGGCCCTCAGGTGCATCCCATCTGGCCTCATGAACCTGTGTGTGTCTAAGTGGTATAGCAGGTCACTGACGATTTCCTTGGATTGTGAGGTCTTCGTCCCGCACTGTCTCCCAGGTCAGGTGGCTGGGTACACAAAGAACAAGTAGTACTGCTATTAAAGACTGAGGCAAAGAACGCATTAAATCAGGCTTTTTATCATCCTTTGTCACTATGTTTTCTCTCACATCCAATACAAACCTGAATTACCCCTGTTTTGGTTGCTGATTTGTTTATAGAAACATTTTCCATTGTCTTTTACAGCAGTGGCTGGATTAAGTTCTAATTTGGTTTTGGGCCTTCTAATTTTCTCCTTGCATAACCTTACAATATTGTTGGTGTCCTCTTGAGTTGCCTGCCTCTTCTTCCACTATGCTTTTTTCCCTCAGTTCCAGCCAAAGCTCTCTGTTCAGCTAGGCCAGTCTTCCTCACTGGCTCACCTTTTCACCCATGAAAACATCTTGCTCCTGCACCTTCAGCATTTCCTTCATGGTCCAGCCTTCCTGGACTCCTTTGGCCTTTCAGGCTGCCTCCCAAGGGAGTCTCTCAACCAGTCTTCTAAACAGGCCAACATCTGCCCTCTGAAAATCCAAGTCTTGCTGACCTCTCTCCTCACTTCCCCAAGACTCAAAAACTTATTTCATGATCACTGTGCCCAAGGGGGCCTCCAGCTGTCATATCTGTTCAAGTGCTTGTCTGTTCACAAATATCAGATCCATTGGTCACCTTCCCCAGTTGGTTTGCTCACTAGCTGTGTCAGGAAGTTAGCTGTCACACACTGCAGGGATCTTCAGCACTGTTTCCTCTAGGCTGTTGTACTTCCAGACAACCTCTGCTAAGTTGAAGTGCCCCTCGGGAACAAGGGCCAACAATTGCAAGTCTTATCTCAGCTGCTTATAGAATATTTCAGTTGCCTCTTCATCCTGGTTGGGTGGTCCATAACGAACTCCAACTAGGAAAACTGCCTTGCTGGCCTTCCCCCTGATTCTTACCCATAAGCATTCAACCTTATCATTCCCATCATTAAGCGCTAGACAATCAAAACACTCCCTAAAATAGTTACCCCACTGTCCCTTCTGCTCTGCCCATCCCTTCTGGAGTAACACTTATGTGAATCCTGCTAATTAGTGAGATGATAGGACTGTAGTCATCAGTAGTTGAATGACTTGGGTTTGGGCTTAATTTTCATCATTTCCATATGGAGTGGTGATTCTGTTTTCCTAATGGCTGATAAAAACTGTGAAATGACAAGCGGAAGAATGCTGGAGGCCATCTGTATGAAACAAAGATGATATGGGACATTTGGCAGAGACACCCTGCAAAGAGAATTAGACAAATTAGAGGGCTGGACAGTCACAGAACAAAGTTTAACAAAGACAAGTCTTGGATTCTGCACCTGGGATGGGGCAACCGTGTGTTTATGTACAGAGTGAGTAATGAGATGCTGGAAAGCATTACGAAGGACCCAGAGGGTCCTGGTGGATGGCAAGCTGAATCTGAGCCAGCAGTGCCCTGGCAGCCAGGAGGGCCAAGAGTGTCCTGGGGGGCATCAGGGGCAGCGTCACAGCCAAGCAAAGGAGGGGATTGTCCTGCAGTTATATGGAATTGCCTTCACCAACTTGTAATTGAATTTGGCTGAAATGTCTGCCTGTGCTTTTAAGTTGAATTTACTCATGTGCTTTTGGACCGCCACACAATTTTGAACTTTGAGGCATGTTGGTATTATTTTCTCCTTGCCAGCCAAATTGGCCATTCATGAACTTTTCTCTTGGATTTGGATATTGTCATTTAAATTCACACTATTGTGAATAGACTATAGAAATTTAACTATCTTTCAAGGATAAATTTGAGTTTATGTTTGAAAATTAGAAGTAAACAAGTATTTCATGTTTGCATCCAACAGTGGTGTACAGGTCTGGTTTTTTTCACTAATGGCTTTGCTAATCTACTAAATTGAAGATTGACAGCAGTTTCTAGCAAATTATTTAGTTTATGTACACAGCTGTGTGAAATAAATAACAAATGACAGATATGTATTTCTCATTTGTTAATTATTTATTAGATTATATTATTTTCAGTGGTTACTACTAGCATTTCACAAAAACGTAGCCTGAATCACATAACAGCCTTGCCAAAGTCCACTGGAACCTGGAAGTGTAGGAGTGTAGGAGTCACACTGACTCTCAATTTTTTAATGTCATTTTGATTTCATATCATTTGAATAAACCAAATTAATTTACATGAATGTAGGGAGTAATTAAATATGATTAGAGCTAATATGAGTTCACTCTTGTAATTTAGTTATCCTATCACTGGAACGAAGAAAATCCAAAGGTAAAACTGCAGTGAGTTCTGTAATACTTGTCAGTTTACCCCTCAAATGAAACAAAGGTACTTAACGTGAGAATGGTCTTAGCATTCAAATCCTGCATATTAAACATAGCTTGTTCTGAGTAATACTCATCTGAATTCCAAACATTCTTTTAAAAGTATTTTCATTGAGAGATCAAATGTATAAGCAGATTTTCAAAACTGACTTGGTGTTGTGATTTCTAATGGTATTCAAGAATTTTCAGTTTTCCTAAGTAATAAAGCTCTACCTATGTAAAAAAGTCTGATAAAGTTTAAAAATGAGCATGGTGTTTATGTGTGCTCAATAAGAATTCTGATTGTTTAATTTCATTGTATGTAATAAAACTGAGAGAATTTAACTCAGATTCTCAGATGATCTAGTAAAGTTATTAGTTAATTTAATAGAATTATTATTTAAAAATAAAACTAATTTAAAATTTCAGTTTTAATTTAAAATATAGGAAGCACTGCCATGGAAAACCTTCACACTGAGCAAGTAATTGGGATAATTGTCTCCATTGAAAGTAACTTGTGGTGAAGCTCACAGTCTCTTCAAAAAGAGAAATTATAAGAGTCTGAAAAAGGCTGCTTCCCAGCAGATCTATGGTTGGTGTCTTGATGACCTGCCTGGAAAATTCCAGGTTGTTTCAGGATCCATAGGTGCTGGGCAAATCTGTAACAACATATTTCTTCAGTAAACTTTTACATATTTTAGAGTTATTTCATATATGTGAGGTTATTCAAGTAAAGGTAATTTTGCAATTACCTAAAATCCACATACTTTAGCCTTACTTTTCTTAGAGTGCATTCTATGGGCTAATTTAAATAATATGATATGATGTGATATGATATGATACGATATGATATGAAATGAATTATATTTATTATATTTTTTAAGCTAATAGGGATACTGGCATACATGGTTCTACATTATACATTTTAAAACCACTAGGTTATCTGGTCCATCCTGGCTACAGTACAATTCCTTTCCTCAAAGCATATTCTCTGATGTTCTGTCCACTCTAATTTCAACTATTACAAGTTATATGTAATATAACTCAGGTCCCTGAGTCTCTATATTGCTAGAGCAGGCCCTGTATGAAGTACCAATTCAGAGTTTAGAGTTGTGGTTAAGAAATAGTACTGGGAAGCATGGTCAAAATGAGCACAGTAAAGCTGACTTTCATCCCAATCCATATTTGAAGTGCACTCATGACAACCCTGGATTTAGAAAATATAACGTGAAGCAATTGAAAAACAGACACTGTGGCTCATATCTTGCCATCACTGTAGATCTGAAGCCCACACAAATGGCATCTGTAGAAAAATGGCAGACAGTGACCATTTGCTTTCAATTTTAGTTAACATTGTATAACAGGAAATTTTCCCTTTAGGTATATGTACATATCCTCCTTCTAAAGAAAATCACGCTCATACCCAAAGATATTTGTTCTTTAGATGCCATTTAAAAAAAAATATTTTAAGTCTTTCACTTATTTTAATTTTTTTCCTTATTCTTCTTTCCTTCCCTACCCCTCAAGCTATCTAGCAGCATTTTGGATATATATAACAGTGACCAGGGAATGGCACCAGCTAATATGGGTCTCACAAATGCTTCTTGCCCAGCTAATCTACCAGTAAAAAGGGAGCTCACAGGTAAAAGAACTCTGAGATTTTAGTCAATAACTGCATAAGTGATGTTGTGTATCTTAAAAGTTGAATCGATCTTATCTATGAAAAAGATATCCATAATTAAATTCCTGAGAATTTTCACTTAGTGGTTTCATTTAAAGAAAAGAACAAAGAACAAGGAAAAATATTTTCTTTCTGTTCTTCTCTTTAACAATACAGAAACCATGTTTGCCCCCTATTTTTATGAACATCATGATTCTAAAAAGCCTTCATATTTTAGAAAACAATACATTCTTCCACATGTTGGCTCTTGACCAAAAATATAAATAAATTATCATCCATTAAATTTGTTCCAGTGTAGAACAAATAGTTCTTTTAAAACTTTACAATAAGGCTATTCAAGGTAAAGCTATATTAGTGGATTAAGAACTTTAAAAGTTACATTCAATTAATCCAAAGAATGCTAAAAATCATGTACAGTTTATTAATGTCACTCAGAGGAAACAGTGAGTTTATTCAATATCTTACAAATCTGATTAACTCTTGCATTATGGGATATAGAAAATTCATATTCACCTTAATGTATTGTAAGTTTTACCCTGTAAAATACAGGATATTGGAGAAAAATACCCTTCCATGGCATTTCTACGTTCTTAAATTTTAAAAAATGCCATAAAAAATGTTAAGCAACCTGCAAGACTTGCTCAAAATTTAATACTGGTAGAATAAAGATTTGCCTATGATCTGTTTTAATAGCAAAAATAGTAATGCAGTAAAAGGACTGGAAGTCTGGTCTTTGTGACAAGAGGCCATTTTCAAAAGATGAAAGAAGTACTGGAATTGCATCTTAAGGACTATTTTAATAAATGTTACTTTCTGTCAGAAGCAGATACAAGAGCAATGGCAAAGGAGAGACAAAAAAAGGATAACCACAATCTCAGTAAGTATACATTCATCTTCCATCTCATTAAATGGAATGTATGGAGTATGCAAAACCATGATACATTAGCTACATCTCTGCTCTTCTTCTAGACCAGCATCTCAGCAGGCTGATCAAATTGAACTCAGACTGCAAACACAGCCAACCATAAAGCTTTCTTTCTTGAAATTAATTTCTGTCTCTGACTTTGTCTTTCCAAATACTTTGCATATTGAATTAATTTATTTCCATATAATCTCCTGCTATTATTTTTTCACAGTAGCACACCTGATATTTTCTCTAAGAAATACAGTGCAAAGCAGACAAAAGGAGTCAGATTATGAGAAAAACTACAATGAAAATCCAGTCTTCACACCTTATTTACTGAAGCACTGAAAGCAAGAGTCTGTATCTCTTTACGGGTAACAGGGAAGGAAAATGAATTTGCATAGCATCAGACAACTTCTAAGTGGTTGCTAAAATCTTAAACTTGATGAAATTGTGTGTTACCAAAGGAGATCAGTGCAGGACTGTGTGAGACTCACCAGTGTTCACACAAGCCCATAACCCCTGTCATCCAGGATCCACTTCTGTTTCCTTTATGGACAACAGTCCAGCTATGTACAGATGATATATGATTGTTGGTTCTAGAGGAAAAGCCCTAGAACACAGGGAAATTCATAGTTCAATGTTTAAATATTAGAATTACAAAAAATAAAAGAATTTTTAGTTTATATAGAATAGAAAAAATATCAGTTTCATTACTGGGAGAACATTGCCTGTAAAATTACACAATTTTTCCCTCTAAAGCATAATTTGAAACAAAAAGCCTGCAGGATTCTTTTTGGAAAGTGTTGAATAAAGCAGTTGCAATTTTCAAGTTCTCCTTTCCAGTCCTTCCAACAGAAATAGTATGGGTGCTGGATTCAATGATCCTTATGAATCATTTCCAACTTGAGATATTCTATGATTCTGTGAATTTATAGCTAAATTGGTAATTAGTTAATAGCCATTATATATATATAGTTATATATTAGTCATATATTAGTTAATAGCCACTATTTATTCTCTTACTTCTGTATTGTTTCTCTGGATATTCCAGTAATCAAAGAGGGATTTATGGCTTTGCTTGAATGAAATTACATATCTGAAAGTATACATCCACTGGCATGGTGTGCTAGCAATCACTATGGACAATCTTCTGCTACTTAAAATTTCCAGAAAGCATCCTTATATCTGTCTGTAATTTTTTTGTGGATTACAGACAGACCCTGACTATTTTTTAGATGTGTTGTTATCACATAATCTCTGAAATGCCATTGCAGCTGCTGTCTGTCTTGTTAGGGCAGAAATGGGGAGTTTTGCTGGACTAAGAAAGGGGATGGGTAGGAGTTATTTGGAGCTACAAGGGGAAAGAGAGGCTCATCATAGATACATTAGAGATGCCAGGTCTTACTATTGCCTCCATTGTTTGCTTTGGTTTATCATAGTCCTTTCTGATCACAGAAGAAATGACTGAGAACTTTCCCTCTCCACTGGCAACTAAACTGAAGGCCATGAAGATACCACTGCAGAAAGGCAGCATGTGTTTTGGCTTGGCTCCAGGTGCTCACTACAGAGCCCAAAGGCTCTCTGGACATAGCTCCACTATCTAAAGGCTGGACATAATAATGCATTGCATATAAAAGCTTTATCAGTGTGATTTACTCTTTTATGAGGACCAGGTTTCCTAGTGACAGTCTGAAAAATCAGTTTGTGAATGTTGATTGGAATTATACAAACTTTCGATTTTCACATGGAATTAAGATCTACATTTCATGGAAATGTTCTTGTATGTTCTAATAACAAGGGGTAATAAAGGCATTGGAAAAAAGTTCCTTTTGAAAGACTGTATATTGAAAGAAATAACGAAAAGGGATTTATATTTAAGAAGTGAAACCCCTTCTCGCAACAGATAGAGTTTAAAACAATAGTGTTTTTTGATGTTGGGGTTTTTTGCTTCCAAAGAATATTATATCATAATCCTGTCCATGCCGTTTGAAAAATAATTTTCTGATTTGGCTTATGTGTAATTTAATTCTTGTAATATTGCTGATCACTCAGGATATCTCTGGGAAGGTTACAGACATACATCAGGAAAGTTCCATTACAACATGTTTCCAAGC
Source organism: Pycnonotus jocosus (assembly GCA_013400435.1). Taxonomy (NCBI): domain Eukaryota; kingdom Metazoa; phylum Chordata; class Aves; order Passeriformes; family Pycnonotidae; genus Pycnonotus; species Pycnonotus jocosus. Next base: position 44,022 of record VWYP01005223.1, on the reverse strand, counting down.
TTAAAAATCTCCCCCCCTAACTCATTGACACAACCACTGGAATTTTCTTTTCAGGAAAAAAATGCAAAAATATAAAGAAAAGAGAATTCTCTAAGTGTTCACTTGTAAAGATAATTTTTTCTTTGCCTTGTTTTATAGCTAATGCTTAGTTGACTATTTTTTGATGAATATCTTACAGGGTTTTCCACAGTGTAAATATTAATTAAACAAGATCTATTATGCCATAGGACGGTATAGTTAAAGCACATTCTTCAGTTTCGCTTCCCATCGCATTCTTTTGCCAACACAACCAAAATATATTTTTAAAATTTTTTGGTTGCTGTGTGCCTTTGTACACTGGGCTCTCCTACAAGCTCCAGCACATTCATTCCAATGCAATGCAGGGATTCCCTAAGCAGTGCACTCAGGAGGATTCCAGCAGTAGGACACCAGCAGAGACTGCTGGTTCCTGACATCCAGCAGAACCCTAATGAGACTACATTCTCACTTTCTGTGCCAAAATTATATACAAATTATATACAAGTAATTCCCCAAAGCAATGGGATGTTCTGAAGGATCACACACACCAGCCTGGATACCAGTACAACGCTGATAAAGTGAACTGAGAGCACACAGAGAGGGTCCTCATTTTAAGAGATTTATTTTCTCTTTTTTCCTTCTAACTAAACTACAAAGTGAACCAAGATACCCTACATAGCTTGTTTTAGGAGAAGCATAAATTTTAATTCAGAAAATATATTTTATTGTTTAAACCATAGTGGGTTTTTTTCATTTTCTCTATGTTTTAAAAATGATCATAAATATTTTTTGTGCTGTCCATCACCAAAGGAAACAGATGTAAGGGGGATGAAATGTTTCTGGGACATAATCTTGCTCTGTTTCAGTGAAGGGATATGGTTGTAGTTAAGTACTCTGTGGGTTTAAGTGCTTGCAATTGTAAATAAGGAATAGTGAAGCTGTTACCTTGTGATCTGTAACAGGAGTTCTGCCAAAATATAAAATTGCTGGATGAATTATCTTGTATCCCTGTTGAAGTTACCAGCAAGACTCCACTAAGCTGAAATCTCTGTTCTGTAGAAGCATGATGGAGAAAGAATATATAAGCATCAGGAAAAAAGAAATGTTATCTCACATTTAGACAATATGTGACTATTCCATTCTCTAGAAATCTAATTGTAAATAAGTGAAAACCCTATAGTTAAGGTAAGATACAGGCACTACTAATGATAGAGTTTGTCCTGAGAGTAAGTCAGAGACAGGTAGGGGCTCATGTTGGGACTGCTATTTGAGAAAGATTTTCACTGTATATTGACTAACATGTTTTTAACTAATTGAAATGTTTTATGTTGAATTTCTCAAAAAATATTTCGCCATAAAAACAGTAACTGTTTCTTTTTAACAGTTGAGAGAAGAAGAAGGTATAATATTAATTACCGAATCAAGGAGCTTGGCACACTCATCCCCAAGTCTAATGATCCGTGAGTTCAAGTGTCTTTCCTATAATAATGTTTATAGTATTAATACAGGAAAAAAGAGACAGTTGTGTATACTGGCTATAGCACTGAGTAATAGGATACAAAATCTTCTAAACCAGGTCACTGGTTCAGATCAGGCTATTGAAGTAACAAATTTTGACAGATTTTTCTGTTGGAAAAATGTTCTACTGTGACTGTTGGAAAAACTTACCTGAAAGCATAATAGTGCAAAAGCAATTCCAGGGTGTTTAAGAGAGACTGCCACTTCAAGGGAAAACAAACAACCAAACCCCCAAACCAACAAAAACAAAAAACCAAAAACAAACAATAAAAAAGGCAAACAACAGAAAGTCCATCTCTCTGTCCCCAAGCACAACTGAGTGGTGTCTCTGGAGAAGGAAGTAGTGATGCTTTCAGCTACTGCCATGGCCCTCTAGTGGGATAACACGAAGTTTACGTTGTCACTGTCTGCCCTTTGACTAAGAGAAAAAAAAAATCAATTTAAGACTCTGTAGACTGAGCATTTTTCAAAAATCCTCAACTCAGTGCAGGGAAATCACCAGTCCTAAAATGCAAGGATAAAAGTAATAATTGCTATAATTGCTATAATAATGTCATTTTATACTAATGCATATACTTACAGAAACAAAAAATGCATATTGCTTGAACTGTATGTGCATTCCCCTAAAGCTTATATTTGTCATCAACAGGAAAAAAGCTGCCTTGTAAAAAAGCCCATTGCAAGATTAACAATAGCAATTCAGAGGGATTTTTAATGCAGAACTTTAGCCTTAGATTTCTCTTGTTGCTCAGGGAAGACTTAAGACAATGCACAAGCATGATTGTGACATGCATAAAATTGATTATACAGATTTTTTCTTTATCATTTGCATGTCAATACAGATGTCCATGATACTTCAAATGAAACAATCTATTCAGCTTTTTTAACCTTAGGACTAAGAAACTTTTGATTACATTAAGGATTTCTGCAACAATACAAAGCTGTGTGAAACACACAAGTAGAAGGTTGGCTTTACTTGAAGTGAAGCCACCAGAGAGAAAGTTAACAAATTGTATCCATTTTAGAGAATTCACAAACTCAGCTCCTTTTGTAGCATCTGCCAAAGACTGGATAAATGGGCATGCTTTTTTATTATTAATATAGAATTAGGTGTTAAAGCTGAATTAAACTAAAAAGCCCTTTCAGTACCCAAATAAAGTTTTGGGCATGTGATCCATTGCAAGCAGAAACTGATAAAAGTGTTTTAATTTTTCTGTGCATCTTTCAGTACTCAATACCATTTGGGCAAGTAATTGAAAGATTTCTCAGAAAAACAGTGGATGGCACTGTTGGTTTGCAGCTATAAAGCAAAAATAGAAACTGGTTATACTGCAATTAGAGACAGGCATAGGGTACAAATTCCAGTTGCACTTTTTGATCGCCTATAAAGGTGTTTCACTTACATGTTTTGGTCTCGATTCAGGTTGAATTTGTGAACTGAATCAAAACATTAATACCCAGAGTAATCATTTAAGCTGTTCTTAAAATGATTTACCTGGACCTGCAGTTTTGCTCCAGTAAGTGGATGATGGACTTCACCCTCAGTTTTTGGTGTTGTTGCCTGATGAAAAAGTTTCAGGTGTAGATTCTGAAATCATTGCCTTATCTTGTTTTAGTTTGCAAACCCATGGCTGAGTTCAGCAGTGTGACCAGAACCAGAGTGATTTATGTTTACAAAAGTACAAGGTGAACTTAAGTATCTCACATTCCGAAGACTGCTGTCTTCAAAAGGCTGATAATCAGGACTCCTTTGGAAAGCAGGCCTATTGAAAAGCTTTAAAGTTAGTGCTAAGAAAAAAAAGGCATCGAAATGTGCAGGGCTTTTGAAAAAACAGGTTGCAACATAATTTTGCTATAGCTTAGTGCAAGGATAAATTAATTCAAAGAAGTGTAAGAACTTTGTTTTTTGTATTTGTATTTTTAGATGGAAATATATTAATTTGAACGTTTTGGTTTGTTGGCTGAGCAGAACAAAATTATTATTACCTTTTTTATGGTCTTGTTTTGCCAAATCATAACTCAGCATCCTTATTCTCTCTTTCAGTTCTTGCTTTTTACTTCATAGCACCTTACTGTGCTCCCAGTCTGCCCCCTCTTTGAAAGAGAGATTTATCATGGCTTACAATACTTTATCTGTAACATTTTATCACACATAGCATTTTTGCCTCATATTGATTTTAGAAGATTCTTCTTATAGTGGAAACTTAGCTGTAAAAGGAGAAAGCTTACTGATACTTAGACTAATGACAGTGAAAAAAAATCAGCCTCTGCATTGAAGAGCAAATACTACTATAACTAAGCCATTGTGGTTAGCATGCCTGTCCCAGATGGCTTGCTTCAAAAAAGATTACATTCAGAATCAGAAACAGAAAAGGACATTTTTTATGCCATTTGGAAACCTTTTGTGATTTATATTTCTTAGAAGGACTGTGTGGGGTTTTTATTTCACTTTTTTTTTGTTGGTTATGTAGTGAACTTGTTTGCCTCCTGCAGAGCTTCTGCAGGGACTTTCTTTTGACTGGATTAAACCCTTATTCTTTTCACTTTTTTTTTTTTCCTAATTTAATGATGAAAAGTGTGGATTACATTACATAAATGAATGGGTGTTTTAAGTTCACTTCATCAGCATTAGAAAATGAAGATAAGTATAAGTTACAAAGAACTATGACTCTTTTGTTTAATTTTCAATGCTTAGCTATCCAAGTGCTAGATGATTCAGAAATGCAAATCAGTTTTACAGAATAATTCAAAAATAGAATTTTAAAAATGCCAGAAATACTCAGTCCTTTTTACTGAAAAACTCATAACCTGCTCCCTTAATTATGCTTGCCTTCATTTGTGTTCAACCTTTCAGAATCCACCTTTTAGTTGGTTAACAAGATTTCTTATTGTGATGGAGTCTGGCAATGCCTACACGAGAACAGTTTAATGGTAGTCAGATGTAAATTGCCAGAAAGCTAAACAAGAAAAAGCCCCTTCCTTCAAGAACTCTAGTAATTTTACAGAACTGGAATATTAAGAGAACTGCTGAGGATTTGGGTTGCTCTCACTCTCTCCTTTCTGCTCTCTGCATCTCTCTGTGCCTGACCTCTGTGATGTTGTGGACAGACTCTCCAGCAGGCAGCACAGGCACATGTCTGCCAAAGGAAAAGCTTGTGTACACCGTTGCTGGTATGGAGTGGGAACTTGCTGCCTCTTTCATGATAATACACTCTGCAATTGTGCAAGTCCTGAAAACAAGTACAAAGTCCTTCCAAGTGCTTCTTTGAGTAAATTTCTTTAGTTTAAAGCTAATTCCCCAGAAACGGGGAAAGAAATGTTCTGCAAACACAGTTTCAACTTTGCAAATGTATTTGTTATTAGTAACTGGCCTGTGTCTGGCAAACCCTGTAACTATCACACTCTCTCAAACACTGCTTTCATTAATTAGTTCTAATCTTAGATGACCAGATGCTCCCATCCTTCCTACAGGAGTTCAACTTCTGTGAATTAGGTAAATTCAACAAAGTTAAATTAATGGAAATGAGCTGAAGATCAGTCTCTTTTCTGTTTTGTTTCTCCAAAATGGGAAGCTCTACTTGGTGAGAGCTACATGTTTTGTTCTGGGCATCTGAGTTTTGTAAAGAGATTCAGATGTTAAAGTTAGGAGGAGACAGGATTCAGAGACTAATAAAACATAATGTGTTTTTTACTTTTTAAAAAATTTTCCATACAAATCTTGCCATTTTTGGTGGACTTCTGTTTATTAAACTCACTAACATATCTGTAGCTTGCTAGAAACTTCAAATTATTCTACCACATGGATACACAGGCACAAAGAAGCAATCCTCCTTTGCAGAGGCCATTTCTGATGACCAGACTTGCAAAACATCTTACTGCCCTCAAATGACTTGGCTTGGATGTAGAATTTCCCACATATTTCAGTACTTACAGGATGGTGCCATGCATGCATTTAATAAAAATCAAGACTAAGAAAAAAAAAAAAAGTAAAATAAAAAGAAAAATAGCAAATTAATAGAACTGAAAGATCAAAATGAAGAAGAGAATTCGTGCCATATCTGAAGATCTGTAGGTCTACATCTAAGTTTTTAGGACCAAAAGAGTTAAGAATGCAAGTATTTTGTCTGTTTTTATACAGAAGCTTCCAATTAAAGGAGTAACAACTGCTAGTGATTTCTCAGGTTTTAAAGGTTCTAAAAATGTGTTTGTAGATGTTTTTATTTCAGTTTCTATCTCTAAGAGCAATCTACAAATCTCCAAAAAGCATAAAATACAATTTCCTAGTGACATTTTTATAACTTTTCAGGTAGTTTTATTTAGAATTCTTTGTTTTCAGAGAAATAACAGAAACCAAATAACTGATCAGAGAATTTCTGAATTCTTCTTATGCACTTGTGCGTTGAGTCAATCCATTTTCAAATGCTGAGTAGTTTTTTCTTCCCACCATAGATGAATCTGCTAGGCTGCCTGATATGTAGAGCTAGATATATTTCAGACTATTGGTATGCAGGAATCTCACCTTTACCAGCCCAAATTTGCCTTCATCCTCACCAGTTGCATTGTTGCTCTTCCAGCCCTGCACACGTGCACAGAGGTTCTGTTGCTCTGCAGCAGTGTCCTGTGGCTGCTGTGTGATGCTCTGGGCTAGAATGAATGAACAGTGCCTGTGATGCAGAATCAGCACAGACACCTTCAGTGTTTTCCTTAGATCCTGCTAAAGAGAGACACGAAGGGAAATACACGTTGGCTTCTAAGGTCACCAGCTGTTCCTTTGCTGCGCTGCCTTCACACTCTGGAAGGTTTCACTTCAATATTCCTCATTTAATAAGACACCAACTGGTTCATGTCCATATGAGAAGGGAGGTAGAAGCCATGTGTGGGATACACACACATGCACAGACACACACACATGTACACAGGTTAAAGAACAGTCTATTAAACAACAACAGTAACCACTGCATTTTTATCCTAGCTCTCCATTACAGTTTTGCCTGTCAGATCTGTAAATATTACCACAAGAGATATCTATCCACATGTATCTCATGCAAAAGCTGACCAGGTCCATCTCTCTGGCAGTTTGAATCCAGGAATCAGTATTACAGTGAAGATTTATTTAAAACTATGAAAAAAAATCATTACCATAGAAATAAAAACTTAAACTATCAAGGAAACATGAACTAAAAGTAAGCCATATCAAAAAGTGATATTAAGTGTAACAACTAAGTGTAACAGGAATTAATATAATCAAAAAATATTCCAAATACAGTCATGAACATATGACTTATTAATTTGTCAATCAGAAAAATTAACCAGAAAATAACTTTGTCTGATTCTGACTTCATAAAATTTTGTAACTGACATGAAATACTATGAAATATTTTCTTAATATGTGATATATTGAAATTTTTCTGCTGCTGTTACTTCCTTAATTATTTCCTTACTGTTATTTACTTAATTATTTTCCTATTTCCAGCTATGGATTTGTTTCTAATTTCAAAGTACTTACTATATCTTTAGGTTTGGACCATCAGTTCAAACCTGTCTTAATTTTGTTTTTAGTATTATTAGAGACTAACCTCCTTGTCAAGGCAGATTGTGCTTCTCCACAGAGTATATATAGCTCATATCTGAGATGGGAGTGGAGAATCCCAGTTTGAAAAGTTCTTATCCTGCTAAGTTTATTTTATTTATCTTCTTTATTCATGAATGGTCTGGCATTGAGACAGATGCTTCTTTCAAACTCCACTGCAATATAGTCATAAACAGGGACCTCTCAGTGTTTTATGCAACTTTCCAAGGAGGTGTGATGAAAGTGAAACTGTGACATGGCCATCAAAGATTTGTCCAGAAAATGTGCACACTAAAGGCTTCCTGAACCTTTACAATTTGAACATAGGCAAGCCATTTGAGGGGAGAAAGTCCTCTCCTAGGAGGGAGCCTATGGGATGCTGGCAAGAAATTCTATCCTCCCACCTGCCCAAGAGGTACAGGGACAGGAAGGGGAAGGCAGAGGAACTGCCAAAGATGTGATTCAGCCATCCTGAGGGAGATGTATCCTGCTCTTGGCTCCCAGTGCCACCTCTGCTCCAGCTTTTTTGAGCAGGCAATGTCTAAATCAGAATACATGCCCAATTATGTCTTGGCTCTGTAGACAGTAGAGTGGTAGACAGTAATTATTTTCTCTCTGAGCTCCTCACTTTCTAACCCCCAAAGCTGTGCATTTCTGACCTGCAGCACTGAGAGGAGAGGAGGTCCCAATATACTAGAGCCTCACAGTTTGTGTGCTGTCCAGAGAGAACTGACATTTGAATTTGAGCACTTTTAGATTAAAAAAAAAAAAAGTTACTCCCAAATCTCTAGCAAATTATCTGAAATCTATGGTATGGTTAAACACTGTGATGCTTTATCACAAATAACTGTGTGTATTCTTCTTAGTGTCTCAAAGTTATCAGCTCCATCAGGTTTTATCCCTAGTTAAGCATCAGGAAAAACTGGGTGGTCTGGGTCCTTAAATCCTGTACCTGCCTGGCTTTTGCACTATCAGAAGAAAAAAACCTGCATAAATCTCTATGGGTTCTTAGCCTCATGAGGGAAATGGAGGGGCAAGTACCAATCTCTTCACTCTCGTGACCACTGATGGGGCTCAAAGAAATGACATGAGGCTGAGTCAGGGGCGGTTTAGGAAAAGGTTTGCACCTAGTGGGTAGCTGAGCACTGGAAACAGGTTCTTCAGGGAAATGGTCACAGCACCAGCCTGACAGAGTTCAAGAAGTGCTTGGACAATGCTCTCAGGCACATGGTGTGATTCTTGAGGTGTTCTGTGCAAGGCCAGGAGTTGGACTCACTAATCCTGTTGGATGCTTTCCAGCTCAGCATACTCTATGATTCTGTGAATAAGAGAAAGTGATAATAGCTGGGCATATAATTTATTTTTTTTTCTCCATAAATGACAGATTTTAAATAAATGTCTTTGGAATAGGTACTGAAAAAAATGCTTGTCCCCCCCCAGCATCAGATTCTTACTTGTTTCAACAGCTTTTCTTTCTCACGGTTGTGTTTGGAACCACAAGCTTGGCCAACCTTCTGCTCAGCCTAAGCAATCTTGCCGTGAGGTAGATAGTTTGGATAAAGCCTATGTATCTGTATATTTAATGCAGTGAGCCCATCCTGTATAATAAAATACTGAAATCTATTAGAAATTAAACATTTTCAGCAAAATTCAGTCTTGTTCCAAGACCTTAGTTAAAGGAAGGCATGAAAATTTGATAAATGGATACATGAAAGTCTTTGGACAGTTTCATTTGAACAAGTGTTTTGTTGCTAGTAAGGCTACATGTAAGCTGGGAGTCAAACCATGTTTTCCTGAATGATGGGCAGGTTTAATCTAATTTTTTTGAAAAGCTTTTATTTTGAGTTTGGGTCTGCATGTAGCTGTAGATTTTAACTTGCTCTTTATATTGTTTCACGATTTTTGAATGTGATTTTTGCCATTCCCTAGTCATTATGGTTATGAAAGTGTGATTTTTCTGGTCTGTCATCAATGAGGAGTGGCATTCAGCACAGACCATTTTTTTTCTCTACAAGCATAAAAGCAACCTCATTAGTAAGTCAGGTAAAAGGAGTAGTATATTCAAAATGATCTTTAAAAATTTAGGCTTAAGTCCTCAGTAATGTATATTTCCTAGTTCATTAATGCAGAAATACTGCACATAGATTTTAATCTTAGAGTTAATAATAAAAGCAATTTTCACTAAAAATATAAAAACTGTAATGGTAGAATCATGATATTGCATTTAGCTCTCCCACAAAAAGTCACTTTATTACTTTCTTTTGACACTTATTTTCATTCTGGGATTAATTTTACTATATAAGGGCTTCTTAACTATTCTATTAAAATTTCCATTCAGAAGCAATAATATCTAAGAGTGAATAATAGTCATGTAAATCATTATTTCATATTAATGTAAAAGATTTTGTAAGTTCTTATGAATTCTGCTGACATGCACAATTGTGAAAAGGTTATCTCTACATTCTGCAGTGATATGCGCTGGAACAAAGGAACTATTTTAAAAGCATCAGTAGAGTACATCAAGTGGCTACAAAAAGAACAACAGAGAGCCAGAGAATTAGAACATAGGCAGAAGAAATTAGAGCATGCTAACAGAAGACTTCTGCTCCGAATTCAGGTTTGTATGAGTGTTGCCACGAACTACAAAGCTTTCTCAGTACTTATCCCCCATCAAATTTTGTTAATCCATATAATTTTTCTTCAAATGACGTTTATTAAAAATAAATTGACTTTGCCCATTTATTTCTCTGTATGTTGGGGAGGGGGTGTTTTTTAGATTTCCAGGAAATTTCTTTGATAATTATACCTTACGTAAAGTAACTCGTGGAAAAGTAATAAAGTACTTGTACAAACAGTTTCATTATGTGCATGTTGGAAACAAAGACAGACAAAAAAAAATTAAGGAAATAAATATATTCCTGCAGCAAAAAGATCAATACTGGACACAAAGTTTCCTTCAGTATTTTAATTTTCCTTTTCAAACTATTTAACCCATTACACTTCCCAGTAAAAGTTATGTCTGCTTTTGACAGAAAGAGGCAGAATATAGCCCTTCATGGCTTGAAAAGCAAGATTCTTATATAGACACAAATCTATGGAAATGGGATGGATAGATATGTAGATAGACATAAAAGTGATCATCTTAAATATGTTGATTTATTTATATATCTGTATAATATAAGCATTATCAAGTAAAGGATATTCTTTTTCTCTGGAAAACAGTTTTATAATGAACTATCAAGTTGCAACATTTTTCTCCTACCTTCATTGGATTCAGTATGCAATGGTTTTAGAAAAGCTGTCCTCCCTCTTCTGTTTCTGTAGAATAGTTGCTTAATGACAGAAAGGGATATAGAAACATTTGAGTAGCAAATTTTCTGATATAAAAATTTAATATTTGAAAATTTAATCTCAAAACTGGGCAATAGGTATAATAAATTTTCATGCATGATTTGTATACCTTCTGCAATTGTTCTGAAGAGACTGTTTTCTCTTTTAAAATTGTTGTCTAATTATTTTTGTTTGAAATGTCAGGAACTGGAGATCCAGGCACGTGCACACGGCCTTCCAGTCATGTCTTCATTCAGTGCTGTCGATTTAGCTGCACAGGTCATCAAGCAACAGTCTTACCCAGAGGAGAACTCTGTAGACTACTCTCAACAAATGCCTCTGGTACATGGACAAAATTCTGATGTCTGCAATGGATCTACAGCCTTTTCTGATCCACTTTCACACTTCACAGATTTGTCCTTCAGCGCAGCTTTAAAAGAAGAACAACGACTAGAGGAAATCTTATTGGATGACACGGTGTCACCATTTGGAACAGACCCACTCTTGTCCTCCACATCTCCAGCTGCATCAAAAGAGAGCAGCAGGAGAAGCAGCTTTAGCACAGATGATGGAGATGATTTATAAAAGCAGAAAGGGTCTCATACTAAACCACAATGTTAAAAGACTGAGTTGAACATAAGCCTGGTGTTTGCTCTTATTTTAAATATCTAAAAGGAGAGACACTGTAAAAATTAATTACTACATGACAAGGATTTCAATCAGCCCTTACTTCACAAGAAAATAAGATGGATATGAACTCACATTACTCTGCCCTGAATTCACCCTCAGTTCACAGCCTACATTTGCATAAATCTCTCTTCACTGGGAATATTTTTACTATCACTTCATGATTTTTTATAGTACTATGAAAATGGTTACCACAAAAAGTTGGTATGCAACCATGTTGCAAAATTGTATTCAAACTCTTTTCAATCTGCTTACACTTCTCTGCTACAAATATGAGTTTTAGTAATTTGCTAATTTCTTTATTTTTTTAATAACTAAAAATTCTACAAAATGTGAAGCAACAGAGAACTATTTAAGCTGGGAACTGTAGAGATGTTACAGGTTTTAAAATCTAAAAAAGTCAGATGGTATATGCTTTCACATGTGAAGTTTAAACTGTGTGGGCTTCTCTTTAAGAGAAGAAAATCCATTAAGCTTTCCATGGAATGCCATTAGTTTTTAAAATTTCATTTGTAGGAAAAGAAGACTCTTTAAAGTATATTCTTTAATGACACAGAAGAAAAATGGAAACTAACATAATGACAGGGATTCAAATGAACACAGACAGAAAAAGACACAGCATTGCAGCAGAAAGACTGTGGATATACAAGACAGCACAAACACTCCATGTTACAGTTAGCACAATTTGAAACAAGCTCTACTTGTGACAGTGCTATGTTAGCTACTTTTTCCAAGAGTATTCAAACTGTGTCCTTTTTCATGTGGAAGAAATTGGAATTCAGATATAACACTGGGCTGTTGGATGACACTTTCAGTGTCCTTTAGCAGCACAGTGAGGTTTTTCCAAAGGGACCCTATCCATACATGTACTTTTGATCCATTTGGAAGCAGAGGGAAATTACAAGATTCCCATGGCATACACTATAAACAACAAGAATTTAATTTCACATTTGGTTTTGGACTCCCTGCAGAAAACCTGGAAAAGAAGACTTCTCAAACTGAAGGGAATATTCAGAAACACTGATGTGATGCACTGCCTCTCATAACCAGCTTGCTAGGAGGGCGCATTCAGAAAAATCACTTCTATACATAGTGAAATTCTGGAGAGTGATGTACTTAATGTTCCTGAAGAGTCTTAAGTGCAATCATTCCAATTGTAATATTAAAACATGAGAAAATAAACCGGAACAGGTTCTTCATAGCTCTCCTTCAATCAAAACCAAAAGATCACATTAGGGAGTTGTTATGGTTCAGCCCCAGGCAGCAACCAAGCCTCACTTGGTCACTGCGTGGCCAGAGTGACTGGGGAGAGAATTGGAAGGGTAAAATCTGTAAAGCTCTTGGGTTGAGATAAAGACAGTTTAACAAGGAAAGCAAAAGCTGTGGACAAAAGTGAAGCAGAACAAGGAATTCACTTCTTCCCATGGGCAGGCAGCTGTTCAGCCATCTCCAGGAGAGCAGAGCCCCATCACATGTAACGGGGACTTGGGAAGTCAAATGCCATCACTCCAAAATCTCCAGCCCTTCCTCCTTCTTCCCCCCCCACCCCCCCTTATATCCTAAGCACGATTTGATGTGGTGTGGGATATCCCTTGGTCAGCTGGGGTCAGCTGTCCTGGCTGTGTCTCCTCCCAACCTCCCAGGCACTCCTAACGTCCTTGTCAGTGTGTCAGTAGGAAAAGCGGAAAAGGCCTTGGCTGTGTAAGCCCTGCTCAGCAACAACAAAAACATCTCTGTCCAGCACAAATCCAAAATACAGCCTCATACTTGCCACTGTGAAGAAAATTACCCCAGTGGACATCACCACAGGAGTTCCATAATGATTCAAAATATGTTTCAAAACTGTGTATTAATTTTGCTGTCACTGACCCTGCCTCACTCCAGAAGTGTCACAGGTTTGGAAATAGTAAGAAGTGATTAAAGTGGATTACTTTTTGCAGAAAATTTTAAGTTTTTAAAATCTTACTATCCAAAACCAGAGCAATTGTTTCTTAGTATTGCTTCTTTTGTTATTGGTACCTGGACCCTCCTAAAAGCCACTGTGAGGTTTGTGTTTCCTGCCTGGCCACAGCACATACCTGACCAGCCCTGGCAGTGTCACAATAGTTTCATAATTGGAAAATTAGCAGCTGGATAATAAAACACACCCAGATGACTATGAAAGATAATGGTGTGTCCAATTTCACAAGAATATTTAGGAATCTCAAGGTTTTCTATGAATTTACACAAACTATTTGCATTTAAGGCACCCTGTAAGCACAGACCTGACCACTAGGAGAGGCTTTGATAAACTCACACTTTATGGATAAAAACCCGACAACAGACAGGATTCTAGTAATCTTCCTTTGGTTTGGTTTGCTGTTTTTGTTTGTCTTTTTTATTTGTTTATTTTGTTTGGTTTAGTTTTTAATTCGTTTGTTTGTTTGGGTTTTTCTTGGCTTGTTTTTTTTTTTTTTAATTTGGTTTCTTTTGTTGTTTATGCAACATATCAGAGAGACAAACAAGTATTAACCAAAGACAACTGGATATAGGACTGACCACAATTTTAATCGCATTTATTAAAAGAGGAAGCACTTTGTCACAGTTTTTTCAAAGACAATTGCTAATATTGACATCTGAATCGGAAACAAATCCAAAACAAAAGTAACCTTTATGCTGACATTTTGTGTAGCATAGTATGAGTATTGTCCATTTCAGCTGACAAAAGGAAGGGTTATTTGGTTGATATCAAATGCCATTTGTCCTTGTACTGCAGTTTCTACTACATTAGTTTTAAATACACCAGTGTGGATTGCTCATAATGGAGAAAAAGAAATTAAATATGAATGTATTACATGATTTTCCCATTGAACTTTTACATGTGAGTTAGACCATACTTCTGAACTGTACTGACTTTAAATAACATCCTGAATTTCATCACTTTTATAAGCACTGTTCTAAAAAAAACATAGCGCATCCATTAATTTTTTTTAAGTTGATTTTCATTCTTCTGACTATTGCTTCAGTCTAAAGCACCAGAGTTTTTCCTCTCTCTTCTTGCATGAGAAACTTAAGGTAATCAATGCTCTTTTTGCAAGGCATTGTATTGCATCTATCATTAAACATATTCAAGCTGTATTCCTTCACACAAAAACCCCAGCCCCCTTGCCCAAAACAATAAATGCACCAACCCTTCTAGGTGTTTATTATGGCAATGGTATTTTACCAACATTGCATTTTTTTCTAGTAGAAAGTCATCATAATTAGGATTTCAGCTAATAATTACAGCCTGGATTACAGGTTCACCTTGAAATTAAATGATGGTACAGTCTGCAAAACCAGAGTAGGATATTCTGGGCATTACTAGGTGCTACTGAAGGTATTTAGGAGATGCATGTGCTGGTAATCACATCCCAGACTTTCTGGAGCAAACACTCCCTCTCCCAGCACAGGCTTGGAAATGGTGCTGTGAGGCTGAGAGGACTCCTAGGGCAGAGCCAAGCCCAGTCCTACCAGCTCCTGCAGGGGAAAGGGATTTCATAACTACAGGGACAAATCCTGGCATTTTCTGTCAGGCAGAATTTCTTTGCTGTCCATGCAAGCTTTATTGGGCTGAGTTGTGGTGCAAACAACTACATTTTTTAGCTATTTCCAGCAGAGATCTGTTTAGTGAAATCTCATGAAAGAGATGCATAATATGCCCATGGCTCTGGGCCTAGAAAAGAATTTGTAGTCTTACAGATCTTGCCCTCAAGCAGGGTAGGGGGTAGAAGAACTGGCTATTTTTGTCAGGATGTATTAAATGAGAAGTTATTGCTTGTTCTCAGTAGCAGCTGTTCAAAGCTGGTGGACATATTCCAATGGAATCCACAAAGCAGCAGACTAATAATTACACAAAAGTAAAGGCAGTTGAAATAGTAACATCCTGTTTAATTCATGCCATGAATATAGATGCTATACTAAGAAAAGAAAACTAAATTATTTCATCGTGCATAGCACAGATAGTGTGAAAAGCTACAGTAAGTGCAAACAGTTTTAACAAACAGGAACTCAGATGCTTTATACAATAAAACAACTAAATAGAATTCAGTCACTTAATCTTAATAAGAACATTGATATTATAATACTTTCTGAATTTAATAGAACTGTATATATGAATGGAAGATGTAAAATTATTGTAATTTAAAATTATGTTAAGTCTCTTAGATAAGTAAAGGCATTTACATTGCTATTATGAGACTGTAGAATATTTTTATAATAATTGCTATTTTTCATTGTTAACCATGTAGTATCTTGTTTTCTAAGTCATTGTATGCAGACAGAATGTACTTTATTACACACTATATATGCAATCTTTTTACAATTACATTTTATACTTGCTGGAATTTTATGCTTATTGTATGAATATAATTAAAAGACTGAAATGAAAACATCTTTTTATATGTCCCTTGTCAAACTTCACTGTCCAGATCCTCAAAAAATGCCACCAAAAGGTAATATCGTAACATCCAGTAAGAACATCTGAGATACCTAACAGACAAAACACTTCACAACTGCTAAACATTTAGTCCATTATGATACATCATGATCCACTAGCAGCCCATTAATAAAAATAATTGATACATTCTTTAATATGGTCTCCTGCCATCTGCTTATTCCTGCTGCTAAGGCTTTGATTTACGGAAAGTGTTTTCAGAATGTTGCAAAATTGCTAGCAGGCATGATGATATCAGTTAAATCACTAAGAAGCTCTACAAAAACCTTTTAATGTACTAGATGTTCCCCAGACAATCTAGGATAAACAGAATATTGTATTTTAAGATGTAAAACATTTTTTAAAGACGATAATTAGGTAGCATTTGGCACTAAAAGATGCTCATTTAAGGAAGTAAGTGAGGATTCGGATTTTATTTTGAATTCCTAATATCAAAAGTGCTGCCTTTTTTAGAAGATATTTGGTGCTTTCTGTGCATGAAATGATGTAAGAGTTGTTGAGTAGTAATACAAATTTCAACAATAATTTTGTAGGAGTTTATCATTTAATGTAAAATTATCCTCATTGTTTGTGTACATCAGATAAACACTTTATTTGTACTAAAGATTTCTTTGGTCTCTTTATTTTGCCAAATCATTAAGACACCCCTATCAGTATTAAAATTGAATATTATTATAAATATTTCTTAAAGTTCAGTGAATATCTATGGAAAGAAGCTTTGCTTTTTTACATATTTATTATATACTTAGGATTTGACCATAGAAGGTACTCAGCTCCTTTGTGAAGGGACTGAGAGCCCTCACTTAGATTTGTAGAAAGCCAATGCTTATCCTGTTTGGGACTCAGACACTTAAAGATTAAATAAACAACATCAGAAAATAACATCAGAAGTTATTTCAGAGATTATAAAAGCCCTATGTGATACATTGCTTGATTAAAAGTAGTGAGGTTTGCAACTGACAGACAAACAGATTTAATGTCAGCATCGTTTGTAGTGATAACCAATGGGAGATTAGACGAAAATGTATGAAGTTGTGGTAATAATCAGATCAAAAGTCTGATTATAAAGGAGACTGCAGCAGTGAAGTATGCTAAGGCTTATTGGTTAAATCACTGGTACCCATCAAGTTAAATATATATCAGTTTCATTAATTGGCAACCACAAGACAAGTGTTCTATATTCAGGGTGGTGATGATTTTGATATAATCCACCACATCGTGGTTAAGTATATGATTCATGTAATAAGAAGAAGGTGCCTCCAGGCTATTGTTCCTACCATGGATTGAAATTTACATATTGCTTCTCCTTATGTCAAAACATCTGGTGCCTGCAAATGTTAACATTTCGTTAAAAAGTTTCACAAGATAGAAAAAGTGGATTGGAAACATTGCATGTGAATCACTCAAGCATTATAATGGAATAAGAAGCTGAGTTATGAACAGGCAGATTGAGCAGTAGTACAGTCAAAGAGATTCATATGCTTATGAGTTCAAGACATCACTTTGTATAAGAAGGGGAAATGCCTCAAATCCTAGAAATAACCAGTGAGTGTTTTTCAAATGTCACTGAGATATACAATCGTGGTCTTTCCAAACTGCATTTTCCTGCCCAAATAAGATCTCTGTATCTAAGCATATGTACTGAACTGCTAAGATTGTGCTTAATACACACATTTAATTCATGCACTTTAAGATGTTGGCATCCTTACCTGCCATGAAGTTTCCTCAGAAAATTTCGTGACTCTTATATTTGCTTTCTTATTTTACAGCAGTATATTTTAGGGTTGAATCTCAAGAGATTTCACTGGCAAATTATCTTAATTATCTTGCCTCCTTGGAAAACCTATCAGTCCTTGCATTAGTACCTAGACCCAGACTTGAGACCTTTTCCCCTTTGATTTCCAGGTGGAACTTAAGAGGTTAATTTTCAGTTATTGAAACTTTGTGGGTGAGGGGTTTTTTTGTTTTGTTTTGTTTTTGTTGTTGTTATTTTTGTTTTTGTGTTTGTTTGTTTGTTTGCTTTTTAATATTAGGTTGTCAAGAAAGCTACACATCACAGATTGCTGTGATTAGCAGATACATTACTGTTGGCACCCTTCCTCTACATGAAAGGAGGCAATAAATAGTGTCTTCTGTGAAGGGCCTTGATTCAAGTGATATCATATCTATGAATTTTCTGGAATCAATGCATAAATACTCCTAGATGGCTATTTTGCTTGCAAAAGAGGAACCATTCAAAAAGTAGTGGCTCCCCAAAATGCTTTTGAATTTTTATAACATACTCCTTGGATTAAAAATTTACTTTCAGGCTTCTGGAATTCTAGAATGCAACATTGATATGGCCTGTGTCACCATCCAGTGATACCTCTGGGATGTCTCAGGACCACGTGTCTGTGAAACTGAGGCAGCAGTGACAGCATTCAGCCCATCCTGCAGCCAGTCCCACTCCCAGCAGATTCAAATGAGCCAAGCCTCTGGTGGTGAGCCCCATGGTCCCACCTCTCTAGGGAAGGACACCTTGTCCCAGTCTCATTTTCCATCTGGACTTCGTCCTCAGATGGCTGGTCATAGGGCTCCTGATCATTCTGCCTCAGATCCAGACCTGGGTCACTTTTCAACCCTGCTGACATCTAACAGGTTCAAAATCTGTAAGTATAATACTGACATTACACAGTCTGGTGTTGGCCATGATAGCAAGCCAGGATTTGGCAACATACTTGAGCTCTTCTGCAGACTTCCCAGACTTCTGAGCCCAAGGAGATCAGAACAAGGAGGCAGCCAAAATCTCAGACCAAGAGCACTCCCTCCTAAAAACCTGCTGAGAACATTAATTTTGTTAATGGTGGTTAACAGGAGTTTTGATTGGATTTTATTTTTAAGCATTTTACTGAAAAACCCGTTTGTACATTGTATTTACTTGTAATGGACCTGTTTTCAGTTCCCAAAGATTCAAAATTGTTAATACTCAGAATTTGACAAAAATCTGTTAGCTAAAGTGTTTTACATACTGTTCCAGGAGTAGGTTGAGTTAAAGGAAATGTTTCTTTTTAAAACATAACACGACAACCTTAAAAGTTCCTAATGTGGTATTTTTTTATCAATTAGTTTTTCTGTGACATGTGCACCTCCTGTTGCCATTAGGGAGAGGAACCACAGGAAAAAAATAAAAAAGAAAATATTTCTACAGAGTCACTTGGAAAGTAAAGAGAATAACAAAACTAATTGCAGAAATACCATTCCATCATTTCCTCTGGAAAATAGTTTTTACTGTAGAACAGTTAATATACACAGCTGGCTTGCTATAAAAACAAACTGACACAAAGCAATTTAGTCTTACTGCAAAGTAAAGTAATCATGGTCAATTTTAAGCATGGACCAGAGAACTGACTCCTGCAATAGGCACCCAAGGGACAGTGTCTCCACTTGGAAATTTATACTCCAAATTACATTAAATTTGACTTGCTCTTTTGCAGTGGGCAAAGAATCTTTTGGGCAAGTGAAAGCAAAACATGAGACAACTGAAGTTAAGGAGAATGGAAAGCAAAAGAAGGTACATTCTTGATCCCAAAACGTCACAAATGGGATTTGGTACACCCAAAGGAAGATCTCTGCTCAAGGGCAAGTAGCAGCCTGAGAAGCAGGCAGAGGAGTACTAGGCTGGTCTCTGACAGAACCTAACCCTTCCCAAAGGAGAGGGGAGCTTATTTATTTCAGGGAATTTGCAGTTTTCAGTAGGGTAAGTTATGAGTACCCCTTCTTCCCCACTTCTCACATTATTCTCTCCCTTCTCAAACCGTGCCTAGTTCTGAAAGATAACAAATAAATTCTCCCCTCCCTTCTTCACTGCTCTTCCTCCCTAGGAGGCTGGTGAAAGTGTGAACATTAGCTCCTCCTGCTTCTCAGGGACCAGCTGCAGCTCCAAGTGAACCTGCCAAACCAGGTTGGAAGCTCCGAAAAAATGCCAATACATTACTGGTGACAAGTATTTATGTGATTATTTTAACAGCCAGAATGGGTTTTTACATATCTTGATCTTAAAAGTTATCAAGCATGGGAAAAAAAAAACCCAAACAAACAACAAACCAACATTTTTGTCCTTTAAGTCTTGTTATTTCAGAAGAGTTAATTTAGTTTTGATGCTCAGGGTATTGAAATCCAGTAAGAAATAGATATTTGGTTCCCTCAGATCCCTGAGGTCCCAGTCTGGATGGTTGGTGGCTTCAGGCACTCTTATTGCTGCTAGGAGGTGCACATGGCTTGTTGATAACCCTGCTGGTGGGACCAGACTTTGCATCAAGAGCATGTTGGCTTAACCGAGGATTTCCTTCTAAATAAGGGTTCATGCTTGCACTTCCAAAAAAATTTTTTTGGATAGTTAAGAAAAGTATGGTTATTATTGCAACCATGACCCTCATGTCCTGTTTTGATCAGCGCAGTAACACAGAGAATTAAGTAAATTTCACACTAAAATATTGGCAAAAAAATGTGCCAATTTGGACTTTCCTTTTCAGAGCCCGTTTCCTGAAGCAGATGTCTGAAATTTGAATACAGGCTATGAAATACTTTGTTTTGGAGAACTAAGTTCTTAAGCAAACTGAGAGCAAGTGATTCAAGACTATGCATAGACTGTTTCAGCGAGATGATAGCTTTTAAATTTTCTTTCTTTCTTTTCTTAAAGTGCTTTTGCTAGATGCCAGTAGCAGCCAAAGAATTTAAAAGTAGAAACAGAGACAGTGATGTGATTTACAGCCAAATCAGACTTCCGTATATACTCTGAAATATGGACACGAATTTTGTGTACAGAAATAATTAAGGTCCTCCTCAAACTCAACCTGCTGGATGTGGAGCTAAGATGTTACTCAGACAGTGGCATGAGGAACTGATCTTATAAAAAAGCTTTGCAGCTGTATCACACTTTCCAAGACTTCTTTCCCCCTTTATGAAGTAACTTCATAAACATCACATTTCTATTCCATTATTAGAGCACATCTGCTATCAAGAAGGCTGTGGAAACCCTGTTCCCATTTAGTGCAAGGCTGCATTATCTCCTTTGTCTATAAAATGCAGGGATACTTAGATCTGTATTATAAATAATAATACATGTATGCAATGGATGATTCTAATGATGTGGTTCAGTTTCAGGTTTTTACTGCCATTCATAAACTGCTTCAGCAGACTTCTTGTAATTTATGATATCAATAGAGCCCCTTAAATTACATCCTAGATTCTGCCATGTATTGCCCTATGAAAGAAAATGGCTTTGTATCCAATATCAGTGTAAGAGGAGTGCTAAAGGGAGAATGAACCAAAAGTCAAGTGCCCTTTATTGAGAGCGAAAATTGCCTTCACGGTGTGCAATATGTGAGAACTGAACACTTGAAAACAACTGCTGTAATCCTCAGCTTCACTGTTTGCTTTGTATGTGGAGCTCCCTAACACTGGTTTGTGATAAGCTTGTCAGAGTCACAAGAAGGGTGAGTGCATCTTTCACTGTGCTGTACTTTTTGGACCCACAGCTTTTAACTCTGAGAATGTCAGGGTCAAACATTTTTGAATTGTCCAGTCTGATTCAGGATCTTCTATGTCTTGCAGGGACTGTCTACCATGCCATGACCTGTTTGGGGAGAAGCAGAGCTCCCAGGCTGAAAATATTCGTCCTGAAGCCCATGTTGCCCAGAGTAGTGATGGCTCTTGTAAAAGAGCCAAATATTCTTGGCTGTAGCTTGGATCTGCACTGACAGTTTTGAGTATTTCCAGTCTTGACCCACTACAAGTATGAGTTGTCTTGTCTGCCTTTGTTAGGCAAGAGGATAAATCCCAATGCACCCATTAGAAGATGGATCACAGCATGGTAGGCTGTTTCCTCCACAGTGTTTTTTTCCCCTTTATTCGTCTTCCTCCTGTAAAACCCTCTAAGGAGGTCAAGAACTGCAGGTGGTGAGGGGACTCTTCAAAACTAGCAGAGAGAACTGGCCAATTTAGCACTGAGTTATTTTAATTCAGGTGCTTTCTTCTTTTGCAATGTGTAAACCTTCCTTGAGCAGAGAACTCCTGGGGGTTGTGGCTGGAGGGGATCCATTACTGTCTTGGCTCCATCAAAGCTCTTCTGGGGACAGGGAGGTGATGTGGAGGCACTGAACCCTGTTGGGGGACAGCTCATGTGGTTCCCCACCACATGAATGCTTTTATTCCCGTCTAAGGAATTATATTCCACTGCTAAAAATCAACAGAAAATGAAGTTTTGCAGAAGCTATACTTAGAGAACCAGACAAGCTTCTGATTTCAGAACTGCAAGCACATTCAGTTGTTCATGTTTCAACAACAAAAGCCATTTGTATAAGATATTAAAGCTAGATTCAGAAGAAACACTATAGCCAGGATACTGGCCAAAATATTTGAAATGTTAATGAGATTTTTAGTGGGTTATTTTTACTATTTGCATGTACTTCTAACTTTTCAAAATATTTAAATAAAGTTTGACCTTGATTCTTCCGTCCGAGGAAAGGCAACTTTAGAGATGTTCTTTTGCATGACGTGCAATACACAACCTTAGTGGACTTTATACAGGGAGGGGAAATCTTGTCATTTTCAAGGGTGTTCAGCTGATATGGGAAGGGAATAATCAGATTTCTTTTGTTTAAATAACAAAGGAGACATGAAGAAAAGTCTTGTTCTGACCGTCCCACGTAAGTTTGAAAATGCTTTGTCTTGGTCTGAACTTTGAGTATTAAATATACTGACACCTTGAGATCAAAATGCAGCAGAGGCAAACAAGATATGCCATGTGAAAATGTCTTGACTTTTTAGATAGTATTTTAATTCTATTGTTCCTAACAATTTATATAGTGGAACATATCAACTCACAGGAATGTTATCTAGACTACTTTTATTGATTTTACTGTTTTATTTCTTTTTTTTTCCAGTGTAATTTAATTCTAGTGGCAGTGTGTAATTTCCATCAACAAAAGAAATTAAATGTATACAGTAGAAAATGGATCCTGTTTGAAAATGCTCCAACCTGTCAGATGTCCATTAATCTATATATATTCCATATAGGAAGTAGAAAGCAATATGAGTTTTCATATTCTTTGTATTTAATATTTACCTGTGGGCATGTATAAAAAAATTCTAATAAATCCACAGCTACTTACAATTTACAGAATGGGACTAATGCTGGTAGTTGATCCTAAACTGACACAAACCAGATATTCTCTTAATGTTACTCCAAGGAATTTTAAACTGACTCTGTTAAAGCCAAGGTTATTTGCCTTGGGGATGCCTAATGGAAGGGTTATTATAACACTGTCCACAAATAGGTGTCTTGAGAGAGCCAGGGCCATAATACTCCATTGACAGCTAATAGATTGTGCTATTGCTGTATCATAGTCATCTTTAAGGCCAAAGGTCACACCTCTTCCTTAATATTTAAATAAAGATACTTGACTGGAGCAGAAAACAGCTTATTGCCAGTGATGGCTGCTGCTCAATTTACAAGAACCTTTACAAAGTCATGCTAATTCCTGGCCTCCTTAGAATGCATGATAACCTTTCATAAATCCATCTTTTCCAGATGTCCTTGGAAATGACAGTTATAAAACTACAAATGATTTGTAATGCAAAATGGGACTGACAGACTTGGAGATTAGTTCTCAGTGTACTAAAATGACTAAAGACTATAGCTAACAGAAGACTTAAACTGCATCAATAAGTATCTGCCAAAACAGCTCATGAGTATCTTCAACATATTCAGTAAAACCTGGAAAATAAGGCATACTCATGATTGTAATATGACAAGTGGCAAATTTCCCTCTAAGGGTCTCGGAGCAGAACTTTGTGTCCGTGGGTCAGTCTGGAAGGCAGATTTTGAATTGCTCATGCTTCCAATTTAGCATTTCATTTGTCTTTATCTTCTCATTCATGAACAGGACTTGTCATGAACCAAACACAGTTTTTTATGAGATTAAATTCTATTTACATTTACACATATCACAGTTCAAATTGATTATAGAGTGTATTTAAACTTAGAAAATGCTGCTGAAAATACATTTTGTTAAAAAAGAAATACTCATTCCACCTTTAGGGAGAATATCCTCTTCAAGGTTTTGAAAGTATATATATATACATATAACTAAAGTTTCTGAGTTCTACTAAAATACACTATAATTTATATTTATGAATAATTTTGTTTTCTGTTACTACAAGGGAAGTTTTATTATAGAGGAAAAAAATGAAATATGCCTGTATAAAGATCCATGAATTTTTCAATAATTGCTGAAGTCTACAGAAATGAACAGAAATAACAGTTGTTGTCAGGGTTGCCTAGAAATGCAGTCTTCTACCTAAGGCAAAAATTACTTTCTAATGCTAAAAAAATTAGGAGAAGACAACCCTGTCAGATAAAGCATTAGGGTGGCACCAACAGCTCATGGAACCAGCTGTAGGAGAGCCACCTGCATTATGGCTTCTATTTGTGACCCTTTGATTTCCTCTCTTAGTTTCAATGTACTGGCTCACTTTTGTTCTCAGATCCTTTGTGTAAAAGACTCTAACCCTGGGAAGTATTAAGTTTCAGAACTTGGAAGCATTCATTGAGTTAATGAAGTATTAGATGAAGTAAATAAATGTTATCCATCAAGTTAAGGATGTATGTTATTACTAAAGTAATTTTGTTCACCTTTTCATATTGTTAAATCTACATTGAAAAATAATAATAGAACAAATCACATAGATTAATTGGTCACAAATGTGTTCCTAGCTTTTATTCATTTGGGAATTAGTTCACATTCCTGGTTTCTACAGTGGTATTTGTAATTCCCAACTTTTATAGAGATTATCAAAACATTTTTGAACCAATTGTCTGTTCCCACACGTTTTACCTCACCTGTACAGTTTTTCTTTCATGCCAACGCGATTGTTTGCCAAGACATATGAATCCTGATCCCACATTGAATTAGTGAAAATTATTAGTCAGTCACTCAGTAGTTTATGAAGAAAATCTTATAGATGTTAAGGAATGGCATTAATAAAGAAATCCATTTGAAAAATAACTCTTCAGCTTTCAATCTATTGTTTGAGAGCCATGATCTTATTTTTCTCCTAGCTCTATTTTGTTTATTTTCATAAAAAGTCTGATATTTTATTCTAAAGCTCAGACACTGTCTCTGTGGTATCACCTGTTGTGATGAGTCAGGGAGGTAAGGGAATAAAGCCTGTGCAGAAATGACTTTGACCCATCTTTTCTTTTTATGGCTTGTGGTGTGACTCTTGGAGATGTCGTGTGCAGGGCCACGAGTTGGATTCAATGATCATCGTGGGTCCCTTCCAACTCAGCTTATTTGGTGGTTCTGTGATTCTGTGATTCTGTTGATCCAGCTGGGAGGTCTTTTCTCAGCTGTCACTTTTCATTCTCACTGCATGTCCTTTCTCCTCTTGACTGGGACATTCCAGCTTGCCTCTCCACATAATTATTTGCAAACTGTAGCTAAACCAACAATGCCAGGAGGAGGAGGACATGGGTTTAGACATGTGCTCTGAGTGTCTGAGGACCATCATGAATTTGGTAGGGGTGTGCGTGTTTATGAAAGGAAACTATGTGTGTGTTGTCATAACCTGGTTTTTAAAATAGCTACAGGAATTTAAGATGAAGCCACACTTCAGATGTTGGTAGCCACTCTTCAGGTTTCTTAGCAGGAAATCCAATAGCGGACTCAGGTGCAAGGAAAACCAGGCTCATTTCAGTAAAGCTCTGCAGAGGCTGCAGTGAAGGTGAACAGCAGCAGCCTCAGAAACAGCCTCACACACCGTGCAAGCAAATGTCTCACTACCATGGTGCAAACATGTGAAGCACCTACAGACCAGGGAGACAGAGGAGCAGAGGTTTGTGAATGCCACAAAATGTTGCCCAGATGTTTAAAGATATTTTTAGGTGCACAATAACACGAATATAAATTTAATGATTACTGAGGCATTCTTCCATGTTTACACTGGAATTTTTGTGTGCCTGGTGGTTTTAATAGCGATAAAAAAGACAAAAATATTTTCTAGGTGTTTTCCCTGACAATTCAAGTAATGATGATGTACATGGTTAACCTATTTCCCCAAAAAGAATACTCCTTCACTTATTCCTATGATTTAAGGGACGTGAGAACAGAGTGTTTGACTTTATAGGTGTTTAAGAAAAATGTACTCAAAAAGTAAGGAAAATAATTCCCTGACATTTTAAGTTTACAAAGTTCTATCGGTTTGTATTATCAGAAAATGAAAAATAAAAGTGCAAAATAATACCACAGTGAGCAAATCCTTTGGTTTGGGATTCCTTAATTCCAGAAAACAATCTCTGAACTTGTCACATGTACTTGGAGATTAAAAAGAAAGGGAGTGAGTATTGGATAGCTCCATATGAAATAGTTTTACTCTGCCAACCTGTTCTAAACCCATAATTCAATTTCAGAAAGAAAATTGAAACCATATGCCTCTTTTTTGGAATGATTGGTAAATCACACTTGATTAATCATTTTCTTCCTGCTCATCCCCAATATGGTATCTTTCCTCACTTTTTAAATATTTTTGCAGGACTAGCAATGAATCTTTTAATGTTTAAAAGATCAGCACATATTTTATGCACAAAGATTGCAGTGCCAAATAAATTTCTGTTTTAGACCACCTCCAGCAATACTCTAAATAATATTTAGAGAGGAGTCCACCTACAGGGGAAAAGTAGCCCTGACACCTATCTGATCAGAGATGAAGAGGCAATGATGATGAAGTTATTCACTAAAGTAGACTCTGTAGTTCTTCTGCCATAAGCAATATATTCAAGGAACTGATTGATAAGACTTGTTTTCATGCAATAAACATTTGAAGGATGAAAAATGAAAATTGAAGATACACCATGTAAGAGTAAATGTGATAAGAATGCAAAAACAGGTGGCTGAGAGGAGATAATACAGCATATGACCTACACAATTAACTTGTCTTTTGTCTTCCAAAAGGAAAGAGAAAGCAGAAAGTAAGAAAAGAAAATCTACGTTTTAGTCCCTTTTAGTGTCCTTGCTAACTCAAACCACTTCGTACTTGTTTCCTCAGTGATGTACTACTGTCACCTAGAAAACAAAGCTTTGTGAATAAACTGTATGTTATTAAAATGGAATCCATTGGAAAAGATAAATGCTCTCATTGCCAATTCCAAAGTGCCAGTTGTCGGATTCATGGGCTTGCTGGAAAACCTTCACACAAGTAACAAGTAGGTCATCTCGGCAAATTGCTGAGAACTGTTGGTAAAATTCCTGAAAGAACTGTGAATAACCTGTGTGATGAATGGGGTTGAGAAATCTCATCATCCTCATATATCTGAGGACAGCTTAATTAATTCAAAAGAAGAAATTAAAGGTGTATGAAGGGGATTAAGGCAAATGCTGAAAATAAAAATAGATCTAGCCTCTCCTAGCCTCAGAAGAGATAAATTAAATCTTTACAAGAGAAAGGGTGCTGAAGAGGTCTCCTGTGAAGCCAGCAAAAAAATCTGAAGTGTAATATTTTGGAAATACCATAAATTAAGAAGAATACAATGTGTTATTTTTATATGCTGCAGAACTCCACAGCTCCACCTCCCTTTCCTTTTAAAAATTCTACCCAAACAGCAACATACTCAAAACTCTTTCACAAAGTGTCCTGGATTTTAACACTTTCTGCCTATTGTATTTTCCATGTCTGCAGCAGTTCCAGAAATCAGTCCCTTCAGTGTTATTATTCTCCATAAATCAGAGAGGGGAGATTGATTCCTTTATAAATTATGTGTACCACATGGCAGACTGGCTGGTAAACATTGTGATAGTAAACAGGCCTTCTCTTTATACCTATATTTTTGAGAACTCTGCACAAAGAGTTTAAATTTCTGATTAACTGCTTGCTCCTTCTCTAATTAGCATTAACACTAAAAACACTATTCACTATTCATATTTGCTCATCTCCTTATCTTAGATTAACCACTGTTTAATATGTGGTTAAAATTATTCTGCACATCATCAATGATCTATGTGAAACAGCACAGAGAACAAAAGAAGCTTAATCTTCCATGAAGCTTCAGTCAAGTGAAACTGTACATAATCCAGAGACAAGTTTCTTTTTGATAACCTGCACTTAATACACAGTGCATGTCCTCCCTCTCTCTCCCCTTGCATTTTTTTGTATCTGCTTATTAAAACAAAAAATAACTTTGATTATTATTATTATTATTATCATTTTGCTAGATTTCACACACTTTAGGCCTAATTGTGCCAGCTCTTTGCACTGGGCATGAGGAGCTGTGCCCTGGACACAACGCTGTGCTTGCAGACATGGCAGCAGCAGGATCAGTACATCCAGAAAGAAAGGAGACTTTGTGAGATGAGACTTTCAATAGTGACTGTAGCTGCAAATGCCTTGAGACAAATAGTTGTCATTTGGGCTGCTAAGATGAAAAAGAAATTGAAAAAATAAACAAGATACTTCCCATAAACAAGTAAAGCAACAAGATATAAATATATGCAATTATTAAGGTGTGACAGCACGTTCTTATTGGTAAGAACCTAAGTTGCATCACTAAGTCCTGTGTTTTTCCAAATTCCTCACTTAAGTAGGTCAGGGGTATCAACAAGCAGGAGTACTAAAACAACCCAAATTTTCTCTGACTTGAAATATATTATATTTAAAAAAACCACATGGGATTTAATAGCAACTTTAATTTCTGATGTCATGTCCCGCAGCGCACTGCTACATAAAGCGGTAAATTAAAGCCTGAAACGGAGAGAAAGGCACTTTTGTCCCTTTATCCTGCGGCAGCGGGATGCCGGTGGGCATTCCCGCAGAGGAACGCGGCCCCTTGCCCGGCAGCCTGCCCTCCACACGGGGGAGAGCTCCGGGGGTGCGGCAGGCGCGGTGCGGTGCGCGGAGACGCGCTTCCAGTTCGGGGCAGGTCGGGCATTCGCACGGGGTGTTGCTGCGTGCGGAGCGTGCGGTGCGGGCCAGGGGGAGCGGTGCGGGGCAGNGGGGGAGCGGTGCGGAGCAGAGAGAGCGGTGCGGGGCAGGGGGAGCGGTGGAGGACAGTGGGGAGCGGAGCGGTGCGATGCGGAGCAATGGGGAACGGTGCGGTGCGGGGAGGGAGGAGCGGAGCGGGGCAGTGGGGAGCGGCGCGGAGTGGGGCAGGGGGAGCGGTGCGGTGCGGAGCGGTTCACAGCGGTGCGGTGCGAAGTGGTGCGGCGGAAGGGATGCAGTTCCGTGCGGTGCGTGTGGGGCTGTGCGGTTCAGTTCGCAGAGGTGCGGGGCGGTGCGGTTCGGTTCGCTTCGGTTCGGTTCTCAGGGGTTCGGTTCGGTTCTGTTGGCAGCAGTGCGGGGCGGTGCGTGCGGGGCCGTGCGGGACAGAAGGAGCGGGCCCGGCCCAGCCCAGCCCAGCCCGGCGCGGTTCTATTGCCGCTAGAGGTCGCTGTCGTCCCAGCTTTGCCGCTCCTGCTCCCGGTAATTATTTTACTCAAAGGAACAATTCTGCCTTTTCGATGGGAATGCCTCATTTTAAGCGGAGTGCTAGAGGAAGATATAGTGCCTCCTTAGCCTGTTCTCCTGCTGACGAGTAGATGTTGAGTTGACTGAATGAATCATCCTGGATATTTTAATACACAATGGGTGTACTTTGGCAGAGGCGTTTGAGCTTTCACCTTGGCTTCCAAAAGGTTGAAAATTGGACCAGATAAGACAATATGCCCTGGTAAAAAAGGGCCTTACTATTGACAGAAAGGCAGCATGAAACTTCAGACTCTCATGGGGACACCTAGGATCTGGTATATACTTACACTCCAAAGTTCCAAATGTGAACCGTTTTACAGTAATTTCTATTCATTTTTTTTAAATAAAAAAAAATAAAGGCACCTTTTTCCTTATAAATTGAAAGCAAAGTTCTTGTGTATAACTATTTCCACTTTCTCACGCATTTTTTAAATAAAAAGTGGGATATTAACTGTGGTAGTCATATTTTTATTGTAAAATTATTATGAAAAAAGCCCTATCAGACGTCTTTGTTTACCACGTTCTCACTGTTTTCAATGCTTGTGTGATGTTGCTTTCCTTATACTTCCTACACAGATAAGGCACAACACTATCCAACTCACATAATGTTATGTTAATGAAAGCAAAGGCCATGAAGCAAACTGAACAAAATGCAAACACAACCCCATCCCCATGATAAAGGCAAATCATATTTGAAGAAAGCACAGCAAAGCAAACTGATGTCAGCTATAAGGGAATATAAAGATCCATGAGATACAAAGAATTTTCCAATTTCCAAGGCCAATAGAGGAAGACAGGTGAAGAGAATCTTCT
Source organism: Pycnonotus jocosus (assembly GCA_013400435.1). Classification (NCBI taxonomy): domain Eukaryota; kingdom Metazoa; phylum Chordata; class Aves; order Passeriformes; family Pycnonotidae; genus Pycnonotus; species Pycnonotus jocosus. The sequence goes on along the minus strand of VWYP01005223.1, from coordinate 14,077 downwards.
TAGCACAGGGTGGGGAATGTGGGAGGTAAAGAAGAACATACTGCAAAAAATCATTGACAGTAACATGCTGAAGGAAGTCAGATTAAGGGAAGTGATTCCTGTTAAACAGAGAAAGAGACACTCTGCAGCAGTGGGGGGGAAACAAAAAGGGGTTTGAATTTGCAGTAGTAGGATGATACAACCTGGCCAAAATTGGGAGACAAAAAGAAGCCAGAATACTGTATAAAAAATACTGTGAACTGAGCAAGAAAGCACTGTAAGGAAATGTTATAGGTCCATAATCATACCATTCAGGCTATGCTGAAAGAATTCAAGGTGAGGTCTATTTCCTACTAACAAACTGATAAATGGAGTTACAGTGTGAGTACACACTCCCACAATATCTTATTGGGATTGTTAAAGTGTTAGTGTAGGTCTGCATTCTGATTTCACTTATACTACTTTCACTGTAGTGCAGCTGGAAATCTCACTGGAGTTACTACTTATTTACAGTCCTGTGAGAGCACACTCAGGATTTTAAAAAGCAAAGAGGTTCTCAGTATTCATTTTATGATTCTCAATTGCTTGTTCAGTGACAAAAAAATCTTTCTCTTAAAAATTTTAAAGGGCCTTATTTTCAATTTCCAACTCCATCTGCCTCACTGTTCCCAAATTTCCAGCATGGGTGTAGAATACCCTCTGCCCAATTTTGGCTCATGTTATTCTGTTTGTCTAAGCACATAAAACTGTGCAGGTACTAAGAAGTAGAAAATCATGCACTCATAATTCTTAGTATATTTGTGGTGTTCAAATCTTTAACAGACCAAAACCTGGACTGTGATACTCCTGCTGCAAAGCTTTTTCAGAGCCAGACACCCTGTCCAGCCTCTGGTAGGCTGATACATGTTGTGAGGCTGTTGACCTACTTTATTGATGCTGCTGGCACCTGGTGAGACACTGTTGTTTCATCCCTGAAGAAGGGAGCTGAATTATGCAGCTGCCAATTTGTGTTTAAATGTAGGTGTTCAAGTGAAGAAAGAAGTGTATTTTTGAAATCAGAGAAGACAACACTGAGGGTAAAACCACAGGCTTGCAGAAAAGCATGATCACTAAACTTGGAGCTTTCCTGCAGTGAGCATCTTCCTGACTCAGTGTGGAGAGGTAAATCCCTCCTTCCCTGACTAATGGAAATCCTGTGAGACTGAGAAGTTTGAATAGTTCTCTGAGCCTAGTGGCTGCAAGTGTCTTTCTATTATATAGGAGGAAAGGGGTGTTAAGAAACCTTCTTCATCTTCTCCTTCTGCATGAGGAGGTCATTTTTGTTTTGAAATCCTGGTAGACATTCAATGCAGTTAATTTCACCATCATTTACAGTAGTTCCACATGGATCATTGTAGCCCGAGGGCTATCATTACTGCTAGGGCTTACAGAAGGGGAAAGAAAGACCAGATTCATTATTCATTTGTACTGAAGGGAGAGGGAATGAATCCAGAGAGACAGAGTGGTCATACACAGAACCCGTTTTTCCCCATTCACAGTGTGTCCACTGGGCTATCCTGCCTTTGGCATGCATCAGGGACAGGAAATACATTAAGTACAAGTGTCTGCCCAATAGGCTGTGTAGCTCCAGCCCATCCCCTGGGGCAGAGCAGACCCACTACTGCTTTGGAGCAGGGACTGCAGAGTGGCAGCAGAAGCCAAGAGCCCACTCCTTTCCTGTCTGGGGGAACATCCCAGCCTAGTAAATGATGGGGAAAGGCTGCCACGTCTTCAGCCAGAGCTGGACACAGCTGCCATGCTGACACATAGAGAGCAGCATTTTCTTCAGCTCATGACCCAGAGTATTGCCCCTTATTTTGCATCATAAATCCATTGCTGTTAACTACTGTATTAAATAGACCCATGACCTCAATATTTTTAGTTCATCTTTTCCTGGACTCTGGCTTGGCTATTACTATAAATTAAGAAAATAAGAAAGGATTGTATTGTCTCTGGAAGTGTCCTTGTTCTGCAGACCCCCCCACCTCCTATCAGCAGTAGCTACAGCTTTCAATGAGCCTTATTCTGTGGTTTCCAAGGTTTTGGCTCTGGTGTTTTTTGGGGATTTAGGGTTTTTTTTACATTCACATAGGACAAAACATACCTGGTCAGCATGGCAGGTTTATAGATGATGTTTTTTGACAGCAAAGGATGTTAACAGTGCTGACCAAACTGTTATCCTATGTTACCTTTTTTGGGAAGATATTTCTCTACATGTTGGCCCCCACTAGGACTTCTATGTTGCCTCTTCAGGAGGGTGTTTCTCAGAATGTTAAACCCCACAATGTCTTTGGTGGAAGTTTCTGGGAAAGATTGTAAATGTCAATGTTCAAGGAGGGCTTCTGAGAAGAAGGCCATCATGTACTACACTAAGTTCACTTTACCCACTGTAGAAGGTAGGCCTTCTCTCCAGTTGCTGTGAAGAATATGTGCTGTCTGCAGACATATCTTCATTTTGTAAAATAAAAAAAAAGGAGAGAGACGCTTGAAATTAAAAAGCTCAAATGAGAATGGTACTGGGTAGGGAAAAACATACTTGTATTTTGATGCAGAATAATCAGTTCCAGAGGCTTAATGTTCTTTAGGAAATCTTGGTGCTTTCAGATCCAAGTTGGTGGCCTACTCACTGTTGTATGGACTGGTAGAATTGCTTCTTCTGACGTTGGTTTGGCAGGATCAGGGCAGATATTCAGCTTGACTTTCTTATTGAAATATGGGCTAAACTTTACAACTACCAGACTAGAAAAGAGAAAAGTCTATGTGTCTAGAAACTTCTTTGCCTGGGAAATACTAGATGTAAGAGTCCATGTGTAATTACTAAAGGTCCAGGATCCAATACCTATGGAGAGCTTGAGACAGAGTCCACCTTCTTCCCATTTGCTGAAAGTATTACAAATTTTCGCACTAAAAAAGGGTAGATTTTGTCATTGACTTTTGTTAGTGGAAGGTACCCATTCTGCCTCTGCAAAGCAGAATATTGCCTTTTGGACACACAGTTAGGATTTTGCAGCAGATTAGAATGATTTTGAACTTTGTAACTCTGCTTCAGAAGGGTGTTAACACCAGCTATCAGTCAGTTTATGTATAGGTCTGAAAAGGTAGTAAGAGAATAATATTACAGCTGAGATCCACTGTGAATACAAGGAAACAAAATTCTCATTATATTAATTCTGACTTAAAGGAAGTATTTGGAGATGGTTTATTTCCTTGTATGAATTGTACTATGGAGTCTCCTCATCCATCACATTTGTACTGTTTTCATGTTTGGGATACTATCAGCCTGTTGGGTTGGCATTAAATTTATATTTAAAGATAAATTTAAGAAGGAGAGAGAATCAGACAAAATGAACTGCTGAATTGCTATAGAAACATCTCTCCTCAGTTTCATTTCAATTGAGAAATGTATAAAGAATGCCAGAATACTTATTTAAACTGTGGATATATGTCTGCACATTTCCTGGCACTGAGTTTCAAAAAACTCTTTGTCAGTAGCCATCTGATACATAAATGGCTTTGTTTACAGCAAAATGCTGGCATAAATAAATAGGAATATTGAACCAGAACAATTGCCTTTAGCAGCCAGTGCTGTAAATCATACACAAGCTGTCATCATGAGTTGAAACACGTCTGCATACTTAGTACCATGTTTAGCTTGCTTAATCAGAACAATATGTAAACCGTTAGTGCAGGAGAGCTTGCCAAGACAAAAATTTTTTACAAGCTGCATTTTGTGTTTCTGGAAAATTTTAACAAAGGAGAGGAGAGGAGAGGAGAGGAGAGGAGNNGAAGAGGAGAGGAGAGGAGAGGAAAGGAAAGGAAAGGAAAGGAAAGGAAAGGAAAGGAAAGGAAAGGAAAGGAAAGGAATTTGTTTTGATATTATAAAAAATACATTGACTATGGTAATCAAGCAAACAGAAAATGTTTTCCTTGACAATGCAATATCCCAGTTATGTAAATCAGAAGAATCAGTGAAGCTGTATATACCAACTATAATTTTGCCTGTTAAGTTTTTACTTTCACTAAATTCTGAAGAATATAAACAAATAGTTAACAGCCACATGTATTTTTCAGCTTGATTCCACTAATCAGACTATGGTGCCTTAATGATATATAATCTGACCGTAACAGTCCTTTGACCTGTGGGTGTGTATAGTCTTTAAAGAATTTGCACACTGGAGCAGATTCTCAACTGTATAGACTGGATGTTTGATCTGAATTGCTGTTCCTTTAGTTTATATTCCCAAGTCTTTATTTACAAGAAACTTTTAAATCCTTTTATTTAACTGAGAGTAACAGGAAGCATGGGCTGCCCATGTTCCTCTCTGTACAGCCTGATGTCACCTTAAACACTGTCCCTGATTAGACATTGATATATGTATTTACCTGGAGACCCTTGTGTTGCTGGTGATGAGAACACTTATATGGAAATACCTCCAGTGAAATAAGATTGTGTCTTTAGCACTGCTGGGGGGTGAAGGTACGGACTAAGTAGGCTATTTGCAGCAATGCATGAGACCAGGTGTGTCTACAGATATTTCTGATGGCTCTTCCGAGTCTGTTAAAGGCCTAATTTGCTACCAGAATAATATGGCCCTTGTTTCAGGCAGGGGTTGTTTCCTCAGGAGATGCAGCAATGCTGCAGCCAGGCTATGGAGCAGACCTGCCACTGGTAAAGCTGTGCAGATAAAAATGGACAAGAGACATCCGTCCTGCATGTTCTGGCTGTGCATCAGCTGCTGAAGAGGGAGAGCCAAAAGCATCACCTTCAGGGATGGCAGGGTCAATGATATGTCCTAATTCAGCCTTTGGAGAAGCAACATGTATTCCTCTGCACAGCCATCCAGGTAAACCAGAGGAAAGCAACATTTAGGCTTCAAGATTGGTTTTCCTGGTGTTGGAGCTTGGAGAGAAGAGGGAGGAAATGAGATGAAACTTTCCTGCTGCCATCAGCTGCACGAGGACCAGGCAGGCATTCATCGCTAGACAAAATGCTATGATCAAGAATACAATTTCCACTGCTGTGTGACCTGAAGAAACTTTCAATAACCACTCTCATTTTCATATGATAATTCTTCATCTATAATTCATGGACTATAAAGAGACAGAACTTTAGCACAGATTCCTGCCTTGAGTATTTGCTGTTTACAAATCAGATTTTCTTTTGTTTCTGAGCATGTTGTTCCAGCAGAGAATTCTTTGTAAATCTCTAATTGCTCTATAGGCCACACACTATCTGATCCTGGTGGTCTATGAAGAACAATAAAAGTAGACTTACAATAGCCTTCTTTAAATAACGCTTGGCACTTCACCATGAACATGCATGCATTCTGAGGTTTCCATTTATTAAAAATCTAGCACTTTTTATTGAGAAAATTAATGGTTCAAAATCACAATGAAATACCACTATTACAGCTGATCTTACCTAGAAAAATATGGCACTAAACATAATGGGAATGAACTGTTCTCTCTCCATTTTGCATACACTGCTGACATCCATATGTGGTCTTACAAAAACTGTCTTTGGCCTTTTTAGAAAAATCTTAATGTGTATTTAAATGAAAACATAAGTGGGTTACAATCCTCTGAAGTACTTTATTCAGTTAACTCTTTTTCTTTCCTCAGTAAAAAGATTTGAATTATTTTATATTGTTTTGCTCCCTGAAAGTATCTAGTGTGATTACTAGATGATGCCATTTGTACCACTCTGGGTACATTTATGTCATATTTTTCATTTATAACTCCTTGTTTCAGATTTTTATGATTAAACCATTAGGAGTCCAGTCCTGTAAAAAAGACGTAAACCTGAGTACTGGAAAAAAATGTATACACGTGCTTGAGTGCTCAGCATTGTCCTTATAGTAAAGTAAAGCATGAATTCAGTACCATGACCTTCTCTGTCTTATTAGACAGGCTAATTGCAATGGGACAACTCGGTTCATGGAATTAAGGTTACATAAGTCCAAAGCTGGAGTTTTCTCTGGGATGAAACTATAGGATCTGAAGTTCAAATGCAGGTGATCTAAAGAAAAAATGGAAGCAAACTGTTTCAGTTGTTGTGATGTTGCCTAAATGAAATGTGGGACTGGTGTTATATTAGATGCCTTTTTTAGTTTATGAAACAAACAAAAAATTAAAATTAAATTTTGCAGGTCATTAGTCTTTTAAAGGCATAGAAATTATGAAACTATTGTGAAAATGACAGATAATTTAAAAAAAAAAAAACAACCAACAACTGGTCATTTATACACAGATACACTCACAACCTGATTTTGAAAATAATATATTTCATAACTGCTCACAGATTGTGCTGTATGTGCAGCAGCCAAATAGACATGAAATTCTGAAACTGATTTAATGGAGCACTAGTAGTCTATTGGGGTTAAAAATCTCTTGTCTACAGGAATTTAAATATGCATTTAAATAATAGCCCATAGTAATTCAAAGAACTTCTATGCTGTACAGAAGAAATAGAATAGTTACTAATAGGAAGTCAGCTAAGTTATCATAAAGATATTTGAAAAGCCCCATGGTATGTGGGTTCATAGGTTGAGGAACAATGCCATGGAAAACCACAGCTTGCTCCTACCTGGGCTGTCCACTTGGCTTGCAAAGAAGAGATTCAACAGCCACATTTTTAGCCTCCTGCTCACATTCCTCTGTGATTATTCATTCACACAATGAGTCCTATTAAAACCAAAGGGACTCCTTGGGAGAATAGCATTACTTGCCTGTGGGTAATGGTTTCTTGATTTGATTCCAAGAAAGTAAGATTTAGCAACACTGTGCTGCCCAGCTGTGGTAAAGTGTTTTGGCAAATTGACTTATAGTCTTGGCAAATGAGACATGCTGAAAGGCATTTACACTGCTTCCAAATTAGCACATGCTTGATCATCTCTGTTTACCAAAGAGACTGTCTTCAGTGGGGCAAATATACCAAACAGAAGGTTATAGTCTTTGACAGCATTTGGGGATGGAGTTTTCCTAGATTAATATTCCTTTTCCTCCTATTTTCTCCTTCCTGATGTATTACATGATTTAATGGCATTCCTGAGCTTCTGTGTATTTTCTGTTCTCATCAATTGAAGTCCTGAGCTTGTTAATAAACAGTCACACAGACATCTCACTAGTGTCTCAAAGACGCTAGTCACAACAGTAAAGTTATTTATAACTTTAAACCCATGAAAAATGGTGCCTGTAGGATCAGTGCCTTAATTTAATTTTTTGTTGTTTGTTTAATATTTAAAATAGATTTAAGTAGTTTTTGTCATTATGATTGAACACAGGTGAAGAGAACCATTTTTGGATTCTTATCTTCCTTTCATCTTTATTAAAGTTTTTCTTTTATTGAACTGGAAAAATACTAAACTTTTCACCTTAGACAGCAGGTTGAAGTATGACACTGTGATTGTAATCCAGATGGGAAACACAAGAAGACGGATAAAAGAAAATGAACTGCAAAGGAGCCCAAGCTGACGAGGCTGACAGTGCTGTAATAGTACCTTCAACTTAGTTTCAAGCTGTTTGTTTTCGCAATGAACACAAGTTTCCATTGTAACATTTTTCTGTATGAAAAACTATGGCAATATCTCGGTTTCCATGGTGACATTTTACTTTTACGTACATGTTTATCCTCAAAAAGCAGGAAGCCCACCCCTTTTTCTCTCTTTTAGCACTTAATAATTGAAATCAAAGCTGATTTATTTTTTATGTCAGGGCATCTTAAACACATTCCTCTATCAGCAAAAACTCCCACAGTATTACAGTCATTACTGTGGGCAGTCTATTCTAAACATTATTTCAGGAAAAAATTCCAGGTTTGAAAACTTGGGAGTGACCTGCCTTTCCTCCCCCAGATTCAATTGGCTCCAGGGGGTATCAGGGCTAAACTTTCAAATTATTTCAGGGCACACTGCCCTACACACAAAGCTTTTGGCTTCATTTATATGATATGCAAGAGATGCAGCATTTTTGTTGCTTGCCAGTGACCACAGAATACTTGGAAGAGCAAAATGTCTTATAAAATTAAGCTTTTTGGAAACAGAAGTGCTCTGTCTTCACCTGGCTTGCAACACTTTGCATTTACACAGCAGCACTGTTATTTTTGACTCCTCCACAAGAGAGCTGAAAACAGTAAATAAACTACGATGGCCACTGTGTCAGTTTTTCTGTGCCTCAAACCCATCCTTAATGTGGTATTTTGCTAACATTTCTCAAGTGAAAAAAAGTTAGAAACTTAATGCAAAACTATTTTTCCATTCCCAGGTTCCCAAGCTGTTGTGTTTTATTAGCAGAGCTTTGTATGTTAGAGGAAAGAGACCCTGGTGAAATATATTGTCTAATTAGTTTTGAATCTAAAAGCACCAAGGATGTGTGACATAATTAAATATACAAATGCTACTTGAACCTAAACAGCTCTTGCAGAGATTGAGGTAACATCAGAATGATACCTTCAGAAATGTATTAAGTGGCAATGAACAAGGTCTGGATGCTATATATAGTATCTGGAGTGGGTGGGTCCCCCTAGGTGATTTAGTATGTGTCCTTAGTATTTACAGCATTCTTCATGATTCCCTGTATTTCCCAGCAAAACTGGAAAAAGAATCCTCTAAATCCACAACAAACTGGTGCCATAAACCAGTGCTGAGATGCCTGGGCAAACTGGTAGAGCAGACTGGGATTTGGGATAATGTCATCATGATGTTATGGTGACGAGTACACGATATACAAATGCAGCCATTTTTTAACTTGGTGGCTGTGAGTCATTACAGCATACCTCAAATTCAATGGGCTTCGTAAGTGCAATGAGATGACTATCAGGAAAATATGAATTGAAGAGGACTTAGGAAGAATTGTTAGATGGTAAAAATCAGAGGTGCTTCTGTCATTGTTCTCTTTCTGGCCAGCTGAGCTGAGCTGAGTAACTCCAGGCCACCCACAGCATAAGGGCTGCAGTGCTGTGTGCAGGGAGGGCTCCTCACTCTCATGGCAAGGGCATGGCCAGCACAGCAGATTCTCTGGCCAAGGGCCTGTTTCACTACCTCTTTTCAACTCCTCCAGACCCCTGGAGATGGGAATTACGTGTGGATGAGATGTAAGCAGCAAGGAAATGCTGGCATCTGCACTGCACTGATGGAACTGCACAGAAGTAAAAGGAGATGAGATACCTTTGCTATTCTACTCAAACATCTCCTTCCAGGTATAGGATGCTGAAGCAAATTTCTCTTTCTGAGTGGCCTCTGTGAGGACCCTGTCTCTTTATGGTGCAGCTCCACTGAGACTGGTTTTCCTCTTTGGGAGATCAAACATTCTAATTGTTTGTTTGTTTGTTTGTGATTTCTTGAGAGCAGAATTTGTACACTGTTATGGATTTAAGAGAAAAGAAGCAAAAGCTGTTTGAATCAATCAGATTCAAACCCAAGTGAAAAGACAATTAGACAGATGCACATACATATGTACACAGTTCCCACCCACATTGGTAGCAATATATTAGTGGACAATGAAGAAGTATGGAACATCATTAAATGCTGGACAGACCAAACACAGGCTTAAATATGCATATATACATCTATGTATAAAAAGTGTAGAATTTGTGCATGGGGAGTGAGCAGCTGAGATTTCTGAAAGCAGTATCTAGGTTAAAATTTCCAAAACTTCTTTTATTCTTCAATATTCTCAGTTTAACTCTCTCCATTCTTTGTTTTCATATAACCTAATGAAGACAACATTTTTGCTCTCTGGTAACATGTTTGCTAATGATACATACAGGTAGTTCAGTTTAGGCCTTGGGCATTTCTTCTGGATTTATTTATCTTCCATTGTAGAGCAGCGGTGGTCTTTCATATATGCACCAATAATGTTTACATTTCTAAAATGGAATGCAGACTTTCACTTGAGGTAAAAGAGCACAAGGTCAAAGAAACTCAGAGATTAGATCTTCTGCCTAAATAGGCTGCAACTTAATAAGACTTTGGAGATCTTGATGGCTAATGTTAATACCCTCTCACAGAGCCAGAGGCCAAGGCCATTTTTAGGAACAGCATTTTTCTTAAAACTGCCTTCTAAAATTTCTTTCAATAACCCACTCACACCAGTGAAACCACAACTAACATAACTAGCTGTTGGGAATGTGACCATGTTTCAGGCTCAGGTTACAGCCTCAGCCTGATCCAGACCTTGTAGGGAGGGATGCCATTTCTCCAGCTGCCCGCTCACCCTTCCTGCCCACTGCTAATGGAAATGCTGTGGTGGCCAAGAGACAAGAAATGTTGTTAAACTCACTACTAGTATAGGCAGGTCAAACATGTGATGGTGATTTTTAGTAGAACAAACTCGCCTATCAACAGCTTGGAAATGAAGAAAGTAAAAGTTAACACCTTCGAGGCTGGCCTGTTTGGGTAGTAATGTCCCTAAACAATTAAGTCTGACAAGTTGCAGAAAATATCTGGAGGTAGGTTAACTCATGAGTTTTGGATTAATTGATGGTTACATTTAATTCATTCAGATATGAAGAGACTAAATTAGTAAAATTACTGGAGCTATTGTTCAAGTATTCTTTCCTAGGAAGACTTTTTGTACTAAATAAACATTGAGCATCATCTCCACAGTGGGCATGTCAATTCCAAAAGGAGTCCAAGTAGATCTTGTTTTCCTCTCAGCTCCTATACTGTGCTTTGGTGTCAAAACTTGTAGGCTCTGTTCAGCCAAGTTTATTTTTGTGCCTGTGCCTAAGGAAAGAACTTGAGTTTAACCTTCTCTGTTGGACTTTAGTGTCTGAAATAGTTTAAGGCTGTAAAGAGAGGCAAAGTAAGTGGAAAAGGTTGCATCTGTTACTAGAGAATAAAAGACAGTTGAAAGATATAGAAGATATAAAACAGTTTCTGCTACTTTTGCTTTGTTTCTTTCAAAGAAAAAAAAAAAGAAAAAAAATAAAAAAAGCAACAACCAAAAATATTTTAAAAATGAGAAGTAAAAGATTTGCCTAAATTATCAGTTTTTTGACTGAAGTATTTTGACTTTTTTACCTTAAATAATATTTCTAGTTTTTCAGCTGAAAACAAATGTTTGTTTTGAGCAATATAAATCTGCTTCCTATTTAGAGACCCTCATGGAAGTGATAGTTCTTAGACTCTTACACCCTGCCTCTTCCCTTTCCTATGGTTTACAGTTAGACCACTTGTCTCAAGGTCAGCAGTGGCCACTCCCTAGTAATGAATTATAACAATACTCAAGAGGGAATTTGTAAATTCCCCAACTGGAAATATGCCCCTGGTGCTGGGCTTTGTGTAGGAATTTTTTTTTGCAATGCTGAGAAAGAAAAAAAAAATCCTTTCTTGTGGTAGGTCTGCAAAACTACTTGCTCATTCCCCTGAACTTCCCTGAGTCTCTTTGCAGAAAGATCCTTCTTTGTCTTACAAGGTGCTGTGTATTTTGTGTGGTCTCCTGGTATCCCTGAAATCTAAAATCATCTTTCTTTTGTACTGAAGGACATGTAAGGGATACTGGATATGTGTGTGGGTGTTTCAGCTGTGTGACTCCATACAGATCACAGAAGTGTGATCATCCAAATATGGAGCCATTTATTGGCTAAACAGGAGAAAATGGCTCCTAAAAATTGTGAATGAAATGGAGACCATTAACCTTCCTGGAACCAAGTCCACGGCTACAGAATGTATGCAGCTTGATGGAGATGAGAAAGACAGAAAGGATGCCGGAGAAAAATCAGTGGCATTTATTTAGTTACAGTCATAATGAAAATGGAGCCAAAATCAGTCACTGCAAACCCAGACAACTTCAGACTTGAGTTCTGATTCCAGCCGGTTTCTAAAAATAACATGAAAGCTGTGGTGAAAACTGATAAAAGCTTGGAAATACCAAACTACAGCTGGTCACCGGGCTTGATTCACTGCTGTATTAAAGCCCCTTTAAACATCTTTGGCAGGGCAGAGGGGCTTTAAAGTGAGTGTGAATTATATGGTTAAATACTTGCAGGTGATTTATTGTAGCTTGTATTGCTGTATAGGGTTATGAAATATATATTTTCTAGTCCTGTTTTCCTGAGTTGTGCAGGTCTAAGGAACTCATGTGTTTGCAGGATAGCTGCAGCTGGAACACACAGAATGAGGCATGCTGTGGGGTGCTCAGGCTTGAAACAAAACCTCAAACTTCTCAGCATAGACTTTTACAATATACCAAATTATATTGCAATTTACACGGAACTGTTTGCATTAAGCACAAATTAAAAATGTTAATAACAAATTTAGATGTCATTCTATGTAGATTTCTAAGTCTGGCAACAGCAATTGTACATTACACGTAAAATTCAAGATTTATACTCTTTAGAGAGCTCTTTTTTAAAGTTGGTAAAAGCCCAAATTTCACTCTACAGATGCTATTTAATTAAATTATTTCTCCTTAGTTTTAACATGATTAGGTAAATTGTCCTGGCAACATTTTTCTCTGAGTTCCACCTAATCCAATTTTAAATGGCTATAATTGGTGATTTTCTAGATCAAGGGTTGTACTCAGATCAATGACAGTTACTTGTGTATATTGATTACTAACCGTGCCTATGAAAATATAATTTGTTACTTCAGGAATGATAGTAGAAGGAACAAGCTAACTCCAAACTGAAAGGAGATCAAAGTGTTGCATGTAGATAAAAAGAAGCATGTTACCTGAGAGACCATCAAATTTTCATGGACTACGGACAAAGCACAAAAAAGGAGGAATTCTGTGGGTCACATACTTAATTACTGAGGTCTTGTATTATTTTCTTTTAGCATAAGAGTGACCTAAGTCCATTTTTTTAAGTCATAGAGAAGGAGAACATTCTCTAAGCCATGCTGGAATAGATGAGGGCATACCCATTAAACGTGAAGGTACCTGCTGTGGTATTACACTCAGTGGTTTAGAAACAGAGACTGCTGTATCACATTATAATAAATAATCCTAGGCAGACGTGCTAAACCAGGCAGGGATGAACAGCTTATGCACATAAACATCCCAATTGTGTCCAGGCCTCCAGGAGCAGCTCTCTTCTTCCCTTTCCTTCAGACATGTGAAGCTAGAAGTAAAGTATTCATATTTTAAAAGCACACCTAATTAAAAAAATTGTAACATATTGGAGTAATAATAATAATAAACACGCTTCCTTGCAAGCACATATTTCAGACTGTTCCTTCCCCTACTCTGAGCTCAACACTGAGGTGGATTGGCAGATCATGGCAGATCAGTTTTTCTACTGTAAATGTGCAACAGAAGAAGGATTTAGTGCACATATCAAGGACACTTTCTGCAGTTTAAGGAAGGATGAGATATTCTGCAAGGGAAATGGATGTGAAGCACAGAGTACATGTGCAGAGCTGCTCTGCTGAAGTGCAGAGAAACCCAAGGGCAAGGGAAATGAGTTTGCCCAGAAGAGGAGCTGCAGGTGACCTAGAGCCACAATGGAGGACCCCCAGTCTCTGCAGACAGATCCATGGCTCTGGGCAGCCACAGGGAAAGCCCTCTGCTTGCTCTGTAGGGAAGGGGAGAGAATGAAGGAGTGATCTCATGTACCTGGAGACAGATTTGATGGAAACTTCCCAAAGCCAAGTTCCATACTGTTTTGGAACTATGACTTTTTGGCTGTCTTAGTTGTCCATTCTGGTACACAGGTGGCAAACTCCCACAGGTTAGGCTGTGTCACTAGACCAGGAGATGGTAATTCTTCCTTCTAATTCTTCCTTCCTACTAAGAAAGGTACCAGTCTATGGGGACTTAGCTCATCCCAAATAATCATAGTACCCTGATGAACTTCAGATTTATCTACTAGGATCTTTAGGAAGTTATTCAAGTCTAAAGTAACAAAACTTTTTTTGTGGTGCTCTTATCTTGAGGAAAACAATGCAGGTGTTATAGCCAGTGAAAAGTCATGAACTGAGAGTCTAAAATCTTAGGCTGTTTCTAATTATTTTCTGTCTGATCTTATGACATTTCTGTAGCATTTCTTTCACATCGTGTTGTGGTGAAATGTATGGAATACAGTGGCAAAAATCTGCTTTCTTACTTTCTTACTTTC
>VWYP01005218.1:741-25842 GCA_013400435.1 Pycnonotus jocosus | reverse complement strand
CTACCTGGCTTTAAACACTCTCAGGGATGGGGCATCCACTACTTGTCTTGGCAACCTATTCCAGTGCCTGAGCATTCCCACAGAAGAGAATTTCTTCCTAATATCTAGTCTAAATCTACTCTCAGTTCGAAGCCATTGCTCCTTGTCCTGTCACTGCACGCCCTGTAAGTAGTCCCCCATCCCCCTTCATCTTTCTTGTAGGCTCCCTTTAGGAACTGTAATGCTGCAATTAGTTCACCCCAAAGCCTTCTTTTTTCCAGGCTGAACAAACCCAACTCTCCAAGCCTTTTCTCACAGGAGAGTGTTCCATCTCTCTAGTCATTTTGAAGACCCTCCTCTGGACTCACTCAGGTGCATGTCCCTCCTGTGCTGAGACCCCAGAGCCGGATGCAGGGTTCCAAGTGGGGGCAGAATCCCTCCCTCCCCTGCTGCCCACGCTGCTTTGGATGCAGCCCAGGACACGTTTGGCTTTCTGGGCTGGGAGTGCCCATGGCTGGGTCATGTCCAGCCTCTCACCCACCAGCACCCCCAAGTCCTTTTCACAGGGCTGCTCTCCATCTGTTCATCCCCCAGACTGTGTTGGTATTGGGGGTTGCCCTGACCTTTGTCTGTCATTTATGAAGATATTAAATGCCACTGGTCCCATTACAGAGCCCTGGGGGATGCCACTTGTCACTGGTGTCCATGAAGAGTCTGAGCTGTTGACCACTAGCCTCTGGATGTGACCATCTACCCAAATACCTATCCACCTAAGAGTCTACCCATCAAATCCATCTCTCTTTGCTTTACAAAGAAGGATGTTGTGGGCAACCATGTAAAAGGCTTTACAGAAGTCCAGATAAATGGTATCTGTAATTCTTTCCTTGTTCTCTGCGCAAATCACTCCATTTCTGGTGGCTGTTCCTGTCTCAGGGAGGCCAGAGTTTGATTCCACCAGCATATCTCCCTTTCTGATTCTCACTCCTTAACCATTCAACATCGTCCCACAGCAAAGAAAATAAAAGAAAAAAGAAATGAAAAAGAAAACAAACCTCATTCTCCTGTCAGATAATAAATTAAATTATGACTACCGACTTAATGTCCTGGAGATGGATTTTCTTTTGTCTCTCCTGTTCTCTAGAAAGCTAAACTTTTTCTCAATATCAGAACCTAAATACCAGTGTGTCAGTACTGTGACAGAGTAAATTCCTACCCATCCCTTATTCTTTGTCCCCTCCTGTGAGTCCTCTTTCCAGAGAGCTGTCTTTGATGGGGGGCTGTGGCTAAGTCTCATTGGCATGGGTATGCTATCAACAAAAGAGTGCTGGCTCACTTCCTTTCTTCATGCCTAATTAGCCAGAGAAGAAATTTTCAAAGATACCCAATAGGAGTTGGTTTCATGTGAATTCTGAGAAAAGTTTTGTTATTTGCTTTTTTTGTGAAGAAATACACAGTTTCAATGAGATTTTCTGCCCCTCCCTTTTTTCTTTGAAGGAGTGTATGAGAAAAAGTTATCAACTTGAAAGCACTGTAAAATGTGTTAGCCACAGAAACAATTCCTTTCCTTTCTACCTTAAAATTTTATGAACACATTTTAAAATAATGAGAGACTTCCCCCTAGTCCTCATTTATTCTACTTTTGTGCTGTAGTTACTTTGTTAATCGCTACAATTTTGAACAAATCACATTTTTGAAAGCAGTCAAACATTCAGGAAAGGTTTCAAAATGTTACATATGATGGGAGTTTGAGCTGTAGCTTTTTCTTTCTTCAGAGAAAACGCTCCCTGTACCACTAAGCTGGCTGTGCCTTTTCTGGTTTCCAGCAGCTGGCATTCCTGGTGCTGTCTCCTGGCCAGCATGCATAAACGGCTCAGGACTGCCCACCCACATTTGCTGTGAACATCAGCCTCAGGCATTCACTGGGACTCAGCTGGATTACCCTGGCACCTTTTCCTTAACCTTTGCTAAAAATGAGTGTCATCCGCATAATCACAACTGAACACCCCACTATGAATTAATCTGGAAGCTGCACTTAAATACAGAGTGGTGTGTGTGCTGTCTGCACACCACGGGGCCAGATTCTCACCTGCGTGGTGCAAAACTTGGGGTCAGATGGTGTAAAAAAATGTGGTCCCAAACTTGGATATTCTCCTGGAAATCTAGGTTTGTGTATCAGTGTGTATTTGTATACATGCACCACAGTATTGACAACAGCTACTGTACATGCTGCAACCATTTGAAGATTTTTTTTCCCTGAATTCTATCTTGTGTTTACACCCCAGTCTCTTGTTTAAAATCCCTCATGTGTTACCTGTTTCTTAACCTTCCCCTTCTAGCTAAAACAGAACTTTAGCAATAAGTATGCCCTTTCACAAACTTTCAAAAGCACAGCTTTATCCTCTGGTCTCTGTAACTGTAGATAATAACAGAGCCACCATTAATGACATCAATTTACTGTTTCTGGCATGCATCACAGACACATGTGGAATACACTTCCAGAAGCTCTGCTAGTAATTCTTGTCAGAGGAACAAACTGGACTCTAATATTTTTCATTTCAAATCTGTAAAGTGGAAAGCATAAAAATTACTATATAATAACACCATATCACATAAAATGTTTGAATTTTGCAGTTGTGATGCAAAGCTGCCACTAAGATTGAAAATGCACAGTAACTTCTAATGTAATTTTGCATGTTCTAACTTCCAGTAAAACATGACTCAGAAACTTTTTATGCTTTCCCGGAAGATGATTGTTTTTCTTTCCTTGTAGAAACTGAAATTCCCTAGGAAATACATTTTTTTTCTAAAATTTAAGGTTTGGAAATGAAAGTTGTTGCTATTACAGTCACTTTGTTTTGACTTTTTGAAACAAAATGAGACAAAAGAAATTGAAAACAAGCAGTACTAGTTTACTTTAATAAAGGCAAGCTTACAAAGGCAAGCAGTGTGTGTACCATCACCTTTTGAACACCTTACAACATAAGGTGAACTTTGTAGATAATGTACAACCAGTTTCAAAAAAAAGCTCTAGAAACCTGCAGGGTAGACTCACTTGTGCCTAAGGAAGATATAACTGAGCAGGCAGGAGGAGCACAGATCAGATGGAACTTCCATAGCACATGGACAAGAAATTGTGGTGATGTCAACCAATAATGATGAGAGAAGGTCAGCACAAATATCTGTACAATTTACTTTTTTAAAGGTTGATTGACATCATCTTCTAGTAAGCTGATTCCTTGTAGACAGACCTCACAAAATTTTTCAGTGAAAGAGCATGGCTTCAGTCTGCACTGAAACATGGGAATGTAATGACTGGGAAAGCAAAATGGAACAAGTCAGTATGAAATATTTCATAAGTCTGAAGATAATATTATGATTTTTTTTCTTTTAATAGAATCTTGAAAGTCCATTTGTAAAAGACTTCAACAATTAAGCAACAAAACAGAAGAAACCTATCAAAATTAAGAAGGACTATTTTGATAGCCTTTTAAAGTAATAGTACAAGACTGAAAGTATTTATTTAAATCCATTTTTATAAGAAATTTCTAAATATAGCACATTGATTTGAGTTTAAATGAAAACAAATTTTGAAATAACATTATTACCAGTTCCCACACAGCTCCTCTTTGAAGTCTTTAGCTGTGAAGTCAATTAATAACAAAGATAAATGCCAGATGGGTTTTTGCCATGTGGATGTTATGTGAGCTAAAATTGTTCTTTTTCTTTTCCTTTCTTTTTTGCTTCAGTCATGTAAAAGTGGGAGATTAAATTAGAGAAAAGTAACTGTTGGTCTGTCTATAAGTGAAAAAAATGTTTGCAAAGATTCAAGAGTCTATCTTAGATTTCCTCCTACAATATGGTGTCTAGCCTTCACTGTAGTTTAAGACTGAAGATGGACAGACAGACATTTTGATATGAGATGATGAGTGACCAAATCCATCCGTATTGAAGCTTTGAGCAGTCACAGGCCTTCCAAAGACCCCAAAGTTCTACTTTGATCTTGCATCCAGTGACACCAAAGCTCGACTCCCAATCTTGCTCCTCAGTCTTTCCAGGAATTCTTCTGTCTATCAATCTGTTTACAGTGTGAAAATCTACAGCTTTCTGCCCTCATCAGATGGGAACAAAGTAATTGCTCACTCAGAAATGTTCAGGAGATTGATCAGAAGACTCCTAACTCTCTGTCACAGTTCTACTCTTTCTGACATAACAGCAATTTGGGATCTGCTGGGATTAACTGCTTACAGCACTGTTGAGTTCTCTATAGCTGTGTTCTTTTTAGACAATTTGATAGTCTGATAAACAACAATACTTTGTGAGAATGGCAGTTTGTCCTACAGATACCTTTCCTCTTCAGGAAGGTGGAGTTGGGGCCTTTGATATACGATATTCTCCAAAACATTACATCCTACTTCAGATCTCTGAATTAGTTTCTGTACCACTATAGGAATGTGAGCTGCATGATTCTAGATAAGTCGTTCACAAGCTTAATCTTATTTGTTCAAATCTTAAGGATTCACTGAGGAGTTATATCTTCTTTTGGCCTTTTTCATTTAATATCCTGGGAACCATTAATTCTTTTCTTAAGACACTGTAAACTTGTATTTTAGATCATTGTATTAGCAGTATAAATTTTACATCTGATTTTTCTCTCACTTAGTATATCCAACAAGGTTTCTAATGCACTTTCATGCCTAATTTTCCCTATGGCTTGGAAAGCTCACAACCTTTGATGGCAAGGAGCTGTATCTTATTTGGAGAATGTCGCAGAAGTTACTCCAAACAATTTCCGGACTTCTAGTCTGTGACTACCAAACATTCAGGTATTAAGACTGCACAAAATGTTTGCCTTACAATAAAGACTGCAATTTCTTAGACTCAAAGGGAGACCAATGATGCTGTTTCCCTTTGCCTTCCTGAACTGTAATCCAAACATAACACTTAAATATGGTTTTAACTTTCACTTTCTGAACTCTTCTGTTGATTATTCACGTTTAAAGTCCAGTGAGATCATAATACATATGTTCAAGTTATTTTCTGCATACTCTAATTAGAAACACTTTTGGGGATGCTTTTGAGAATGTTTCACCCTTCAAAAGGGTTACTGTGATGTCCACAAGGAATGGAGTTTGCAAAAGCAAAAAGTTGAATTTGACTAGAAAGGCAACTTCAAACACAAAACATTTTCAAAGAACAAAACCTCCCTGCTGACAAAAGCAGTTTGGAATGAAGAATGCTTTGCTGTAAAAGTGTCTAGCATAATTTTGAGGAAGGCTACTGCTGTTTGGATTGCACATTCACAGAATCATTCAGGTTATAAGGGACCTTTGGAGATCATTCAGTCTAGCCTGCCCAAGGCATGTTTCACAGGACTTTATCCAGATTTTCTTCCTAGTTTACTTTTGCACTGATAAAATAGCTGTAGAATCTCTCCTTGTGACCTCTTGCCAGCTGCAACTCTACAAGCCAACTCTGAGCTGTGGCCCATAGTCAGGAATAGCACCAACTCTGCTCTAGGCAATATTCCTAAACTGCAGATTGACCGTTCATTTTTGCAGATTGTCCTTATACAGAGTTTTCAATCCTAAGAATAAGGAACAAATGTTTTGAAAATAGCCATATAGTTCTACAGTACCAAAATAAATGGTTGAATATAAAGCCATGCAACTCCTAGTTTACGTCTATATTATCTCCCTTTCATCATCCCATCCACCATACCTACTATTACTGCTCACTCAACTAACTTACATCAGTCCAAAAGAATAACTTTAAAAGTCCCATTCATAACTACTCTTGGAGATGAACATTTAAATTTGAAATTTTAAGTATGCTTGTCAGAAATATTGCTGCATGGTCAAGGGACCAGTAACAATGTGACATGAACTAGCTGAAACTAACGAGGATAGCAAAAAAAAATTCACAGCCCTTACTGTGTGATTTATTACTGAGTAAATAAAAAACTCAGCTGATCACAGCTATTATATATTTTGTAATATATCTTAATATCTTGAAATAAAATTTTAAAAAATTAGAATATAGAAAGCATTTGTTTTGGCTATTAAGCAAAAAGACACTTAAACTATGAGTAAAAAACCTGTGACTATTCATACACTGTGAAATAATGACAACAGTTTACCACCACTGAGGAAGATTGCTCTATTGGATATTATTTATGTTGATCTTATGTAAAAAAAAGATAAATTATGATAACACAAGTTATAGACACAATTTATGATGCTTTGTGTTTGCTGAGATACTATAGTGGCTGTCTTTTTTACGTGGCATGGCAATATCACAGGAACCATTGATTTCATTGAGCAATGCACGTCCTTTGCAGGACAGAAAATGCATCATTATGGGATTTTGTGTTCACAACATTTTTCTTTAAACATATTAAACCACCTTTTTTTCTCATTTCCTGGTTGAATACTCATTACAAAAACAACAGTTGTAACTCATGATAATAATGTGAAATTCTTCACTACCACCTATTGGCCAGATTTTCATAAACTGATGGTGCTTATCCACCTGGTTTTGCCCAGAATATACTAAGGATCTGTGCTGTTTTGGGCTCAGTGGGTTGAGTTTTGGATTTGTGCTGCACACATAGTTGATGATGGAGAGATGCTTTTGATGCTGCTGAGCAGGACAGGGCTTCCACAGAGCCAAAGCCTTTTCTGTTTTTGTGCTACCACGATGATGACAAAGCTGTGGGAGGGCACAGGAAGCTGAGAGGAGACACAGCCAGGACAGGTGACCCAAACTGATCAGAGGGATATTCCAGACTGTAAGACATCCTGCTCAGGATATAAAACTGAGGGAATGAAGAAGGAAGGGAGAACATTTGGAGTGATGGCATTTGTTTTACCAAGTCACTATTACTTGTGATGGGGCCTGGCTCTCCTGGGCATGGCTGAACACCTGTCTGCCCATGGAAAACAGTATTAATTCCTTGTTTTGCTTTGCTTCTTTGCATGGCTTTTGCTTTCCCTATTAAACTATATTTATCTCAGCCCAGGAAGGCTTTTACCCTTCCAGTTCTCTCCCTGACTCTGCTGGTGGGGAAATGAGTGAGTGGTGTTGATGGCTTGGCTGCTGACATTTGCCAGGTTTCATAAATTCATAAAAAAAGAGAGATGAAATATAAAACAGAGGCAATTATTTGTGCATGGAGGCATTGATGATTTTGATCCTGCTTCTTTTTGTTTGGAAACAAGTCAAAGAAACAAAAGAATTAGTAGCTGTGGAAATTAAAACCATGCTGTTAGAAGTAGGTGGATTTGCAATAGTTAGTTACTTGGGATCAAATGAAAATATATACAAAAATATACAATAAAGAATTGGCCTTCTTTGCTTTTGCCTGAAGAAGCAATAGTATTGCCTCACAATTTCCAGGAAAATTTCAGCGTTTTTCTTTCTCTTACAATGCGTTATATATTGTTTCATTAAGATTTGTAAGCCCATATTTGCTGAGATGCCCATGAATGACTGATACCTCTCCCTACCTAAGGCAGTAGCCAACTGTGACCCAGGTACTGCAGAAACCAAAGTTAGCTTAAGCGTAAACCTGATGTGTCTTTGCACATTCTTTTCTCCTCTCTACTCTTGCCAATGCAAAACAGGGTTAATTGCCATTGTCTTTAAAAACTCATGTTGTTTTAAGGATTTTATAGTAAGGGAGCATTTTTTTTCTGAGATCTGAACTTTTATTGCAATTGAAACTAACTTGTTTTCCTTAATAAAGTAAGTACCAGACTGCTGAACACTCATTTATGAGTTCTGAAGGAAGGAGAACGTGTTGAGTTAAATTAAGAGAGGAAATCAGTGGAAAGATGTCACTGGTATTACCAAATAAGCTCGTACTTGCTCTGAGAATTATGTTATAATTTAACTTGATTTTAATATATGTATATAGTTTTAGTATGCTAGGAAAGAGTGCATCCATCATGAACAGTAGGGTCTCTTGATAAACCCTGAAAGACTTAAAGTAAAGAACATTAGGAGATGACACTGCCGGATTTATTAAGTGTGGAAAAGATTCAAGAGTCTTCATAATGATTATCACCTCCAAATTCCCCTCCAACCATTCCAAGTCTTGCCTCTCTTTTCAGACATGAAGAAATTTTGACATGAGGCACCAAATACTAAATAAAATGGATGGGGTTCTCTGGAGTAAGCTAATAATGGACACAGCCTTACATCTCCTGATGGGAATTTTTGTTTTAATTCCAGCAGAACTAATTATTTTTATCAAAAATACTTAATCTGATTAATAAACAGAAGAACTATTCAAAAGAATAATTATGATTAACCACTTAAAATCAGTACAAAATTATATGCTTTATTCATTCTCCAGAAAAAGTCCTGCCGAACATACCCATTTCACTGTGAATTTAGTTAGAGGTTTTGCCCCTTGTGTAGCAGTCACTTGAAGATCAAGCCCCATATTTATGTTACTTACTGCCCACTTTAGAGACTTCAGTGGGAGCTCTGAAACTGCAGTGAAGGTAGACTCTAATTTTAAAGTACACTGCAGCCATTATTTGAATTACATTTCCTTTTAAGTTCATTACTGCTTACTCGAATTACATGCTGTATGAGTCTCACTACTTGGATTTGCTGTGTCCTCTGGAGAAGGGCTGACTCTTGCTTGTACAAGAAGGTCACGCATTTCAATCAGTCTGCAGTTGTGAACAGAAATTATGGCTTGGTGACATTTACTCTTTTTGGTTTTGACTGCAGTTTTTGAACTCTGTGCTTGTGTGGAATACCACTTTTTTCATGGTAATGCATAACCACATACCTTTAGTCTGAGATAATTTCCTCTAATCTCTAAAATAAAACACTCATTAAGAACTATTGATTAAGGCTCAAAAATGAACATTCAGGCTCTTTTGTTTCAAAGCAAGTGATTTCTCTTCTTCTGGTAACAGAAGGGAAGTCATGGCTCCTTAAACATCACAAATGTAATCAAACTGTCATCCTACTGCTTATGGTAACAAACAGAAAATGCAATACAGGCAGCCTTGCACTGCAGATTAGTGGGGTTCATTTAGTCTCAAAGGCCATTTCTAGAAATCTCAACTGAAGTGTAAGACATCTGGGAAATGTATTTACTCTAGGATACTTCTTTTCTCACTGGCTTCTTGTGAAAACCGTAAATGAATTACAGTCTGGAGTCTGACTTGAAGCTGAGAAAATACTGCTTTTTGTAAAAGAAGGAGAGTGAATTACTCACTCAGTTTGAAGGCCAACATGAGAAAACCAGTCTTTTGTTAATTACTAGGTAATTGTATATTGGGAAGCATGGCAGAAGAGTATTTTTGTGTACTCAGGAGAAAAATTATGTGAAGAGAGAAAAATGCTCAACTTGAGGAGCTCTGCCTGAGGTCAGTATCTGTGAGAACCAAATTAACCGGGTCTGGAGAAGACAACGGTGAAGGACAAATATCTCACACTATTCTCTGAGAAGCAAGGTGTGTTGCAGCTGATTTCAGTTTGTCCATGACACAATGAAGTTCAAGCCCAGTAAATTTAGCTGGGGGGTCTGCTGCTGTGTCTTGTCCTGGCTACCACCACTGGGCTGCCCCTGGCAACAGCCTATAAGAAATGCCATCCTGCAGCCAGGTAGGTTTGACTGGACATGCTGGGACACAAACAACATCAATAGGAACTCTACTGTTAACATGAACACCACTGTAATTGTTAGAGTGTGGTGTGCAAGATCCACACAGATTGCAAGCCATGGTAATGGAAACTCCATCTGCATCTTACGGATCTGGCCTAGTGTACAAGCACCCCAGATATGACGATCCACATTTGTTCAAAACACTCCTCCTGCCCTCCCAAAGGATACACAAAATGTACTGGACAACAACTAAAGATTGAAAGTGTTGAAGTCCATGAATGCTGGTAAATTTCAAGAGCCCTGGCTTAAGAGTGCAGAAGCATGCAATTCTGAAGAGTCAGAAGTCAAGCAAGTGGGTCATGAGACTGGCTTGGGCCAGGAGGAAAACGGAAGTGTATGGACACTGGACACCAGGATAGGCAACATGGGAGGACTACTGAGATGTTGTTTGCCACTGTAGGGAGAAAATTTATATGGCCAAAGCTTAGTCAGAGTTTCAGCTGGCTGGCACCGTGAAAGACAACAAAATTACCTTTTTAATATATATTAACAGTGAGAGAAGGAGGGAAAACATTCACAAGTTACTTGATGAGGCTAGTCACCTCACAAATCAGGATGTGGACAAAGCAAAGAGGTTTAACACCTTCTTTTGTGCCCATCTTCAATAGCAATAATCGTCCCTGGGTCCCAGAGCCTGGAGAGCTGAAGATAATAACTGAACTTCCAGTTCACTGTGAACTTGTTTGTGACTGGCTGATCCATTTGGATGCACAGAAGTCTATGGGTTAGCCTGATGGATCTCATCCTGGAGTACTGAAAGATCTGGCTGATGTCATCACAAGACCACTCTCCACTACTTTTCAACAGTCTGAAGAATCAACTGGCAAGAGTAAGGTAGTTGTGGGGGTGGTAAAGGCACTGGAACATGTCACCTAGGCACTGGTGGATGCCTCATATCTTAAGTGTTTAAGGTCAGGCTGGATGGGGCTTTGAGCAGCCTGCTTGAGTGGAAGATGCCCCTATCCATGTCTAATCCATGGCAGGGATTTTGGACTAGATGATCTTAGGATCCTTTCAACCCAAAGCATCCTACAGTTCTATGATTCTATAAAGTGCCCCAATTTTCTAGAACGAAGTAAAAGGGTAAGGAGGAAGGCCCTGGTAAATACAGTCCTGTCAGTTCCTGGAAAAATTATGGACAAAGTTCTCCTGGGATTTATAGACACACATTTGAGAGACAACGCCGTCTCCAGTGGTCATAGTCAGCAAACGCTCACAAAGGGAAAATCTTATTCAACCAACTTAATTTCCTTGGTACTAGGCCACCCATCTAGCTGGCCAAGGGAAGCTGGTAGATTGGAGGTTTGGGATTTCAGCAAAGATTTTGATACTATCTCACAAAGCACATAAACTAGACAAGTCCATAACAGGATATGTGAACAATTGGTGAACGGGTCTGGTTGAAAGCATGATAGCGAAGGAGGTTTGAACAGGCTCGTGGCCAAGTCACCAGTGGAGTTCCTCAGATCTCAAGTTTAGGTGCAGTGCTCCCCAGTTTTTACAGATGATCTGGACAGGAGGAGTTGAATGTACACTAAGTAAGATTGCCAGTCATACTAAATTAGGAGAAGCTGTAGACTCCGTTGAGAACTGGACAGAGAAAAGATCTGTGTAATCATTAACTGAATGCAATTTAACAAGTGTTGGATTCTCCACCTGGGGTGGGGGAATCCTCATTATATTTACAAATTGGGGGATCAGAGGCTAGAGGGCAGCCCCGGGGAAAAAAGATCCTGGGTCCTGGATTGATGGAAGTTGGACATGAGTCAGCAGTGCCCTGGGAGCCAGGAGGGCCAGCCCTGTCCTGGGGTGCATCAGGCACAGCATCACCAGCCAGGCAAGGGAGGGGATTGTCCTGCTCTGCTCTGAGCTGGGGCAGCCTCACCTCGAGTGTAGGAGGCAGTTCTGGGTGTCACAACACAAGGAAATAAAACTATCTCCAGAAGAGAATGACTGAGATGCTGCAAAGGTCTAGAGGCAAGACTTAGGAGGAGCAGTTGGGGTCACTTGGATTGTTCAGCTTGGAGAAGAGAAGGCTGAGGGGTGATCCCATTACAGTCTGTAATGTACAGACTGTAGAGGAAGCTGTACAGCCAACAGCTTCCCCAGAGAGGCAGTGGAATAAGAGGGGATGATTTCGTCTCTCTAGCTACCAGCAATAAGTCAATAGAAAATAGAACAAAGCAGGATCAGGGGAAATCTAGACTGGACATAAGGGAAAGATTCTCTGCCTGAAGAAGAGGCAGAAACAAGCTCCCCAGGAAAGAGGTCATGGCACCAAGCCTATAAGAGTTCAAGGAGAGTCTGGACAGTGCTCTTAGTAATATAATTTACTTTCAGATAGTGGTGTGAGGAATAAGGTGTTGGACTTGATCATACTTAAGGATTCCTTACAACTTGAGATGTGGTATGATTCTATTATTCTAAATCATTTAGCTAATATTTTCATAGATGCATAGAACTGTTATAGAAAACCATAACAACTGTCACAGTCCATTTGTATGTCAAATTTATAGGACAAGGTATTTAATAAATTAGAATTTTTCTAGGAAAGAAATATACAAATATGTTAAATAAGGGGCTTTATCCCCTTTGTAGACTAATCTAATATATTAATTCTCTAATTCATTGATTCATTAATGAGGTTTCCAACTCACAAATTTTCTCATTCTTTACTTGCAACTGACGACTTACATGCCTGTGAATAAAATAATCAAATAATTAAATAGTAAAATACTAATCAATTAAGGGTGGCAGAGCTTATCCTTCCTCCCCTATTAGTGTTTGCACATTCCCTGTGTCACGTGGGGAACCACAAAAGCCTCAGTAGTCTGGCTGCTGTTGCATGCACTTGAAAATCTTTTTGGTTAAGCTGATGTATTTATACCTTCCAGCTAAGAAGGCTTGTCTACAAAATTTCCCTAAGTTTGTGGATTCAGAAAAATCTGCTGATCAATACACACCCACAAAGCTCTCAAAAATGTCATGTTTTGCAGCCTGTACTTTGGTGCAGCATCTCAGGTGCAAAAGCAGAAGAAAAAAACACACACAAGCATATGATGGAATTCAGATATCATAATTTTTTTTTCAATTACATAAGCATACAGCCCTCACCACTTGGCAAAAAGTCTTTCAATGACACCAGCACCTGTGTGACTCTGAAGGCAGTTCCTCTCTACTCTAGATTCCCAAATTTTGTCATGTCAAAGATAAGACAAAGGTAATCTCAAGGCAAATATGCATATACACTCCTTCACTGCCAGGCTGAGAAACAGTGCTATAGCATCAACTGATAAGTCAGCTGATGTATCACCCAGCAGCACTCAACACGACTGCAGCACCTGCACTTCAAACTCATGCAAAGCTCTGGGTGATTCAGGCTTTCCCAATATCTTTTTCAAACCCAGTCCTCTGGCTTACTAACTGCCTTGTAACTTAATGAAGGATGAGAAGGATGTGACTGAAGCCAGCTGGCACAATTGGCAAACTTCTTGTGGTTCTGCCTTGGCAGCAAAGCTGGGTCCAATTTTTCTAATGCGCTATATTCACAGGAATTAAATATCTGTGCCTGTCTTTCTCCTCAGTCCAGCAGGAGCTGTGGTGAGTAGGAGAGAATCTGGACCTCAAGGTTTGGGGGTAGGCTATACCTGACTTCACCTCAGCCTGCCTAACAGTGGTATTTGTTCAGAATTTTGTTTTTCCATGCTCTGTAAGGACATCTACTTGTCAGAACAACTTTTGATTCACAGAAGGTCTTTCAAAATAGTGGACCTAATTTAATTTGTTATTACAACCTATTCATCCACCTATACACCTCCATCCTTCCCTTCTCCTGTCCCCTATTTTCTGAGCTTTTCTAAGTCAGGATTTGTACCATCTTCAGATATACCTTGTATATCTCTGCTCAGTGAGACTGTACTTTTTTCCAAATGATAACATTACATTGTGACCTGCAAACGATATTCCTTGGAGGATATGGTAAGCCTAGGAAAGGAGTCAAAAATGTCAATTTTCTTTCTGTGGTAAAATCTATATCTTCACATCCTGGCAAGGTGGCTCTCAGTTCCTGAAACAGATGCTCTGTCCTGGTGTCACCCTAATTGCTCCACTGGAATTATGCAAAGACCCATTTCTCCATCTATCCTAGAAAATTTACTGCTGTGAAGTATATAGCAGATATGTGTCTGCCAGGTAGAAAGACAGTATATTTGGAACATTCTAAAATAGCAAGAAGCTTTAATACTGTGCATTGCACATGTATCACACGCAACTGACAAAACCCTAAGGCAAAGGGAGATATCCACTGTTGCCTTTGACAGCAAAGGGATGAGAATTTACCCCACATTGGTCAAATGGAAATAAAATGGTTACACAAAAATAAGTGATAAGACAGAAAAATAGAGGAAAGAAATAAATATCTAGGGAAATCTTTAGAAGCTGTGCATTGAATTATTGGGTTTTAGTAATATGAAAAATATGGTACTTATTGATCTAGCTGGAACATTTTCATTTCTATGCCTACACTGCTGTGAAATGAAAAACAATAAATGAAGATGATTACTAGAGATTTTTGCCCATCGTTTGCTGGGGGGAAAGGTGGCATACAGCAGGCTAACAGACCAATATACTTAGGAATGAAGAGGTACCTAAATTGTTGTAAGTTTATAAGTTTCTCTTGTTGAAAAAATACAGAGTGGTAACAGAGTTCCTGTCCATATCCCGAGCCAGAGGCTGCAGCTCTCTGTGGGAGGCACACATGTAGCTGTTGGAAAACGGCTCCACTGTTTTCTTTTGAATAGCCTTTCACCAGGTGCAGATGCCAGATGCACGACCTTCTGCTCCACAGAAAGCTCTGGATCGCTTTTGTCGCACAGGGACTTTTCCACATTAATATCATACCCCAAGTAGGTCCCAGCATTTCAGCTTTCACTAGGAAATAACGTCTGTGAGCACTCTTGAAAAAGGAAGAAGCGAGAAGAGGGATACTGCAGAAGAACTGCAAGATCGTGTTTCACTGTTTATTTGGAAGTCAGTTTGTTAATAGTCATGGCTGGATGGAGAGATATGCTTTAATGGTTGGGGCACAGAACCAGAAATCTCTGATTTGGCTCTGAAGTGTCATTTTCTTGTGGCCTAATCCAAGTTACTTAGTCTTTCTTCATCTGTAAATCAGGTTTACTATATATTTTGCAGGGATGTGTGGAGGGTTGATTGGCTAAAGTTTTGGAAGTATTTCACAGAGAAAAGAAATGAACATGTCCTTAAAAATGTAGATAGAAGCTTCAGTTCAGGTGAGGTCTTGAAACTCTAGTGTTTTACTTGCATTTATCTGAATTTCATTTTAAAGATACTGAGTTTGTAAAATTTAGTAAAAAAATATATTTAAAAATCATATTGTCGCTTTCCAATGCAATGATATATTTTATTCCCTCCAAAATTGTTGCAGATCTTCGGGTTTTTTTCTTTTGCTGATGTTTGTTGTTTATTCGCCACCTATATTTCCCTCCCTTTCTTGTTTCCCTCCTCTCCTTACAATTTTTTTTTTGCAAAAAGTCATAATATTTACAATTTTTTACATGTATCAATGTGGGGTTGTACTCAGTTACACTGTCCAGGACATGTTCAGCTCAGACAAGCCTCAGTACATCCCATAGGCCCAGTTATAGTTCTGACAGCCTTGTAAACAATTACCCTGACAAACACTGGCAATTCAGTCAAAATCATATGCAAGATTAAGAACTGTAATAACTATCAGAGAGGCCTATTGATTATAAGAAAGGATTTTGGAATCAATAGTGTACAATGACTTCAATGGAAAATAACCTATGAGTCAAACTTGCTTTGAGGATGGAAAACAAGAGCTTGTTCTCAAATTTATCTTTTTAAAGTTATTGATGACTTTTAAGGAAACAGGTAGTAATTTGTTTCTGTACTACTTTGAAAGAGGTAGTTGAAATGTCAGCTGTTTAGATTTAGAGCACAAAAGATTTAAAAACAGAAGGCTTCGACAATATGTTGATATTCATAAATAAGAACACAGAATGGGAAATATCTTCAGGTTAGAGAAAATAATTATGTATAGCAAGACCCAAATCATGTACTTATTGTCTTATAATAATAGGAATATCCCTAGTTATTCCTACTCAGAATTAGTGATAAAAATTCTGCTCATTTTCCCCAAGTACTTTAAAAACGTGATTGGACATAAAATCACAATTTTCTTACAAACTATATGGTGAGCTCTTGAGAAGGTGCACAGTAATTTACATAAACTGGGCTAAATTTGCTTTCTGCTTCAGTCAGTGGCAAACTTGTTCTTAGTCTCAGTAAAAGGAGGATCCAGTCCCTACTCTTGCTAAATAGCAAATAAAAGCACTTATGGAAATTTATGTATTTTTTATAGTTTTTCTTGTGAGCTATCGATGTCCTGTTCTGCTGTAGGAAAAAAATTCAAGATTCTGTCTTAATAGAAGGCTGCATCCAACTGGAATTCTGTTTAAAAGGTGCCAGAATCAGAAATCCTATTATAAACTGAGACAAGAAGCAGGTCTGCTAAGACTTCTAGAGAACAAATTAACAAGTGGGAATGATTAAGTCATAAATGACTTGGTGTTCTAATTGAAGAAGTCATGCAGCATGATGTCACTCTCTGTTATTAGCATTTAATTGCTTTCAGAGAGAGCTCTGTGTGCCTCTCTTCTCTCTCCCACAAGAAAACACTCACAGCATCTAAAATACATCAAGTTATAGAAGAATGTTGTTGTTTGGTCTGTTTTAAGTTCATGTAATTAAATTAGCTAAATAAAAAACACAGAGCTGTTTATAGGCTCAGCTTTGAATTTTTCATTTTATGCATCCAGGTCTGTTTCCAGTCTCATTGGCTGGTTTAAATACTATTCTGGAAATGTGTCTAACAAAGAATTGTCACATCCCCTAACTGCACCTGGTTTGGTGAACTGGCTATTTGAATTTTTCTCAGCAAAGAGTTAGTGTAGGGTCATTAGAGTACAGAAATTGAGAGGGAGAGGAGGACCCTCTGCTAGCTACTTATCCATGCATATAAGGTATTCAAAATCTTTTTGTCTTCAAGCTGTTGGGACAGATGAACTCCACTTTTACCTTAAAGCCAAGCAAAACTTCTAATTTGTGCTTCTATCAATTTCAGATCATCCAGTTGCCTTATATTATCTGAACAGAGCTGTATGTCCATACACCACAGAGAAATAAAGGCTTAAATAAATGACATTTCAAAGGAGAGAATTACACACTGCAGACTAGTTTATATTTGTGTAGAGCTAGCCCCCATTGTGGCAGTAGAACTACTAAAGTACCATTACCCTGAGACTTGTGTCTATCTTGTTTTCTGCCTCTGATGGCATACATACTTACTGAGTAAGCTTTTAACATCTTCAGCAATTCAGTAATGCTATTATTCAAGAAAAAAAAATTAAAATAATTGAGTTTGAACACTATTTTGACACACTTCAGACTTCTTCATCACAGAATTTCTCTACATGCTTGCAAAACAATGATCCTCACAAATATTATACATTCTCAGAACTTGCTCCTTATCACTTTGAAAAGAATGTCTAGCTCCTGTTTTCTATTGGCCTAGTTGCAAGGTTGAAAATTAGGTATCTTAGACACTGCTGTGAGGGGCAGAACTGTGCTTGGCTCATCCCACCTTATCCTACCTATGCTCCAGCTTCAGAAAATGGCAGGAGGAAATCTAAGTTGGGTGTGCTGAGAGAAGAGATAAACCTGAGGATTTATCTCATATGAACATATGAATATGTTCTTTTTCTCCAGACTTGGGGATTGCTGTCTTACCTTGGGGCAGCCTGACACAGGGTTTTTTTCTGTGTCAGTTTTCCTTCTTCCTATCTAATGGGGTTTCGCCAAAAAGCAGAAAGAAGTAAACCTCCTAAGTGCAACAAAAGAAACCTTTCTTTTCTCCTGTCCATGTAATAGCTCCAGAAGTAAATTCTCTTTCCACTGCAGCAGCAGATCCTTTCTAACCAATGATATTGTGTTTCTTTTCTCTTAGTTCTGATAAATAAAACCTGAACCTACTGCACTTCAAACAACGAAGTAAGCCATTGAAAACTTACTGAACCAGAACTCCTCTTTGGTCAGTTCTGCTCTTTTCCAGTTCTGAACCTCAAATCACTCTTTTATGTGGTTGCTTGTTCTTGTATACTTATGCTACATTGTTGTAAAGTGACAAAGTGGGAGACAGAGATGAATAAGCTCTCTGAAAAATTGCAGAATTCATGGAATGAAAAGAAACTTTCCCTATGGGAGTCCAGTGCGCCTTCAAAAGATTTACTGAGGCCTGGTATCCCAGTTATTTTATCACTGTTACATATTTGGCTGCCTCTGCTCAAGGCTGGT
Organism: Pycnonotus jocosus; assembly: GCA_013400435.1. Classification (NCBI taxonomy): domain Eukaryota; kingdom Metazoa; phylum Chordata; class Aves; order Passeriformes; family Pycnonotidae; genus Pycnonotus; species Pycnonotus jocosus. Next base: position 7,781 of record VWYP01005218.1, on the reverse strand, counting down.
TCTGACATCCTTTCTGTCTAGCCTGGGATGAGGCTGTTGTAAAAAGTCCCGTGCAAAAAGTGGTGAAAAGCAGCACAGGAGGTCCTTGCTTTGCTTGGGAGCAGTAGGTAGGTTCAGGCAGTTGATCACTGAACTCCACAGCAGCTGTGCCAGTGCTCAGCCAGGCACTTTGCTGTTTCAGACCCTGCCCAGGCTTTACTTCAGGGTTTGACTTCAGACCTCCAGACTGTGAGCTTGCTCAGGGACCACTGGACCCATTGCTGATGTGGTTTCCAGAATCAGGCTTGCTCTGCTCTCCTTGTTCTGATCCCTTGCCTGAAAAGCTGCTACTCTACCTGCCTTGCTGCAGCTCTGAATTCTGTGTTTATATTCCCATATGGATTGATGCAGCCCTGTTGCCCTCTGCCAGACTGCTCTTGGTAGGCTTATCTGAGGGGATGAGGAGGAGCTGTCAGCCACTGTCAATGGATGTCTGGAGTGCTTGCAGCTCCCTCTGGGAATGGATGATGAGATGACTGAGAGCTTCTGGATTAGTATTAAATGGGGGGCAGGGACAGGGGATTTTATTGTGGGGGTCGACTACAGGCTTCCTGACCAAGGAGACAGCTGGTGAAACCCTCTACAGATGTATAAGAAGCAGCCTCGTGTTCACAAGCCCTCATCTTCATGGGGGGCCTCAGGAGCCTTCAAACCCCTGTTGGAGGCAGAACGCAGCAGAGCATAAGCAGTCCAGGAGGTTCCTGGAATGTACCGATGGCAATTTCATTCTCCAGGTGACAGAAGAGCCAAGGAGAGGCACTAAAGCTGCACCTTATCTTACCAACAAAGAGGTCCTGGTGGGGAATGTATAGCCCAAGGGCAGGCTGAGCTGCAGTGACCATGAGATTGTGGAGTTTAGGATCCTTAGGGAAACAAGGAAAGCAGACAGGGAGCTCACTGTGCTGAATTTCAGTAGAGCTGACTTTGGCCTCTTGAAGGACCACCTTGGTAGAGTCCCATGGGATTGAGCCTTGGAGGGACCATGAGCCTAAGAAAGCTGGATGGTATTTAACAATCATTTCCTCGAAGCTCAGGAGCAATGCATTCCAACAAACAGCAAGTCAGGTAAAAGTGCTAAAAGGCCTATGTAGATGAATAAAGAGCTCCTGGACAAAATCAAATATTAAAAGAAAGCCTATAGACAGTGGAAGCATTGTGTGAGGAATGCACAGAAACTGTTCAGAACAAGACAAGACAAGAATCCAGAAGAAGAATCCAGACAAGAATCAGGTTAGGAAAACTTAAACCCTGATATAAGTAAATGTGGCCAGGGATGTCAAGGGGAACAAATAAAGCTCCTATAGGCACGCTGGTGATAAAATGTAGACTAGGGAAAATATGTGCCCTCTCCAGAAGGAAACAGGAGACCTGGTTACACATGATATTGATAATGCTGATGTACTTAATGATTATTTTGCCTCAATATTCACTGGCAAGTAAACCAGTCACATTGCTCAAGTCCCAGAAAGAAAAGCCAGGGACTGGGAGAGTGAAGAACTGCCTGCTTTATGAGAAGATCAGATTCAAAAACATCTAAGGAAGTTTCACAAAACAACAGGACCTGATGAGATATTTCTGAGGGTCCTGAGGGAGCTGGCCAAAGTAGTTGCTAAACCGCTATCCATCATATTTCAGGAGTCATAACAGTGTAGTAAAGTTCCCACTGACTGAAAAAGAGGAAACGTAGGACCCATTTTTAAAAGGGAAGAAGAGAAGTCATGTGGAGCTACAGGCTGGGCAGTTTCACCTCAAGGTCCAGCAAGATTATGGAGCAGATCCTCCTGGAAACTATATGAAGACACAATGTGAAATAAAGAGCTGATTGGTGATGCCAACATGGCTGCACTAAGGGCAAATCATGCCTGACAGATTTGGTGGCTGCCTATATGGTGTTACAGACTGTTACACTGTTACAGTGGAGATGAGAAACAAATAGCATCTGCCTGGCCTTGAGCAAAGCTCTGGGCACTGTCTCCCATGACATCCTCCTCTCTAAAATGGAAAGACATGGAATTGATGGATGGACCACTTGGATGGATAAGGACCTGGATGGTCTCACTCCAAGGCTATAGAGTGGAGACCATTGATGAGTGGTGTCCTCAAGGGTCAGTATTGGGACAGGCACTGTTTAACCTCTTTGTCAGTGACACAGACAGTGGGATTGGGTGCACCCTCAGCAGGGGTGCTGACAACACCCAGCTGTGTGATACAGCCATGCTGCAGGGAAGCTGTGCCACCCAGAGGGACCGCAGCAGGCTTGAGAGGTGGGCCTGTGTAAATCTCATGACGTTCAACAAAGCCAAGTGCAGGGTCCTGCACCTGCATCAGGGCAATCCCAAGCACAAAAAAACCTCTGCACAGCGAATGAATTGAGAACAGCTATGCAGAGAAAGACTTAGGGGTGTCGGTTTACAAGAATGTTGACATGATGCAGCAACGCAGCCCAGAACAACTGCATCCTGAGCTGCAAAAGGAGTGGCCAGCAGGTCAAGGGAGGTGATCTTTCCCCTCTATTCTCTATTTTATCTGGAGTACTGTATCCAGCTCCAGGGTCCCCAGTACAGGAAGGCTTTTGACCTGTGGGACCAAAACCATAGGAAGGACACAATGGTGATCAGATGCCTGGAACACCCTTCTTATGAAGCCAGACTCAGAGGGACAGGGTTATTCAACACAGCGAACAACCTTATTTTGGCCTTTCAGTACCTAGAAGTGACCTGCAAAAAGACTGGGGAGGGACTTTTTGTCACGGTGTGCACCCCTCTGGCAGCCTGGCTAGCCCCGGGCACACCAGCAACACAGGAAGGTAAGGCTCCGTCCTCAGGAGGACCTCGTCTATCCCTGTGGATCTTTGGCCCCCATCCGGACGCAGTATGGCAATGGTGAGGAAAGAAGGGAGGACTCTTGGAGGGGACAACTGCAGAGGTTTATTGCAGGGTGTCACCAGGAGCTCCTCACCCTCAGAGTGTCTGCCTCAGAGAGCGAGGGACACTCGGTTATATCAGCTTTTATGTGGGGGATGAGACAAGGGGTGGATCCAGGAAAGGACTAATCAGGAACAATGGGGTGTGGGTCTCAATATGACAAACAGAAAGGCTGACAAATCATAAAGGGAAAGAGGGGATTCCCCAGAGCTCTGTCCAATCACCCAGTGCCTTCCCTGGAACCTTCTAGAGATAGGGAGAGGCCCCAGCATGACAGGCAGGCCCTAGGGGCAGCGATCAAGGGGATTGACAAGGGGGTCTGAGGGNGAACATAACTTGTAAAAGCACCACTACAACTTTTCACAAAGGCATGTAGTGATAGAACAAAGGGAAATGGCTTCAAACTGAAAGATGGCAAGTTTACATTAGACATTAGGAAGAAATTCTTTACTGTGAGTGTGGTGAGACACTGGAACAGGTCATCCAGAGAGGTAGTGGAGCCACCATTCCTGGAGATGTTCAAGACCTTGGCTGGATGTGGCTCTGAGTAATGTGGTATAGGGTGTCCCTGCCCTGCAGAGGTGTTGGAGCTAGATCATCTTAAAGGTCCTTTCTTCAAACAAACAAACAAACAACAATAACAACAACAAACTAACTAACTCTTCCTAGATTCTAATTTTTTTTTCATTTAAATTTGGTTTATTTTATTACAAACAATGAAGGTGCTAAACTCGAAAGAAGGTTTAAGCCATGAAGTCAGAGAAACTTTATTTGTACTGTAAAGTTGCCTCTTACTGCTATAAAGATCAGCGGTATTAGAGCACTATTTGCATACACACCTTTTTTATCAATCTAATACATTCCCTCATGAAAACACAGCTCTTCTGAAAAATGAAATTTCTTGAGTATAATTTTTGAGTACATACATCTTGTCTGTATTTTGGCTTTTTACTTTACCTTCTTTCAGATTTAGAACTTCATTATTTGCTATTCAAACCCATCTCTGACTATGTTTTACTTGTTTTCAAAGAAAGAGATTAATAATATTTATAAGAAAAAACCCCACACATTAGAAGAACATTTCCAGTTAAAGATTACTTTTTGACCCCTTAGTTATTTCAGAGAAATCCTGGTGCCATTGGTTTGTTTGGTTGTTCCCCTCAGATTATCATGAAGATCCTTATGAAAAATGTTTGAAGGGAATCAATTAAATGTTTATATTAGTTAGAAGGATTAGATCCACTCTCAAGGTTTATTTTTATACAGAAGTGTTTCAATTGGCTCAAGTTTTCCATATTGCTTTTTATTAGCAAATAAAATAATGGTACAAATATTTTTTTAATTAACATTGCTTTCAGAAGTGAAGCCTATTACTGTTTTATGTTTGTCACACGATAGAGACATGAAGACATTCTGTACATTTAACAGCAGACTATAAAAGATCAGGGTTTCACTGGCTGTCCTGGTTCTTATCATCATGAAAGTGGACACTTCAAGAGCTGACTGAGGATGTTGGTATATTACTTTTATGGAGAGTTTTTTCTAACATAATATAATGTACATAATGAGAGACCAAAGGAACAGGACAAAAAGGAGGTAGACTTAAAAAAAAAAAAAGGAAGGAAGGAAGGGTTTGTCCTTCTATTGTGTGGTAGAATACTGTTTTGTACATCTAGCCACAGCCTTCTTAAAAATCTGTTGAAAAATGTAGGCAAGATGTATGGACAGCAGAGATTGGTAGTGGATTGGACAATACAGACTAAGAAATGAAGGCTGAAACCATTAGGCAATGTTAAACCATTTTTGTCTCCCTCTTTAAATTTGTGAACAGAGCCGCAGAGCTTTTTGTATCGTTAGTACAGGAAAAGCATCAGACAACAATTAAAAGTCTGCATAAGTATAGTAAATTAACAAATGTTCAACCTCCATGGAAGTATACTAGTGTGAACAAATTTCTCACAGTCCTTGGGAGCTATGCAGAGATGATACCAAATGTGATGTTTTCAGTAGAGAAATTATATTCAGAAAAGATATTCAAGCAACTTAATCAGGAGGAGGCATAGGAGGTGCTGGGCAGTAAGCAGTATTACAGGGAAAAGACAACATATCCTTTTACAGGCTGACTAAATGCATACCAAGATAGCTACCATCAGTCACAAGACAGAAAAGATTGCTGCCAGTAAGAACTATGCTCTTTATTAGTTGATTCCCAGACTTTAAGCCACCACTACTGGATCTGCTCTTTACATTTTTCCAAGGCTCTGGCTTTGGGGGCAAGTCATTACTTAGGAAGCATCAGCTTAGAGAGAAACAGCTTAGAAGTCTAGTTTATTTTGCATGAACAAAATAGATTTATGCATTGAAGTAAAAATGATTTTTAAAAGTATGGAAATCTTCAAGAATGCACAAATAGGTGTGAGTTACACAGTCGTTCATACACAAACGAACCAAACAATTTCCTCAGAATTTTCTATCTGAATATGTGTGACCTGCATGTGTTCAGAGGTGTAACAGCATAATCTAAATATATATGACAAACATTATCCTTTTATTGATAAGCTTTTTGCTTAATCTCATTAACAGTATTCTAAATATCACCACTGAAAACAAGATTCTATTGAAACTTACTCAACTTAGATAATCCTTCAACCAAAATGCAACAGTCCTCTTAAACCAAAGTTTTTTCAGGTCCTTTGGTCTTAATTGACATGAACTATCTGCATGCCTTGACTATCTAGCAAACTTTGTTCTACAACATGGCTGAGACTAACAAAGTGAAGGCTTTAAATGAAAGATCCTCTGCTGAGGATCTGAGAGAAGAAAATCTTATTTTGATAATTCTAGGAAAACAAATTCAAGGTTACAAAATCACCAAATTTTATTAAAAATTCATGCAAATTTTTTAACTTGGAAGGATATTGTAGGTTTTTGCAATATCTCACAGTGCAGACCGCATCAGCTGTTCCCTGTGGGTATGGAAAACCCAGAAGAAACACTAGCCAACACTGAACCAAGGAACCAGCAAATGAGTCAAGCCTTTCTACAGGTGACAGGAAGGAAGAAAACCCAAAGAGGGAAAAAAATTTCTGTTTTCAAACCTGTGATGACTGAGGCTCATAAATGCCTACTAGTAGAAGGAGAGCTAAATGTGTTATTACAACATGTATCTAGAGTTGAAAGCATTGATCACTGAAAACAGAATCCAGCAGTTCCTATCAGGCACAAACTAATTTCTCCTTACTACCTGTACACAGATCTTACCCACTATTTTAATTCCTACAGAAATTCTCTCCTGTTGCATAGGATTTTAAACTTCTCACTGGTTATGCTTAAGATTTCTGAGAAATGAGTTTCCTTACACTAAAAATCACCTGAGATGTTCAGAGTCTTGGTCAGTAATACGGGCAAAGTTCTGTTGTAGGTTCTCGGTACCAGTGAGACAATACTCATGGTATTATTGAGTCATAAAGAGACCTCTCTCCCCTCTCAAATCAAAAGTCAGTGTGTTACATTCTTGCTCTTCATATGCTATCAGATATCATCACAGGAATCCGTAAGTCAAGAATTTAGTATTTTTTGAATTGGCTTTGTACAAGTCAACAGGTTGTTTTCCAATCAATTTCTCATGGATTTTTTAGAAAAAGGGCAGCCTAGTACCTTCAGTTCTCCTTCAGCATCTGTATCAATTTCACTACTTCTTCCTCCACTTAAGATTCTGAAAATTTAGAGGGAAAACAAGATCTTATGTTGTATGAAGTCACAGATATCTTTTATTACTTTACAGAGATTTTTCCCTTATAAGTTTTTCTTCAGTTTATGGGACAGTTTCATTTCTGTCAGGACTAAGCTGAAGGGAACAGTTTGTATGATACACGCTCTTTTACAGAGGACTGGTGTGTTTGTGTTATACCTCTTGATGGTTTCCTGAATTATCTCCATCACCTTCAGTCCCTGGGTTAGAGAAATTTCACACTTTGGAACAGCATAACAATATGTCTCTTACGCTACAAGAAGAGAGAGAAATTCTGTTTGCTTCGTCCTTGGCTTCAAGCCTTGTTTAATTGCTCTACCTGACCC
>VWYP01005217.1:0-14553 GCA_013400435.1 Pycnonotus jocosus | reverse complement strand
CAGGGATGTCCCTCCTGGCTCCACGGCATGGCTGACTCAGCTCCCATGAAGCAGGTCCCAGCCCAGGCACGGGATCAGCTGTGCAGAGCTTCTCCCCTGGCACTCACCCCCTTGCTGACCGGAGAGCCCTCGTAGGTGTCGTAGGGGCCCTGCTCCTTGGCCAGCTCACAGCTGGCCTCCAGGGCCCCGTAGTAAATGGTCTCAAAGATGTGCTGGTTGAGGAGCTGGGCCTGGGGGCTCTCGAAGGGGAACCTCATGAGGATGAAGGCGTCGGCCAGGCCCTGCACGCCGATGCCGATGGGGCGGTGCCGCCGGTTGGAGCGCTCAGCCTGCAGGGAACAGCACAGCTGCAGCCACCTCCTGCACAGCTGGGGGAACCAGCCTGGGCAACACCTCAAACACCTGCTGCTGCACCTCAAACACCTGCCATGAGCTGGGGGAACCAGCCTGGGGAATGCCTCAAAACCTGCTGCTGCACCTCAAACACCTGCCATGAGCTGGGGGAACCAGCCTGGGGAACGCCTCAAAACCTGCTGCTGCTGGAACCAGCCTGGGGAACACCTCAAAACCTGCTGCTGCACCTCAAACACCTGCCATGAGCTGGAGGAACCAGCCTGGGGAACACCTCAAAACCTGCTGCTGCACCTCAAACACCTGCCATGAGCTGGGGGAACCAGCCTGGGGAATGCCTCAAACACCTGCTGCTGCACCTCAAACACCTGCCATAAGCTGGGGGAACCAGCCTGGGGAATGCCTCAAAACCTGCTGTGCCTAGAGCTCTGCATCAGCACACCTCCCATCCTGCCACTGCCTGCTGAGGCCCAGACTGAGTTTGTTAGACCTCAGCACGGATTGTGATTGTTTAACCCAGCACAGGGAGCCAGGATTTAAAAGTGAATGCTCAGCATATTCTGAGAAATGAAGACATTTAACAGAGCAGAATCACAGAATCACTGAGGTTGGAAAATCCCTCTGAGCCCACCAAGTGCAACTGTGCCTCAGCAGTGCCAAGGCCACCACTGACCACGTCCCCAGCTGCCACATCCACATGGATATTAAATCCCCTCCAGGGATGAGGACTTACCACTGCCCTGGGTAGTTTGTGCTAGGGCTGGACAGCCCTTCCCATTAAGAATTTTTTCCTAATGTTCAATTTAAACCTCCCCTGGCACAGGTCGAGGCCATTTCCTCATGTCCTTTTCCTGGCTCTCTGGAAGCAGAGCCTGATCCCCACCTGGCTGCCTCCTCCTGTCAGGGAGTTGTAAAACCAACCAAAATTAGTTACTCTTTCTCAGGATCTTCCCAGGATCCTTCTCTCTGTTCCACTTCCCACTCACTTCCTACTTCTGGTCTGTGCTTCATGGAAATCCTCCCAACATTATAAAATTCCAAAGGTAGAAACAGAATGGGAAGCTTTCATCCAACTGCTTCACTACAGAACTGCTCTGGGCTGAAGCTCAGGTCCCACCTGGGAACAGGTGAGAGCTCCCAACAGCTCTGTGGAGTTCCCCTGTGACTCCCTGTGTCCCAGACTGCTCTGGGATTGCTCTGGGCAGGATTCAGCCCTACTCCAGCCCAGCACTCACCTCTGGCACAGGGTAGTAGTTGATATCAATGATTTTGTTGAGGTTTCGGACGATGACCTTGGTGACCTCTGCCAGCTTCTTGAAGTCGTAGGTGTGGTCAGGGGTCACATACATGTTCAGGGCAATGGAGGCCAGGTTACACACAGCCACCTGTGGGCACAGACAGGGAATCACTGGGAACAGGCCAAGGACACACAGCTCTGCCCCAAACTGCACAGGAACAACCCATCAGGGAACCTGCAAAGTGCACCCCGTGGTCCTCTGGCACGTCAGAAGTTGTGCAAAAGGTAACAACAGTTCAGGAAAGTTCAGTAGAAATTGGTGTGACCAGAAAAATCCTGCCCTGCTCAGTCCTACTGCCTGGAAACCATCCTTGCACAGAACCCCAGAAGGGTCTGGGTTGGAAGGAATTTCCAAGCCCCATTTGTTCCTTGTTGCTTTCCCTTTGAAGGGTGTCTTGTGTCATCTCAAATTCTCCACAGGAGTGGAAGGGAACCCAGAGTCAGAGAGCTATGAGTACTGAGGTCAGAAGTTTTTCAGCTGGCTGTTCTGTTCCCCAAGCAACAGTCAGACACATCCCAGGGAGCTGCCCCAGAAGCATTCCCAGCTCCCATTCCCACCCACCTCCTCCTTGCTGGTGTACTCCACGATCTCGGTGCACAGGTTGCTGCACTTGATGGTACCCAGGTTCTGCTGGTTGCTCTTCCTGTTGCAGGAGTCCTTGTAGAGCATGTAGGGGGTGCCAGTCTCAGTCTGGGACTCGATGATGGCGTACCAGAGCTGCTGAGCCTTCACCACCCTGCGCACGCGGCCCTGCCGCTCGTAGCTGCAACACACACGGAGCCCTGTCAGCCCCAGAGCCACAAAGAGCAAAGCTCCTGGGCCACCAAGGCCCTCCTCACTGCTGAGCTCTGCACAGGGAGCCCTCACAGCAGGGCAGCAGCACTGTCCTGTTTAAGGGAAATCAACCTTTCACCACAGCAATCTCACACAAAGCCACAGAGTGCTGTGAGTGGGGATTGCTCCAGGATGTTCCTCTAGCAGGGATACTGTCCCTCTAGCAGGGATACTGTCCCTCTCGCAGGGACACTGTCCCTCTAGCAGGGATACTGTCCCTCTCGCAGGGACACTGTCCCTCTAGCAGGGATACTGTCCCTCTCGCAGGGACACTGTCCCTCTCACAGGGACACTGTCCCTCTAGCAGGGACACTGTCCCTCTCACAGGGACACTGTCCCTCTCGCAGGGATACTGTCCTTCTAGCAGGGACACTGTCCCTCTCACAGGGACACTGTCCCTCTCACAGGGATACTGTCCTTCTAGCAGGGACACTGTCCCTCTAGCAGGGACACTGTCCCTCTCACAGGGACACTGTCCCTCTCACAGGCTAAAATGGTCACTCACACACAGCTCCACCCTGACAGGTCACAGTGTGAAGGACACATCCCCATGCTCACAATTTTTTCCATCTGACAACAAGCCCAGTGGCCACCTCTGAGCCCCCCCACAAACCTGTGCCACAGCTCCAGGTCCCACAGGACACAGGCAGCTTGGGAGAGCATGGCACCACTTACAGCTCTGCTCACTCTTCTCACCTCTCATAGAGCTTCTCAAATTCCTCTCCCCAGACATCATCCAGGCCAGGACACTCATTTGGGCACATTAAGGACCAATCCTGTAAGGGCAAAAATATTCAGAGGAAAGCTTTAGGCACTCTGTTAATTAAAGCTGTGGCTGCCCCTGGATCCCTGGCAGTGTCCAAGGCCAGGTTGGACACTGGGGCTTGGAGCAGGTTGGGATAGTGGGAGATGTCCCTGCCCATGGCAGGGGGTGAGACTGGATGAGTTTTAAGGTCCCTCCCAAGTCAAACCACCCCAGGATTCTGTGAAATACAAGCAGGCATAAGAAGAACAATTTACTGAGAAGATGTTGATGCTTTAAGGAAACCCCAGAGTCAAAACAGCCCAAGAGTTCAAGAACAAGTCATGGGCTGTAAGATTAAGCCCTGAAGCAAAACACTGAGCTGGAGTTGCTCAGCTCCATTCTCCTGGAAGGAACGAGGAGCAAAGCAGCTCTGCAGCCCTTCCTGAGCTCCTTCCAGGACTGCTCACCTGCTTCTCCACTACCAGACCTTTTCTGCACCAGCCCAGTTCTCACCTGGTTGGTTTCCACTCGCTTCATGAAGAGATCAGGGATCCAGAGTGCAAAGAACAGGTCCCTGGCTCGCTGCTCTTCTTTCCCTGTGTTCTTCTTCAAGTCCAGGAACTCAAAGATGTCCAAGTGCCACGGCTCCAGGTAGATGGCAAAAGCCCCAGGTCTCTGGGACAGGGAACACAATCCAGATCAGAACAAACTGTCCTTAGCAAGAAACCTCCTGCCCAGCTCCTGAGTGCCCCTGAGACTGGAGGGACTGGGGGGCTACACCAGGGGAACACCAGATACCAACACAAGGGGAAAATGCCCTTTTATGATTATGTGTCACCCACAACCAGTCCATCAACCCTTCCCAGTGTGGAGCTCTCCCACCAGCTGAGGTTCCCTCTGCTCCCTCTCTAGGGTACCTTGTTTCCACCTTGATCCACGTAGCGGGCGGTGTTGTTGTAGACCCTCAGCATGGGCACCAGCCCGTTGGAATTCCCGTTTGTCTGCAGAGGCACAGCAAAACCATCAGTGAAAGCAGCTCCCTGCAGGGGCTGGCCTGCACGTCCTGTGGGTCTTTCCTCCGTCTGCAGAGCTCTTATATTGATTTGATCATCACCAATTATTCCTAGCCCCTTCCCCACACTTTTTCTGACAAAAATGTATGTATCAGCTATGTGTCCCAGAGTTAATAGAATGTCCTTCCCAACTTCTTTCCCCTGAATTGTGTCACCTAAATGCTTGCAGGGTTTATACTGTGACAAGACACCCCAAACACACATCCACAGATGGTCTGGGGCAGTTAGAGACACAGAAAGGCAAAGGGCTGGTGCACAAGTCTCTGCTAATAGACAAACATTGGGATTGTCTGACCAAACAGTGGAGTAAGATCCTCTTTCTGGAAGGGTTTCTGTTAGGAAGCCAAAACACCGAGGAAAACCAACCTTCCTGCCTTAGGCCAAGGGAGCAGTGAGGGAGGCTGAGTGCTGTGTGAGCTGAGTGAGAGGCAGGTTTGGCAGGCAGGGCAGGCATTTCCTGGGAGCAGCAGCAGCAGCAGGGGTGTCCCTGTGCTGGCACTCACCCCAGCAATGTAGCTGCCCGTGGCACGGATGCAGCTCACGGCAAGGCCGATGCCCCCAGCAGACTTGGAGATGAGGGCACACTGCTTCAGGGTGTCGTAGATGCCTTCGATGCTGTCATCCTTCATGCACAGCAGGAAGCAGCTGCAGGAAACAAATGGTTTCAGCAGACAAAGTTAAGAAAGGAAAGTCATAAGCGTTTCACCAGGCTGCAAAAACCAGGGCAAACTCGGGACCTTTAGTGTGCTCCACAAAGCAATCCCACAGGCGTGGAATAAAGGACAGAACAGAAAACACCAGGAGCAATAGCTGTGCTGCTGATACCTCTGCTATCAAACATTTTTAATCATAGAATCGTGGAATACCCCGAGCTGGAAGGGACCCACAAGGATCAGAGTCAGTTTCTGGTCCTGCACAATCCCACCCTGGGCATCGCCAGCACCCTCTGGGGGAAGAACCTTTCCCCAATACACTGAGTCAAACCTTTATAAAATAAAATCCTTTCCCTGATATATATGATAGCAAAAACCTATCAGTTATGCTTGCTGCTTTTAGAAAACCATTCCCAGGATTTGTTTGGTAACCTGCAGCAGACTGCACATCAGGAACTTTCCAATATAATACAGCCATGCAAAGAATCACAGAATCACAGAATTTCTAGGTTGGAAGAGACCTTCAAGATCATCGAGTCCAATCCATGCCCAACGCCTCAACTAAACCATGGCACCAGTGCCACATCCAGTCTGTTTTTAAACACATCCAGGGATGGTGACTCCACCACCTCCTGGGGCAGGCCATTCCAGTACTTTATCACTCTTTCTGTAAAAAACTTTCTCCTAATATCCATCCTAAATTTCCCTTGGTGCAGCTTGAGGCTGTGTCCTCTCATTCTGTCAGTGCTGCCTGGAGAAAGAGCCCAACCCCAGCTGACCACAGCCACCTTTAGGGAGTTGTGGAGAGTGATAAGGTCACCATTATCTCTAGAGTTTACAGAAACCTGGGTGTTTTCCCCCAAAGACAGCTAAAACCTGACAGCAGCTGCTCAAAACTCCATAGAACACCCACAGCTGCTCATTTCAGAGGCTGTGCAAGCATCTCCCTGGAGCAGGTGTGACCCCTGAGGCCCTGGCTGTGCCCAGGATGCCCCGAGGAGGAGGAGGAGGAGGAGGAGGAGGAGAGGGGCAGCACCTGGAGAGCTGTGGGCGGTTGGTGCCGGCGTTGAAGAGCGTGGGCGAGGCGTGCGTGAACCAGCGCTCTGACAGCAGGTTGTAGGTCTCGATGGCGGCGTCGATGTCGGCCTTGTGGATGCCCACAGACACCCTCATCAGCATGTGCTGGGGACGTTCAGCCACTGCAGGGACACACGGCCAGGGATGCCATGGGATGGACTGGGAGGGGCCTCACAGCCCACCCAGGGACACCCCTGTCACGGCAGGGACACCTCCCACTGTCCCAGGCTGCTCCAAGCCCCAGTGTCCAACCTGGCCTTGGGCATTGCCAGGGATCCAGGGGCAGCCACAGCTGCTCTGGGAATTCCCTCCCAGCCCCTCCCCACCTCCCAGGGAACAGTTCACAGAATCACAGAATTTCCAGGTTGGAAGAGACCTCCAGGATCACTGAGTCCAACCCAGCCCCAACACCTCAATTAAACCATGGCACCCAGTGCCACATCCAGGCTTTGTTTAAACACATCCAGGGATGGTGACTCCACCACCTCCTGGGGCAGGCCATTCCAGTACTTTATCACTCTTTCTGTAAAAATCTTTCTCCTAATATCCAGATTATATTTCCCTTGGTGCACATTGAGGCTGTGCCCTCTTGTTCTGTCAGTGCTGCCTGGAGAAAGAGCCCAACCCCAGCTGAGCACAAGCACCTTTAGGGAGTTGTAGTATTTGTATTCCTGCTCAATATCCATTTAACCCTGCCTTCCTTCAGGTTAAAGCCATTCCCTGTGTGCTGTCCCTGCAGCCCTTGGCAATTGTCTCTCTGCAGCTTTCCTGGGGCTCCTTCAGGCCCTGCAAGGCCACCCTGAGCTCAGCCCAAAGCTTCTCCTGGCCAGGCTGAACAATGCCAGCTGTGCCAGCCTTTCCTCCCAGCAGAGCTGCTCCATCCCTCTGCTCATCCTGCTGCCTCCTCTGGGCTCTCTCCAGCAGCTCCAGCTCCTCCCTGGGCTGGGCCCCAGGGCTGGGGCAGATCTGCAGGGGGGCTCTCACCTGAGGGGGCCCAGGGGCACAATCCCAATCCCCCTTTTCCTGCTGCCCACACTGGGGATCAGCTCAGGGCACAGGGATTTTGGGGGGCCAAGGCACGTGGCTGGGGCATGTCCAGCCTCTGCCCCATCAAGCACACCCAGAAGGCCAGGGAGAAAGGAGACTCCATGTGACAGTCACAGAGGTCACAGCAACAAGCTCCAAACGCTGCAGTGGGACACTTGAGAGCCAGAGTTTTCATGGAATCACACAGTGATTGGGATTGGAAGGAACTTGAGCTCCTCAGCCCAACTCCTGCTCAAAGAGCATCAGCCTCCTTTATCCAGGACTTCATTCCATCAGGATTTGAAGAACTCAAGGAACAATGTGCTCCACTGCTCTCATGGACGAGGGAAAAAACCTCACCTGTATTAACAGTTAAACCCAACCAAATATGCACTCCAGAATCCAATTCTGTTTCAGCTTTATGATATTATAATTAATGTCTGACCCTCCTGGTGTCCCAGGATATCCAAGCCAAGGGCCTGCCTCACTGACAGCACAGTACCTAAACTTAGTTTTAATTTCATTTAAATTAACTCAAATATTTTAAGAAGTGCTCAGCACTATGAAGAGCCCTTACCTTTGGAGTTGATTTTCAGCAAGTATGAGCGTTCCAGAGTCTGTAAAAGAGAGGATGGATTTTAGCAGACAGGCAGATTTGAATTCTTTTAAAAACCCTGTTAACTCCAAACCCAGTCATCTCCACACCCCTCATCCCAGGCCTCACCACCCTTGCTCCTCCTCTCAGCTTAATGACGTGACTGAAAATACACAAGTCCACTGGAAGATTCCAGCACTGCTTTGGAATACAGAGTGTGGAGCACAGGCAGGAGGTTCCACACTGTCCTGAACTCACAGGACCTCTCTGGAGTTCCCAGAGCTATGGAAGAGTGGAGCCCTAAACCTGAGCCAGAGCCAAAGCAAAGCTGCACAGCAGAGCAGCCCCTGGGCTGTGTGGGGAGAGGAGAAATGTGTGGGGTGACAAACTGAGAGAACTGCTCCACTAAAACAATGGGAAAAGCAAAATTCCCTTCTTTGGCTTATTAAGGATTAGAGTAATTCCTTTAGGAACGGCATCCAACAACATTCAGTGTGATCTGCTGTGAAACCAAGCCCAACAGGTAAAATATTCCAGCAGCAAGGAAACTCCATGATTTATCCCCTTCATCTTCACAGCCCTGCTGGTGTCCCAGCTGCTCCTGTGCCCCCTTTGCCCCCATCCAGACAATTCCACAAGTATCCCATCCTTCCCAAGAGAGGCAGGAGCAATGTGCCCTTTACCTTAAAGCCAAAGTAGTTGTAGGAGAAGTCTCTGTCGTAGATGATGGCAGAGTTCAGGCGCTGGCAGGAAATAACAAAATTTACAAGGTGTCATAATGTTATTTTATTATCCCTGTTGGCATTCCTGGCCCCAAAGCTCTGGTGTGTGAGGGCCACCAGAGCACAGGATTGAAGCAGGAGCAGCACTTCCCTCAAAACATCAAAAGCACAGCTCCAACAACATTTTTCACTCAGTTTTTGGCTGAATTTACTGAAATCTAATGGGACAACAAGAACAAAACAGTGAGCTAAAGGACAAAAGGAACTTCCCAGTCAGAACACAGACCTGGAGTGACCTGGAAACTGAACCCAAATCTCTTCTCTCCCTCCTGTGCTGCCTCACTTTGCTCAAATTAATTATTTGTGCTGATCGTGGCAATGGGAACAGCCAAGAAAACAAATTTTGCTACAAAAACATCCACGGAGGAAGAAAACTTCTACATCCCCTCTTACACTCTCCACTCATGCCCTGCACTGGTTTCTGTGTTGGCTTTTTACCCTAAAACAAACATGGCCTGCTTAAAAAATAAGAAAAGCAAAATATTTAAGTTTTCAAAATTCAGTGCAGTAGTTCAGAAATTAAAAAACCTCACTACTTACATCTTTGTTAGCCAGAACTATGTCCAGAAAAACCTCACTACTTACATCTTTGTTAGCCAGAACTATGTCCAGAGTCTCTTTGGAGATCATTGGGGAGTGCTTCCCGTTGTGAGGGTTGATGTAGGTGTAGAGATCCTCCATCACATCTGCGAGGGAAAGGGATGTGAACAGGACATGTGCAGGCCTGGCCCTGCAGCCCCTGGCACTGGGATTCAGGGATGGACCAGGCAGGAATTCCTGCCCTTGGAAATCAGCCCTCCAGCCCCTCAAACACACAACTGCTCTTCAGCTCAGCGCTGCCAACCTCAGCAATCCACTTCTCTCACAAATTCTGTCAAAACCCCACTAAACAAACAAACAAATGAGGAAAGTGGGTACAGCTTGATCTCAGTCCATCCCATTTTTCACCATTCCATTCCTACAACTGCTTTCCATAAACCAGGCAATTCCATTTGAAACTCGTGGGTTTCATGTCCGTGGCACTTTCAGCCAGCCTGGGCCCTCAGGCACTCCCAAACTGAGACATTTCCACATCTCTGTGCTCCAAACCTCGGAGTGTGTCTGTGCCCCCAGCAGCTGGGGACGTTCACCCACCACTGAAGACTTTCTTGGTCTCCTTGTGCAGGTTGGACACGGCGATGCGGGCGGCCAGGATGGCGTAGTCGGGGTGCTTGGTGGTCAGCGTGGCCGCGGTCTCTGCAGCCAGAGTGTCCAGCTCCACCGTGGTGACCCCGCTGTACAGCCCCTGGATCACCTTCATGGTGATCTGTGCCTGCAGGGGGAATGGCCACGTCAGGAACCCAGAGCTCCCTGTTCAGATGGGAAGGGCTGGGAATGCTCCTGGAGAGGGGCTGGGGACAAGGGCTGGAGGGACAGGACACAGGGAATGGCTTCCAGTGCCAGAGGGCAGGGCTGGATGGGATCTTGGGAATCAGGAATTGTTCCCTGTGAGGGTGGGCAGGCCCTGGCACAGGGTGCCCAGAGCAGCTGTGGCTGCCCCTGGATCCCTGGCAGTGCCCAAGGCCAGGCTGGACACTGGGGACAGTGGGAGGTGTCCCTGCCATGGCAGAGGTGGCACTGGATGGGCTTTGAGGTCCCTTCCAACCCAACCCAGTCTGGGATTCTGTGTAGGGATGGGTTCCAGGCAATAGGATTGAGCAATCCCTACTGAACCTTTGTGAACTGTTGCTGCTTTTGCACAACTCATGAGCTTTCCAGCCTCCCTGGGAACACTGGCACAGGGTTTGGGAGGGTTATTGCTGGCCTGGGAAGCTTCTGGCACAAGCAGATGCAAGTCCCAAAGGAGAAACTGAGCTCCAGGAAAAGAGGTCACACAGGACTGCAGAGTACATAAGAATTCAGGGGCACAAGGAGGCAGGAGGACTCGGAATTTCACTTCTGTCCTCAGCATCAACTCCCAGTCACTGGGGGCAAGTCAGGGCACTTCATGCTGTGGTCACCATGTCACCAGTGTCCTCCTCCTGCTGTCCATCCCAAAGACTTTTGGGTACAGGAACAGCAGCAAGTGTTTGATGGGTGGAATTTCAGACAGAAGAATGGATCATGAGAACTTGGGAGATGGGAAGAGCCCTGACTGGTGACTCCAAATGTACAGGCTCGTTCTGAGACCTGCACAAAAATCTCACAGACATCAGTGGGTCCAACAGGGAGCCATCCTGGGAATAGGCTTTGGAAGGAGAAGCTTCCATGATCAATGCCCATCCCAAATCAGCTCAGAAAGCCAAGCAGGGATGTGGCAATGGCTGGGAATTCTGTCCTGCTGTTTGAGTAGGAGGGGATCCAGAGCTGCTTCCATGTGGCATTGCTCCAGCTTTGCAGACTAACGCTGGGAGCAACCTACCAAATCCAAAATATGGGAACTGGAGCAACAAAAGCCTTTTTTTTTTAAGTACCAGGGGCTCAACAGCTCCCCCAAGGTTTGAGGAGAAAGGAATCTATGCAGAGAAAGGGGATTTTCCCCTCCACGGTCTCTACACCTGGGAAGCAAAACCCCTCAGAACACAAACGATTGCAACCAACACATTCTGGATGCGTTTGCCAAGAGTTCACGGAATCACAGAACATCCTGAGCGGGAAGGGACCCACAGGAATCCTCAAATCCAACAGGGGGCACGCTGGGAATTCCTGCCTGGGATTCCATTCGGCTTTTGGCCAGGAGGGGTCGGGGTCAGGGCAGAGCGGCACTCACGGGATCCACGAAGTCGGCGTTGAGGCCGTAGCAGAGCTTCTGGATGCGCGACGTGATCTTGTCAAACATGACCCGCTCCTGGCGCCCATCTGGGGACAGAGCACACCAGGGCTGCCCCAGTGAGACCAGTCCAGCACAGCACGGCCCTCCCAGCCACGCCAGGGCTGCCCCAGTGAGACCAGTCCAGCACAGAATGCTCCCCCAGCCACACCAGGGCTGCCCCAGTGAGACCAGTCCAGCACAGCACGGCCCTCCCAGCCACACCAGGGCTGCCCCAGTAAGAACCAGTTCAGAATGCTCCCCCAGCCCCTCCCTGGGGGAATTGGGTGTGGGAATCAGCAGGGACAGCTGCTTGGCTGGGCTACAAGGAAAGGGGAGGCTCCCCCTCCACCCAAAGAATTCTCACGTACAACTGCACGAATCCAGTTCCCAGGGTGGGGACCCAGCTGAGGGTCACCCCCCAGCTCAGCCTGGGGACCCTCCCCTGGCCCAGCACCCCTGGGACCAGCGGGGTGGGGACCAAGGCCAAAGCCCCTGCCAAGGGCCCCAGAGCACACGGAGAGGGCTCACCCGTCACTCCCGGTGTCTGGGGGGAGCTCTCTCACCCTGGGCTCCCCCCAAAGCTGAGCGGAGCCATCTCCTCCCACCAGGCGCCATCAGAGCTGAGGGGAGCCCCTTCTCCCAGGCACGATCTCCTGAGAGAGAGCGGGGCACCCTCGCTGCTCTCCATTGGTGCCATGACGGGGACTCCACAGGAAAAAGGCGTCCCATCCCCTCACACCACGTGCTGTAAGGTACCCCCAAAGCTGAGGAGGGATCCCCCCTTCCAAAATGGGGAGATTCTCATCTGCTTACCTTGAGTGCCATGCAAGGGACCCCCAAAGCAGAGGGAACCCCATCCTTCCATGTGCCACGAGAGAACCCCACAATGGGGGAGAGATTCCCCTTCAGGTGCCACGAGGGACCTTTAAAGCCCCGAGGGGTGCCATGCCCACACCCGGGGTTCCCTGGGCAGGACGGTGCCCGCCATCCTCGCCACAGTTCGTGACCCCTCGAGGAGCGGGGCGTCCCTGGGGCGGGAGGAGAGCTCACCTCGCTTCACGACGTGCATGGCGGCGGCGGGTCCCCCTCAGTTCCCCTCAGTTTCCCCCTCAATCCCCTCGGTCCCCCTCAGTCCCCTCGGTCGCTCCCAGCANTGTTCTCTATCCATGGCTGTTGTTTCTCCCGGGGCCGTTGCTGATCCCAGGCTGTTGTGTGTCCCACAGGCCGCAGCTGGAGGAGTGGGGCTGGCAGGAGCTGCCGGGGTGCCAGGCTGTGTCTGGCCTGGGCTGTGACTTCTCCTCGGCCATCTCTGAGTACTACGATGCCCACTACGTGCGGGTGCGGGCCCAGGCAGGGCCCCTGCTGTCCCCGTGGTCCCAGCCCCTGGAGATGGTGCCAGAACACCTCGGTACGAGCTCTGGGCTTCTGGGGATGCTTTGGTTCCTTTAGCACCTTGGGAGGGGTCTGCTCCTCTGCCCTGCTCAGGTGAGACCGCACCTGCAGAGCCTCCAGCCCTGAGATCCAACAGCAGGAGGAGCTGGAGCTGCTGGAGAGAGCCCAGAGCAGCCACGGGGCTGGAGCCAGGCTGGGAGAGCTGGGGGTGCTCACCTGGAGAGGAGAAGGGAAAACTCCAGGGAGAGCTCAGAGCCCCTGGCAGGGCCTAAAGGGGCTCCAGGAGAGCTGGAGAGGGACTGGGGACAAGGGATGGAGGGACAGGACACAGGGAATGGCTTCCAGTGCCAGAGGGCAGGGCTGGATGGGATCTTGGGAATCAGGAATTGTTCCCTGGCAGGGTGGGCAGGCCCTGGCACAGGGTGCCCAGAGCAGCTGTGGCTGCCCCTGGATCCCTGGCAGTGCCCAAGGCCAGGCTGGACATTGGGGACAGTGGAAGGTGTCCCTGCCATGGCAGGGGTGGCACTGGGTGGGATTTGGGGTCCCTCCTGACCCAAACCATTCCATGGATCTGTGAGTCCCATGAGGGTTCAGGGGCAGCCCCACAGGGCACTGCTGAGGTTCCTGTGCAGAATCCAACCCCAAACTCCATCAGCTCCTCTCCACTCCCACCCTCAGTGTCCTGGGAATCAGGAGCTGTGGCACTCGGGAGCCCAGAGGGGCAGGAGATCATCTCCTGTTTGTGCTCTGCAGCCTCCGAGGTGTCTCTCCCCCAAACCCCTCCTGCCCCCAGGGTGGGGCTGAGCTGCTCCCACTTTGGGGGAACGGGAATCGCAGCCAAATGTGGCACCACACCCGAAATGTTGGGGTTTGCTCCATGCCAGAGCAATGACCCACCGACAGGCAGTGACCCTTGGGCTGAGGCTGATCCTGGCAGGCCCAGAGGGACATCCCAGGGCTCAGAGGGGCTGGGAATTGAGGGTTCATCGCTTGTGGAGGGGCCACTGTCCCTCCCGAGGTGAGGAGGGTTCCAAGCAGGTGCCATTGGGGGTTCCTCACCCCCAGGGGGTTTGGGGAGGTGCCCAATGCACCAGGTGAGCCTGGTCCTGCCCAGAGAGCCCAGAGAGCCCTCCCCTCAAAGCTGGGACACAGGCAGTGCTTGGAGGGGAGCAGGAAATGGGAATGAGGTTGGGGTGGTGCCTCTGTTCCATTGGAAAAGGGGTTACAGAAGGAAAATAATCCCAGAAGGCTTTTTGGTGTGGTTGGAGTCCAAGCTGCACTCACAGATGTTTGCCTTTAAGTTCTTCTCCTCTGAGTTCTGCTCACTGTGAAAAACACGGTTCACTTCTGTTAAAATTCAAAAAAGTTTAATAAAAGATAAGACAATAAAAAAGAGACAATAAAAAAGCAAAGTTTCAGGTGTCTGGGTGCCTGGAGTTTCCACCCCAAGGCACAGCTTGCTAACAAAAGGTCTTTCCTTTAAATACCACGTGTTACTGCATATCCATAAATTTCATAGTGATTTAAACATTCCTTTTGACTTGAGGTGTTTCTGCTTAATTGCAACTTTTCTCCCCCACCATTCTTTCTTGCACATAAATTTTTTGTGGCTCCACAAAGTCGCAAATCTGTTGATAACAAAGGCAATGAATTCTTCTTTTTAGAGTTCTTGGTGTCTTTGCTGTTATCTTTATTTAGATAGGATGATGTGAAGAATTTCTTAATTGTCTTTCCCATTTCTTGAAGTGGTTCAGATGTTACTAGAAAGCATCTTACATAGTTTCTATATTGTTATTATGCTATGGCCTAAAAAATATTCATCACATTCTTATTAACAATAATTATATTATTTCAATTATAATAATTAGTATATTATTTAAATTAGTATATTATTGAAATATTATTTTAATACTGCATAACTTTCTAACATAACACA
>VWYP01005210.1:76695-122352 GCA_013400435.1 Pycnonotus jocosus | reverse complement strand
CCCCTCCCCAGTGTACAGAGCCAATGAAAGAGGCATTAATGAGGAAGAGGAAGGATACAGAAAGTTACTCTTCATGTTGATAGATTCAGGTGCTTTTAAAACTTTCGTAAAAATATACTTGTGCTTTAAAAAGAAATGTATTATTCAAAATAAAACCACATTTGGTGTCTCGTATAAGAAAAAAGGAACATTTCCTATTTTAAACTGGTAAATATAAAATTCAGAAATGCAAATATACAGTTGGAAGATACAAACAACATTTGAAATACAGCACTGTAGTAGTTTCCTAATCTTAGACGTGCTTAACTTCTGGAAGTGTTGTGTCCAATTAACTGCATGTGAGTCTGGAAATCAAGAGCTACTACCTCAAATCTGTATGACCTTGGTTATGTTTATTTCCCCATGTTTATCTTTACTTATGGTTGTTACAGAGCATTCTGTGATGAGAATAAAATGCAGATTGTTCAGTCTCTTTTTTTCCCCCATTTATTTGCTTATTGTAGATACAGAGTTATTTTTCTTATTTTTTTATTCGGTTCTGGCTTTGTGTTATAAATTAGTTGTTTCAGATTCTGCTTTCTAATAATACAGATGCATAAGTAGTATAGCTCTTCAAGACTTGTGTCTGGAAAACATTATGTTAAAAGTGTATTTTTTCTATCCTAATACCACACATGCAGCTCCAATTTTCTGTGTTTGAATCTTTTCATTGAGTGTTGTCCTAGGGTGGTTTTGTGCTGTCTTGTATTGTGCATGTTTTAGAGTTGATTAAACAAGACACAGTGTTTGAGTTCTGTGAAAAGCATTGAATAGTTGCAGACAAGATTATTGAAATATAAAATGTCTTTTTATTTTGAAAATATAAGGAGATAATCTCAACAAGAAGAAAATTTTATGAAAATCCCTCCTGAAAATGACAATCTCTCCCAAATTCCAGAACTGCTGCTGGCAGTAGCAGAACTGTGCTACCTGTTATTGCCCTGCTACACAATGAACATCTTCAAATTGCAGGGCAGACTTTTTGCACTATCCCAGCATTCTTGCTCTGAGTGCTTGCAGATTAATTCCATACAGTCCATTGATCAGTCTTGTGAAATTAGGTAACAGTGGGGCTTGGGTTTGTTTACTGGGGGGTTTTTTCCGCTTTTGACTACCAGTGATGAGATTCATATTGATTTCAGTAGTTTAGATAAAATCCTAGGGGCTATTAACTATGCTTTGTCGTAGTGAGTACTGTTAGCTTGCTGCTATCTGCCCGGAAGAAGTGGGGAGTTTTTCATTGTTGTGTACAGCACAACAATGGACTTGTGGACCAGTGACTTTATTTTGGACTTGTTCAAAAGAACTAGGATTTGATCTTTGTCTATGAGCCAATGTGCTGCTGGTGGACCCGTTTTGTCACCATACAAGTGTGCCTGCAAAGGTGGTATTGAGTGTCTGAAAGACAGGGGAGGAATTACTCTATCAGCCGTTTAGCCCACAGGACTGAAAACACACTCTCACTTCCCACTGCTCTCCAAAACCTCAGAATGGTTGGGTCTGGAAGGCAGCTCTGGAGACCTAGTCCAATCATTCCACAAACAAACAAGCCAACCAAACCAAACAACCCCCAAACAAAACAAACAAAAAACCAAACCCCAAACCAGAAAAACGCCCCCAAATGCCTCCTGTTGGTCTCATACCGGGGGCTCCTTTCCTGCGGGGGCGGCAATGCCATGTGGGGCGGCAGTGCCATGTGGGGCGGCAGTGCGATTTGGGGCGGCAGTGCGATTTGCTGCTGGTGCTCCGGAGCCGGGGGGTGGCGCACGTTCCCCGGCACAGGGAAAACGGGGCGGGAAAAGCAGGATGAGGCAGAGCCGCCTCCGGTTTACAGCATGGCAGCGACAGCTGGGGGGAGAGCAGGAGCTTTTCTAGTGAAGGTTGCTTGTTTTCTGACATTGCCATGTGCGGATCGTATTGAGCAAAGCCCTTGTTCTCCCTGTGTGCAATTAAAAGGCTATTATTTTAATCACTATTACTATTATTTTAATCAATGTTACTATTATTATTATAACTTATTTTTATAAACGTAATTTATATATATTATTACAGTATTGTATTAATTTTCTACTTGGTACTTTTTAGCTTGAAACAAATGCATACAAGTTTTCAATAGTGTGTTATGCCCTTTAAGCTGTATTAATAAGTGCCATTTTATAAAACACTATGCTTCCTAAAGTTTATAGAATGCATTTTACTAAGCATGCTTTACTTTAGGCTGTTCAAGAACTATATTCTTACTAAATCTTTGGGCACTAACATCAGAGGCACTAAGTGAGGGCTTGCTTTTCAGCTTAGACTTGAGCTTAGTACTTCGGGGAATGCATAAGTGGGTTTTTTTCTTAGTGCTGTAAAAGCCTAAAAGTGTGGAATTAGAAAGCACCGTACATTCTACTGGTGCGTGTTTAGTATAACAACTTTGTCAAAACAGTCTTTTGTGTGGTAGCGTGGTAAAAGGCTTCACTAGTTTAAAAAAATATTTTGATGCACTGAGATACTTAGCTTGAACTAGCAACTCTGAAGTTCACAAAAGAAGGTAATACTGTGAAAAAATGTCTTGGACGAAAATACATGCAGAATTATTAAAGGCAAAGGTGATAAAATCAGTGTAATTTCTGGAATTTAATTTTGAAGATGTAGCAAGAATCTCAAAGCACATGCAGAAAGGATTGTCTGCAAAAACAAAAGAAAAGCTTTTTGAAAATCTATGCCCTGTGTCTAGCCTCTAGCAATTGCATGCAGCAACCTGTTCTTTCTGTCTGCCACCTTTAGTATTTGTAGAGATTGTTGTCATAAACAGTTTGGGATCCCAGGTGTTTGCATTTATCAGCTGTTAAGCCTGCTTGGTCTCGCTGTGGAGAATCCTAAGAATTCTAATCTCAAGAAAATCTGAGGGTTTAGTAGGAATTGATCTTAGAGTTACAGTTTAATAAAGGCTATGTAATAACATCCATGAGTTAAGCTGTAAATTATGCAATGACAGTTGTGTGAATTGTTTCTTATTAATACCTAATTTTCTTTCATTTTTTTATCAACAGCCACAAGCAGCAAGCCATCCTGCTATTTTCAGAATTGTAAATGAAATTTTCAAGTAAGTTTTGAAATTACTGTGGGAAGGGCTTTAAATGACCTGTTTAAACACTGAGGTTTTCTTCAAGAGCAGAAACAGTATTGTAATCTGCAACATACTATAATTTCAGGATATCTTTTTCTTTACCTGTATACTTTAAAGTCCCTTTCTGTGTAGTACACTGCAAGTAGTGAAAAACGTTAAAAATCTTACAAATTTTAAATAAAAGTTATATTATAACAATCATTGGTACAGTTGACTACATTGTATTTTAGCCTTTAAAATGCATAGTTTATGTTGTACTTCAGTAGAAATTTGTGGTTGAAATGCAGTTTTGAGTTGAAAATTAAAAATGCTGAAATGGCTTGGCCCATGCCAGCATGATGGTAGCATTTAGCAAAAACTTTTGCACCTACCAGGGTAGCCTCTTTTACATTTTGTTTATCCTTTTCAGTTTTTATGTTAGATAAAATGGCCTTAAACTATTGATCTACCTGTTGTTAATGAGTTTGGTTTTGAATGCATTAAAATTATTTTGAAGCAACCAATATGTTGGTTACCATGTGGGGGCTTCAGATCCTTTATACTCAGTTTTCAGTGGCTTTTCTCTTCTTTGCACTTGACTTAATACTTACAAATTTTAAGTAGATCTACTGCCAGGGTTATCAGTATTAATTCCAAGACAGCAATAATGTATTTAGTGATTGAGATCCTTTGCTCATCAAGTGTTTCCTCATCACTGAGGAAAACACGCCCAAGGTACGTGTGTTTGGGGGCATTTGTGTGTCTCTGTGCACATTTATGTTTGTGCAAGCACTAACAGAAGAGTCTTGGCTGTAGAGACTGTAGATCACGATATTGTGAGAGTGAAGCCACTTGGGAGAAACTGCTCTGGCAGTCCTTTGTTGCTGTGTCTGCACACAGATAGCATTTTCTGAAGAGTTTAGATTAATCACTTTCCCAAAGCAAGGTGCATTTAAAAATTGATGTGGCTTCAGCAGATGTGTACTGATGTCTTTGGCTATATATTGTGATGGTACAGGGAGACAAAATTTGTCCAAGCCTCTTGGCTTATTTAAGGCCATGATATATAATATATTTTCTAAAAAAAACGCATGACTTCACTATTCTTTTGCATCTTTTCCCTTTGGTAGACAGTAGAAATGGATAAAATTATGTTTGTCAGCTAATGCAGGACTTTGTCCAACACAGTATTTCTTGGTAAAACTTTGCACTTTCATTAATGTTTCCAATTGTTTTAGAAAACGTTTTCCCATTTCTAAGACTACATTTCTGCTCCCTGTTTTTACTTTGTTTCTGCTTAGTGTGCTTGTTCCTCTACACGGTTGGTATTAAAACTTTGATGTATTTTAAGAATACTGTGTCTCACCTGCTCTTGATACTTACATGAAGTTGTGTATGTTAACTGGTTTTTGCAGACCAAATGGTTTATGCAGCCTTTTGTTTATTTTTGTTGTATTTCTCTAACATCCTTCCAACTACTATTAAGTGGTGTGCATATGTTAAGATACTATTCCAGTTGTAATCACATGTGAAATTTTAGAGAAATCTAAAATGCTGATAAAGAAAATGTACTTCCTTTGCTTGGAAACTGTATTAAGTATCTATAGCTGGCACAAAACCTCTTTTATATTTGGGGTTAGGGTTCTGTTAGAAGTATAGATCTAAGCATTGTGACTCTTTCTGTAATAACTTTTCCTTGCATGGCTATTGAGATTAATTGTGCTATCTTATCACAGTGATATTACTTACTGCTTTTATTTCCCAATGTTTTC
Source organism: Pycnonotus jocosus (assembly GCA_013400435.1). Lineage (NCBI taxonomy): Eukaryota > Metazoa > Chordata > Aves > Passeriformes > Pycnonotidae > Pycnonotus > Pycnonotus jocosus. The sequence goes on along the minus strand of VWYP01005210.1, from coordinate 117,447 downwards.
TTGCTGTGTGTGGCTGTACACAAGTCCATACACCTAGACTGTCTTGAGTTTCCATGTACTATTTCTTGTTTTTATATCAGTGATTATACTTGCCTGTAGTTTTGTGACATTTCTGTGTTACAGTAATGTGTTCACTGTTCATATGTTTTGGAAGGAATGAAACAATTCTCCAATACTTGTATCTCACTGGCAGCTTACTTTGAACATTTTTTCTCTCTTCTATTTACTCTGTGTCTTTCAAGTAAGAGAATGAAAATTGCTGCCCTGTGTTTTTCTCCACTTGCTCCATTTGCTCAAGGTTATTTTGCACTATGGGAGGCGAGTTAAAGAATTCACCTTTGTAAACATTTGGAGTGTCCTATGGGATGTAGTCCCACAAAACACTATAAAGTATGCTCAGCTTAATCATGGGAGTAGTTGCTCTGAACACAGTAAACTAATCAGATGCCAAATTTGGCTAATAATTTTTAATTGTATGCTTATTTAGGTAGGAAAAATTACGTGTCTGCATGTATATTGCATATATTTATTAAGTCTAGGGTTTTTTTGTAGGAGTTGTATGTGAGGTTTGTTTTGGTCATTTTAAATTAAAAATAAATTCTAAAAAGCCTGCAAAGTTAGTATTTCTGTTAGTGGTGTAATGAGCTTAGACACAGTTCAAATGTACAGCACACAAAGAATATAATTTTTTCTTTCATTTCAGTTAACATCTGGTGTGATGACCAGACTAATTATCTGATCTGTCATATCTAACTTTTCAATGCGTAGGAATGCACTGATGGAAACTGATGGAAGTTCAGAAGGTATGACAATAATACAGGTGTTTACACAGCTCTTCCTTCAGGCTCGTCGGAATGAATACAAGCAGGTTAGTCAAGAGCTCTTTCTTAGTGTTTTTTTTCTGGTGAGAAAATGCAAAATTTTGCAAGAAAAATACCCAATTCTACTCTTAAGAAAAGTGGTTGAATATAATGAGGTAAATAATAGCTGCATAGCTATGCCAAAGTACAGTCCCTCTGTAGCTGCATAGATTTGCCAAAGTTCAGTGCAAACATCTTTATCTTTGCATAAAATGATAGCATGAAACCAATATGTTAAGAGCAATTTACCTAACTTAACCCTTACCTTAATGTCTGCCGAAAGTGCTTTTCACAGGCTCAGTTCCTCTGATGCTGACGTTTCTGCCTGAAGAGTGAATATGAACGTCCATCTTTGATAAAAAGGAAGAAAAATGCTAGATGCATTTTTGTTTTGCAGTAGCAGAGTGTCTGATAGTGAATGAAGCAGAAATAACCTCATTCCCAATCACCTAAATAATTTTAAGTAAGATATTGAATAGTCATATTCACTGGAAGGTTAAACCTTCTATTGTCCTTCAAAAGAAGGTTAAAGACACAGAATACATGCTGGGACGCATAATACATACTGGTTTCAGTTCCTGATCCTCAACAGTGGTCTCTCTGAAATTTTCCTTGGTCTAAATTTTCAAATTTCACAGCTTAGTCTCTCTTCTTCTGCACAGATTTTTATACAGGTCTTACTGAACTGAATTAAGTGGAATTACTTTTGTGTTAATTTAAACAAGAGCAAAATTAGTTTCTTAGCTTAAAATTTCAAAATACAGATAGGAAAAATCTTATTTTACTTATAGGTTGCAAACTTGAGTTCAGATTCCCAAATCACATGGTCACATCATGACCATCTTGTTTGTTTTTTGAAATCAAATTCATATGGTGCAAGTTTGGAAAGACCCTGTCATTTAAAACATTCTACTTTAAATTTAAGAAAATTTCCAGTTCCTTTGATTTTTTTTGCATCTTTTTGAGGGAGATGGTGATTAAAAGAATTCAGGGGTTTCTTGCAACTTGTGGCATACTGGCTTTTAATTAGCAGTGTGATTGAATCTGTCTTCTAGCTTCAGGCAGCTGCCTTGCTTAATACATTAGTGCTGTGCACGATAATCTTGTGCCACCCTGACTGCATGGCAACCTGACAGCACACTGTGTAGCCCCAGGTGGGGATCAATGGGTGAGAGTGGAGGTAAAGATTCCACACCCATCAGACACCCAAGAGCTAATCCTGCTGTGCAGGCAATACCTTTTCTTCAAGACAAAAGTCCTCACTCCTGCTGGCATTGCAACATGGACTACTGCCCATTTTTCTAAACTGGTTTTAAATATTGATTTTCCTTTATTTAACTTGTATACTCTTTAAGTCATGGAGTTCTAATTGAGGTTTTATCTTCAATGTTAGAATTTAAAGTCCCTAGTCTCACAGTTTATGAATCCACTGTAATTTTAGCTCACAGTTTGCTTGCAAAAAGGCAGGTACAGATTGCTTCCTGGTCAGATCCATTTTTTTTCTTTGGTTATACCATCATTACATATATTCATAAGGTATCTGTCTTTGTGGTATCTGGATTGCCCTTGACAGGACATAATGTTAAGTAGAAGAGTGGTAAAAACATTAATAACAGAAGATGAAGGGGGTTCTGCCTGGTCATTGAGACCCTTGGAATTTATAGAGAGTTTATTGAAGAAACTCTAGGCAAACATGCATCCTTAAAATTTGTAAAAGAACTGGGTTAAGTCTGGCAGTTCACAGGTTTGTGTGGTAGAAGGAGAGTGATTCTGTTGCAGTGTGGCAGTGGTCAGAAATAGTTGTCTTTTATAATAAATTTGTAGACCATTTAGAGAGAGCAAAGTTTGGCAGAAAAAAGGCTGAAGAGTGGAAAAGATAGTGCTGCTGGGTTTAGGATAGTCTTTTTTCTTCTGTGGTTTTGGAGACTGAAAACAGTATCAATGGAACATTTGGTTTAAATATGCTTAGGAAAAAGTCTCATTTCTATAGTTATTGAAGAAAAAATTCAAGAATGAGTATACTGAGATCACTGTTGGGATATGTTTTGTACTAGCAGATTTTCTTTAAATTTGTGGTGCTAGTGAAAGCTGACCTGAGGATAGTTTGGGTCATGTTGCTTGTATATTTATGAAGTTAAAGTTCATATTTCTATTTGATGGAAATTGTAGTTTCCTCATTAATTATCATTGGTTTTCACCTGGGAGTTTTGTTTTAAATAGCTGGATAAATATTTTAAACCAGTATTCAATGTTTATTTCCTTTTATACATCATGGCAGTTACTATAACCAGCCACATCCAAAGTTGTTCTGTCTAATAGTACCTTGTTTTGCATTTTGTGATGGCATATGTGAGGAAAGAACTGACTAAAATACTGTGTTTATATGACAAACCTTTTTGGCTTTACCTAGACAGTATACTGAAAATTTTTTTTCACTTACTTCACAATACTGTTTTCATATGTAGCATGTGCTGTGGGTTGTCTTGCTTACTACTGACTGTATTAAGGGGCTGCTTTTTCATGGGAATTTTTGATGCAGGTTAATTGGGTATATGCATGCTTTACTTGTAGGGATTATAATTTTTTGTAATTAGCCTAATTCCTCTCAAGAAGTACCAGTGATATATAGGCTGAGAAAAGTGTATATATTTATATATTCATGTGCTGTAATTTCACTTAACCGTTGTTGACAGAACAAAAAAAAAAAGTAGTAGAGAGTGTCCTTCTCTTTGTTTATAAGATGCATGCACATATATGCCAGTAGAAAATAAGTTATTAAATATAGTCTTCATTGGATTTACAGCTGTATCACATTTTATAGAGTTCATATTCCCAGTCTGTGTTTCAAGAGATGATCTGTTAAGAGAAGACGGAAGAGTTCTAAGATTGATGTTATGGAGATTCAAAGACGTAAATGAGAGAATCATAGATTGCTTGAGAATTGGGAGGGACCTCTGGACATCATCTTGTCTAACTCCCTAGCTCCAAAGCATAGTACTTTAGAACCAGTTGTCCAGGACAATGTCCAGATGGCACTCTACAACTCTTAACTGTGTAGTATGGCAAACTGTGGTAGTACTAAGCCACCTCACATTAAAAAAAAATTGAAAAGATAAATTACAGAGATGTTTTTTGATAAACAGATAGAACCTCCTGTGCTTGAGTTTGTGCCATTACCTCTGATCTTGTCACACTGCACCTCTTCAAAAACCCTAGTTCTGTTGTTTTTCACCCTCCTTTGAGGTGTTTATATACATTAGTAATATCTCCCTTGAGTCTTCTCTTCTCTAGGCTCTCTCAGCCTTTCCTCATAGAAATTCTCCGGTCCTTTAATGATCCTTGTGTCCCTTTTAACTGGGCATTAACTGGGCATAGGATTTCAGGTTAGGCTGCTGGAATGTCTCCTTACAGTGCTGAGGGGAGGGGGAGGAGCACCTCCCTGAACCTGCTGGCAAACCTTTGCCTTATAGAGCTCAAGATACCACTCGCTGCTCTGCCGCTGCTGACTCACACTCACCTTGGTGTCCCTTGGTCCCCAGGTCCTTCTCTGCAAACTGCTCTCCAGCTGGGTGGCTGCCAGCATATACTGATGCCTGGAGTTACTCCTCCCCAAGTGCAGGATTTTATACTTTCTCCTTATTCACATTTATTTGGCTTCTGTCAGCCCATTTCTCCAGCCTGTCAAGGTCTCTCTGGATGGCAGCCCTTTCATGTATCAGCCACTCCTCCCAGTTTTGTGCCATCACCAAACTTGCCAAGGGAACTCACTGCCCCTTCATCCAGTTCATAAATGAAAATGTTAAATAAGACTGCACCCAGTGCTGACCCTGCTGTGCTCTGGTAGTTACTGGACTCCAACTAGATTTTGTGCCAGTGATCCCCATGTGGGCCTGGCTGGCTTTCTGTCCCAAAAGGAGTTGGTGTTGCCCTTGCACATACATGCTTCGTGTTAGATGTGCCTGTAGTACACGTTTGCAGAACAAACAGATTGAAGGTGTGCTGCTGCTGGTCTCAGTTGCACAAGCACTGCTCACAGTATACAGGTCACACGTGCTCAGGTAAACGGGGCCAAGTCTGTTATCTGGGACTGCCCTACCTGCTGCTCGATCAGGTCCTGAGAATTTTAGGTTTCCATTTTTGAACAAAGGGCAATAATCTACACAATGGCCTCGGATTCTGTAGATGTTAATAGTTCTTAGTTTAATATCATCTGTGAATCTGATTACACTGGAAAATGAAATTAAACTACTGTCTCTTTTAAGCTCTGCATATTTAGAGTGAAAACTTGTGTGATTACGGGGAAGAAGACTAAGACTAGTAACATGTCATTTTCTTCATGCTCTGAATCTTTCTTGATGCATATAATTTTAAAACCTATAAATAATTACTTTTGATAAGCAAACATTTCCTAAATATCCCCTTTTTAATGCAAAATCCTAAATTTAATAAAGAGTTAATTTTCTGTTTGCTTGCTTCAGTCTGTACTGTTAATTACTGCCTTAGATGAGGTTATTCACTGTGGGTTTGTTTTGAAGACTGACCAGAAACCTCCTAAAATAATGATTTTGTTTCTTAGCATAAATTTCCACTGAAGGCCTACTTCCCGTACCATCACCAGCCTCTTGTTAGAGGTTTAACCAGATGTCCTTTTGGTAAGTTTTTTCATAAAGTATTTGCAGCATTATGAATCTGTATGGTTTGTATATGTCTTAAAATAACTTTAAAAGGATAGAGATCACTTTTTGCCATTTCCTTATTAGGGTATGTTTGATATAGCAATTTTAATAATGTTCTTTAATTGTATTTTTCTGCAGGAACATTTGATTCTTATGTAACAACACTACAGATGTAACTGTGAAGAAAAATAACTCAGAAGTGAATAACAAAGAAAATGCATGATTATGTATTACAGAGATTATAAAAATACTTCAATCTTCTTATGTTATAATATCAGTAATTGTCACTATGGAAAAATTCATATGTATTTCACAATTAACAGGCTTTCTGTTTCTCTGTGATGCTTGAATTCTGATATTTTAGATTGCAAACCCAATTTTTTGTCAGGTTGCCTTTTCATAAAAATCAAGAAACCACTGTTCAATTTTGTATGATTTTTTATGAACAATAATTAAAGCTCAGTACAAGAGCCTCTGAGAATGCTACTGCACTGATTATATATTAATATTGAGGTAGTAAAGGAACATCAGCCTCATTTCAATATTCCTAGCTGTACTTCCTTTCATTGGCTTTATCAATGAATTGCTGTATGAAATACAGTAATAGGTATTGTTGAAAATTGGGAAATTTCAAAATGAAATGTTAAATACTTTGTGATAGCTGAATCGACTTGGAGAAATCTTACAGTTACCTTAATGCTTCAGTGTTACATTCTAGTGGACAGGCTATGATTTTAAGAGTTTTGTTTTCATCCTTTATCCTCAGAGCTCCCAACTACATATTGGTCTCAACACTTGAAACACATTTCAGATATGGTCAAAGCATTAGTAGAAGACACAAATGTTAGGTAAGCAGTATATGATCTAACTTTTTTCCCTTGCATGTAATTTTGTGAAAGATCATGTCATTTGAAGTCTTTAGCGGCTGCATTTCATAGTCATATTATCCTCTAGGATAGTCATATTATCCTCTAGGTTGGGCTTTATTTTTAAAAACAGTATTTGCATTACTTATTGAACCTGAGCTTTATACCCTCTATCTACCTGACCAATAAGCCTCTGAGGCAACATCTTGTCATTCCTTCCAACAAATATCTAGCTGCATAATGGAATTGCTTACTTGTCTATTCTCTCATTTCTCCCTCAAAACTTTTAACCCTGTTTTAGGAAGGAGCTTGGCTTTCTTCAGGCTTGTACAAACATCCAAACTGTAGGCTTCCTTATTTTCGTAAATATATGACTGCCAGACTGCAGTATCATTTTTGTTGCATTAACCTTTGGGCTGTCACTGCATGTTTCTGACCTGCTGCCCTTGGGGGCTGTTTGTCTACATGAATTATGCTTTGGGAGGGGATGTTCTGGGACTATATGAAAAGAATGAAAAAGCATACATCTCTATCTGCTGCTGCCTTGTAATTCTTTCTTACAAGGAGTGTGATGAGATCTGACTTTTATAGAGTTTCAATACAAGTTTGCTTAGGTCTGCTCTGAGAGTTAGCTGTCCAAAGAATGTTGAATAGCTTTTAAATTCAAAGAAAGCAAATTGATTGTGATTTTAAAATTGAAGTATAGCAGAAGAAACATAGAACAGCAAGGCCAGCCAGACTTGCAAAATGTGATCACAGAATCACAGAATCACCTAGGCTGGAAAAAACCTTTGAGATCATCAAGTCCAGCCTATGACCTAACACCACCTTGTCAACAACAGGTGCCACATCCAGTCTCTCAAACATCTCCACCACCTCCCTGGGCAGCCCATTCCAATGTCTGATTATTCCTTCTATGAAGAACTCCTTCCTACTGTCCAACCTGAACCTCCCCTGGTGCGTCTTAAGCCTGTGTTCTCTTGAACTGTCACTGGTGCCTGTGAGAAGAGACTGATCCNTTCAAAGAAAGCAAATTGATTGTGATTTTAAAATTGAAGTATAGCAGAAGAAACATAGAACAGCAAGGCCAGCCAGACTTGCAAAATGTGATCACAGAATCACAGAATCACCTAGGCTGGAAAAAACCTTTGAGATCATCAAGTCCAGCCTATGACCTAACACCACCTTGTCAACAACAGGTGCCACATCCAGTCTCTCAAACATCTCCACCACCTCCCTGGGCAGCCCATTCCAATGTCTGATTATTCCTTCTATGAAGAACTCCTTCCTACTGTCCAACCTGAACCTCCCCTGGTGCGTCTTAAGCCTGTGTTCTCTTGAACTGTCACTGGTGCCTGTGAGAAGAGACTGATCCTCACCTGGCTGCACCCTCCTTTCTGGTCACTGTGGAGAGCAGTAAGGTCTCCCCTGAGCCTCCTCCAGGCTAAACACCCCCAGCTCTCTCAGCTGCTCCTCACAGGACTTGTGCTCCAGATCTTTCACCAGCTCCACTGCCCTTCTCTGGACACGCTCCAGCATCTCAACATCCTTCCTAAACTGAAGGAAGAACTGGATACAGCAGTCAAAGTGTGGCCTCACCAGTGCCCAGTACAGGGGGACAGTCACTGCCTTGGTCCTGTTGCTGATACAGGCCAGGATGCCTTTGGCTTATTTGGCCACCTGGACACACAGTGGCTTGTTCTCAGTCTGCCTTTAATCAGTGCCCCTAGGTCCCTTTCTGCCTGGCTGTGTCCAGCCAGTCTGTCCCAGTTTTCCCCCTGGGTACTGGAACAAAGATACCGTGCTTGGTTTCAGTTAACTCACGGGGGCTTTTTCTTGTTGCTGAGTGGCAGAAAAAAGCTTTTTGTTGTTCCCTCTGAGGCCAGGCTGTCTGGTGGTAGCTTCTCACTTTCTGTTTGAGCTGCAGTTCAGTGCTTGCCTGTTCATCCCTGAAGTGTGTCAAACCTTTCTGTCCTTGGAATGTGACCCGTAGCTGACCCTGACTTCTTAAAGAAACACATAATTCAAGCTTAGACAAAATAAATAAAACGAGTATCATCCATCATAAAGCATTACAATAAGGTAACCATGTCTGTTTTTCTTTTGTTGTCCAGCCCTTTCTTTGTTTATATATAGTCTTTTTCCCCCTTTATTTTAAATAGTACACTAGTTTGAACAGTATTGTACTTGCCAGAATACACTCTTCCTTTATAGTTCCTACAACAATTATGTTTTTTACGAAATCCCTCCCAGATAGAAAGAAAATGGATCTAACGTGTTTTAAATACTAATATCCATGAAGAAACCATACTCAGTTTTCTTTTATTGATTTATTCCTTATCTGTATTCTTTTGACTGAATAAGATTTACAGAAGAGAAAAAAAATACTGTTACACAACATATCCTCTTGCTTCTCAGAGCTCTTTTTTTTTTATATAGGTTGGTTTTCAGGGATTTTATTTTATACCAAATGTGAATCTTACAGCAAAGTGCTTTCTGTGTCCTTCTAATCAACAGATTGCTCTTGTGCTGAGATTTATTATCATATGAAGTACTCTCAGCGAACAGTGGATGTTATATGACATTTTAAATCAGAAACCACTTGATGAACTTATGGACATTTTGTGGGGGAAAATCCCAAAAGAAGTGAAGGGCCATTTTTGGCAATGACTGTGGAGCATAGGTGCCACTACAGAGAGGGCAGAAACAGCATAGGGGATGGAAATGAAGGGTACATGACTCCAAAACAGACACTATAATGGTAGAAAGTCTTCAAGATAACGGTAACATCAACTCCTGGACTTTGTAAGATCTCTTGTAGTTTCCTTGTAAAGGTGGCACAGCAGCTTTTTGAGTCCCCAAGAATAAACATAAGAAAACCATCTAATTCTTTCAATTTTTGCCAAATTTATTAGGAATAATTGGTCCTAGTTCTTAGTCTTAATCTAGCTGTCTTTCTGTTTGTCCTTCCATGTTTAGTTTAACTTTTTGCTTCTGAGACATCTACCATTAGCTTGCATCTCTTTTCTTTAGTCTTCTCTGACTTTAGAGGAATGCACATGAGAAAGTGTGGAGATGAGTGGTGGTTCTTTCTTTCAACAATAATCCTTTTGTAAACACCTTCAACATTTTCATCTAAGAAGACATGAATTTTAACAGTCAGGAGATATGCTTTAAAATAAAGTTCAAAACTTTATGTTTAGTCCATCTAAATGTAATTCCTCATGAATTACCAAAAAAGATGCACTTCATGAATTACCAAAAAGCAAAAAATAACCCTGGAAAGCAACAGAGAGAAAGTGAAAGGCAACAATATGTTAGAGTGTAATACTTGAGATATCATCTAAAGTTTCAGAAATCCTGCAGCTGAAGAGTATAAACAGTAGGGATGAATTTTATTATGTGTCTTTTTATACATAGTATTTTGTCACAGTTTATTAGAAGCTGCTGTTAAGGATAGTCTCTTGTACTGTTGAGGTTAATCTGTAGTAGCACTGGGTATCTCGTTTGATTGTGATTTCAGATTTCAGTAAATGGCTGTATGATTAGCAGGTAAGGTATTCCCTGTTGAAGAGTACTTTAAAGATTTTTTTTTTAAGTTAACTGTCAGCACCCTTTGGAGTTAATTTAAGGCAATTAAAAATGTTAAATAATGAGAAATACCTAATTTAACTGTGTTGTTTTCCAGTTCTGTCATTGACCTCTTTGAAATCTGGTATTTGGTTGCTTGTTTTGGAGAGTGGCTGGATATTGCAGCAGAACAATTACTGAAGGCTGCTGTAGAACCAGATGCTGTGCTGTGGCTGCTGGCATTTTACTACTGTCCTAAGAATGAAAATCAACAAAGGACTCAAACAATGGTGGGTAATGTAGCAATAGTAAGTGGCAATGAGCAGTCAGTAGTCTGATTAGATCTTATTGCTGTCATAGTGCATACAAGAAAAATGAAAGGAATTGACTTTACAAAGTCTGTGGGAATTGTGTTGCAGTGGATAATTTGAAAGTTGGAGATTTTTTCTGATTTTTGATATTCAGAAAAACTTTCTTCTCCTTTTTAGGCATGTGATATAGATTCCTTTTTAAGTATGAGATATAGATTAGCACCCTCTTTGCTTTCTTTTGGATAACCAGGGTGTTTTTAATCATAAATAAAAATACCCTATTGATGGTATTTTTTAAATCAGTGTGGCAGAATTTAGCATGCCTGTTCTTATGGCATCTTATGAGAAGGAAACAAGAGAAGTCACAGCAGTTGAAACCATGAAGATACTTGTCAAACACAGCCTTGAATCCTAATCTTGTCCAACTATTCTGATTTCTCTCCAGTTCTTGGCATGTGATGCTGTAATAAATATGTGATAATACCATATGCTGTGTTGGTAACAGAAGGAGCAGTGTTCTACCCTTACATGCTGTACTGCAGCAAGAGTGCTGTGCGTCTCTCTATGCAAGGAAATACTTGAAAGCCTTGAATTTAAACCTATTATGCAAATCTGAACTAGCCCAAACAGTTGGATCTATGAAGCCCCAATTAAAAAGGATGCAACTTGTCTACTTTTCCTTAATTTGAAAATGGATTCTGGTGGATTTAAAAGTGCAGCACTGTACACCACAGTAGTAAAAATCATGCTTTAAGTGTACATCTAATGGTCCACGTACAACAGTGCATTATACAATATTTTATTTCCTTTTCTTCCCCTCTTCCTTCCCAGATGGCACTACAAATGCAAGATCACATCCCAATCACTTACAAAATTTTTTTTCCTCTTAAATTTCTCGCAGTCTAGGAGCAGGGCATGGGCTGTTGGCTGAGCAGAGCAAGCTAGAGCTATGGTGAAGTAAAGAAATCAGGGCTGTTTTTAGAATGTAGTTTTGGAAAAGTAGGCAATATGTGGGCAATAAACAAGAGTGAATGAAACTGTTGCACTAGAGGTGCAGATCAGTGTATGGAATATTGTTCTAACTCCACAGAATGAAATGACTTTGTCTCATATATGAAATCATCTCCCTGTGTGTCAGCAATTCTATCAGTTTGTCGTTCAGTCATAACATAAGACAAACTTTAGAGACAAAAAAGCTTTTCTAGTGGCAACCCACACAGTGACTCATCTTTTCAGAGAGGTCTGATATTTCAGTTCATTATCATTCTCTTCTTAGGTATTTGAGCTGAGGTTTTTTTGTTTGTTTGTTTTTTGTTTGTTTTTTGTTTTGTTTTGTTTTGTTTTTTGCGCAGGTCAGGCTACTTCAGCAGCATTCCCACACTTCATGCAAAGCTTCTGCCTTCATTTAGGTATTTGGGGTTTTTTTTAAATTTTTCCTTTGGCAGATTAGTTCTCAGCTCTTTCAAATGAAGTGGTTTCCACCTCAAACCCAGCATGTTTCACTAATTAAGGATTAATATGGCATGGGAACTTCTGACAGATGTCAATCTGGAGTACTTTTTTTCATTCAGCATTATTTTTGTGTGGAAAGGTGTGCACTTATGACATAGGATTTTGTCTTCCTGTTCTGTACTTCAAGTAACACCTTCATATTAGGCAGAGTGTAATACAAATACTTTAAATTATTTAAAGAAGAAAAATACTTTTTTTACTGTTCAATAGAGTTACTTATATGTGCAGGACTAAATATTCTGCTCCTCAATATTTATTCCTTTGTTTTAGGGTCTGAAACATTGAAGGAGCAAAACTTGGCGACTGGCACTAAGAATGAGATTTCTAGGGTACATGAGCTCTTGGAGCAGCACCAGCTGCTCTCCATCTGCAATCTCTGGCTCATATGATGCACAGAGGAATAAAAATCGTGAGGAATTCCAGTTACCTTTCTGTACATCCTGGTATCATTTTTGCATCACATGTAGTTGTGGACTTAATGCAAGAATAGCAGCTATTTCTGACTATATTATGTGAAATTGTTAAAAGGGTAGGTCAGCATCAGATAAATGTCTGAAAAAAATTGTCCTAGTGAATATCCTTGAGAAACAGGCGTTCTTTTCCTTTGGGTGTGCAGTGCTGTATTTTTCTATTGTTCCGGCTGATACCCATTTGCATTCTGTCTACAAGTTTTTTCAGTCATTTTTTAATAGAGTGAACAGAATTATTGTTAGGATTTTTTTGCATTAGTTGCTTTTAGTTCTTTTTCTGGAGGTACTAAAATCTTCTGTTTCCTACTCCCAGTAAAAGCTAGGTTTTATTGTCTAACTCACAACATAAAAACATAAGTTACGGACAACACAGGAAGAAGTAAAAATGCACATTCTTACCAGAACATTTTATCAGCCAAAGTCAGGCTGCAGGGGACCTAATTGATGTGCTGCAGCAATACTGAAATGAGCCCTTGAGGAGCCTTTGTTCTTTTTCCCACAATGCAAGAATCGGACCATGTTCTTCTGAGGGACTTTCTCCATTTCCTTATATTATTTAAAAAGGTAGAATCCTGGCTTGATGCCCTGTCTGCTTCATTTGTAAGACCAAAGGGAAAAAAAAAAAAAAAGTCCATTGTGTTCACCTTTGTGGTGTGAATCACTTTAAAAGAAATGTGTTCCAGCCCTTCCTTCCCTGGTTTTCCTGCTGTTTAAATTCAAACTTTTTTTCATGCTTGAGTTTTTAATGCGAGGATTCAGTTTTCTTTTAGTGAATAAATCCAAAGTAAAATACCATAGGTTTGACCTTTATTCTTCCCTGATCCTGCATCCTTTGAAATTATTTCCTACAGGTAGAAGCTGAAGCAGTCTACAATCATCTAAGGATGCTGTTCAGCTGTGTAGACCTTTCTCTCAAAGACCTGGAGGCTGCTGTACACAGGATAACAGGTACTGAGCAGTGCTGTAACCAGCATCTCACAACACACCTTCTGACCAGCTTTTTGCTCTTTTCATCTGGTGGACACGAGCTTGCCCAGGAATGTATTCACCATGTAAGTGTTTCTTCCTTTTTCTTCAGGTTAACTTAAATACATATTTTTTTTACTATTTTTAAGTTTCTAGCTCTTAATAAAGAAAACATGCAACAAAGAATTAAAAGAGACTGTGACTACAACAGCCATATCTAACCTGCTACGTATCTATTTCAGCTACAGTCAAAATATTTTCCATTCACTTCTTAATCTCACTGACAGGGTTGCTATTGTCACTATACAGATAAAGAAACAGCTGAAATAATAGCTTACTTGCAGTTAAGGGATTCCTACAGTTCATTTACACATGGTATAGATAGTATGTGCAAAAATTTTGATTTTCCCATAAAAATCACTCCCTAAATTATCCAGCTACTGCAGACATGATGGAACTCTCTTCTGGCTGTTTTCAGTTTGGTGGAACAGCTGGTTACTAGGTCTGAGCACTGATGTGGCAGAAGCTTGGTGCATTGGCAAAGGCTGGGAGGAAAACAATGTGGTGATTGAGAGAGAAGGAGAGAATGAAGAGCTAAGACAGTGTCTCTTAAGGTGCAAAAAAAGGATGTAGAGGAGTAAAACACTGGAAGGTTGCCATAGAATCTTCCTATTGGTGATGACAGCCTTCAGGTATATTAGTACAAACTATAAAATGTTTTTGCGTCTCTTAAGATAAACAGTGCTATCTCAGTATAGGATTAGAAATCCATTCCTGACTATCAAAGCATATTCTTGTAAGAAGTGCATGCCCCCTATGCAAACAAGTCTAGGGCCAATGTGTAGTTTTAATACTTCCAAAAGCGTTTCCATTCAGCAGCAGTGTGGCCTTATGTATAGACCTGTATAGGGTATATGGCATGTGTAAGGCATCTGATTTTGTGATGCAGCTGACTGACTAAAAAGACATAACATTTTCCTCTTTAAGAAGGGCTAAGGTATTTCTCATGTGAGTGTGAGTTCACAAATTATCCATTTTCTTCTCAGCATAAGAATGTAATGATAATGTTTGGGGGGAGGGGGTGTATATATTTCTACAGACTGCTATTTCTAGTTTCTCTTCATGAAGAGTGCAGCTGTTGAGCTGTGATGCTGTAATGTACTAGCCTGCTACTTTAAATCCCTCCAGAAGGACCAAAGGCGATCTTCTGCTTCTTTATAGATAGCAATATACCTAACTTTCAAAACTCTGAATATTTCCCAGTGCAGGATGGTCATGAGCTGTTGTAGGCCAGTTTGTTGGTTTATCAGTCTGATTAATTTTGACCGTATCTGTATAATTACTAATGTGTAGCTAGGCTCTCCATGTGATTTAAAAAGGACTATAAACAATATATGAAATATCCCAAATCAGTTCCACACCAAAGAATGGTGTGGAACTGATTTGGGATGTACAACTTTAGTTCTTTTTAGCACCGTAAACTTTGGTTTTAACACAGATAATGAGGAGTCAAGTCCCTCCTGATTGCAAAAATTGCATCTTAGGGTCTTTTCCTGTTTTTTGTCATGTTTTGTGGGAGGTATTTATTTTCACTTTTGAAAGCTTTACAGAATTGAATTGTTTCCTCAGATACACGCAGAACCTTCATGTGCTTTTAGTTCTTTTCTATTACCATGACTTTCAAATGGTTATACTGTCTATCCATTTGTGTTTCCTTTAAAAACTTTCTGGCCTCTTGATTTGTTTCACTTAAATTTGAGACAAAACCAGCAATCTCGAAGTTGCCCAATTCCACTGCGAGGTGAAAAGAGATCTCTTGGGCAGAAGTTGGTTCTCACATGTTCAGTGGTGAGGGAAAAATCTGTTTTTCTTGCAAGTATTTTGAAGAATTCTTAGTATTTAGCAACATAATTTCCTAATTTCACCTTTTGTGTTTCCTTTCAGATTACTGAGACAACTGGTAGAAGCAAAGAAATTTATAACCTTCTTATCCGTATTCAATACAGATTTAACCATAGTGGAGAAAAAAACCAAAGGACTGTGAAACTGCTGAATGAACTTCTTCAAAAACTTACATTGAAAGTTTAGAGTTTTAATGTCATCTATTTATCAAACCAAAAAATCAGATCTTTATCCAGCAGCCAGACTTCAATTGCCATCTGGGACTGCTGGTTACCAAGGGCAGAAAAATATCTGTATAAACTATAGCTGCTAATTTACATTCCTTATCTATACTGAAAAATCATCTGTTGTTTGGAAATGTTAATCTTTTGAAACCTAATTGTAAATATTAAAGATGCTTGAAAATTTTGTTTTGAGTACCTTTTGTAACAAGAGACCTACATCATTTAAAGCAGTTCATTTATCTCCTTGTTGTTTATCTGGCTGAGGATCAGTTTTTCTCCCAAATTACACATGTGGGGTTTTTTAAGCAAGTAATATCCAGTTGCTTGATTGGGAAGTTGTTACTAAAATGTTTTCTTCAGTGCTTCTGCTTTTATGAAACTAACGATAATCTAAAGTGTTTCATGGTGTTCTCAGGAAATCAGTGAGTGATGTTTCCTGAACTCTTTACTTATTTTTGAAAATGTTTCCAGAATGAAACTCGTCCCAGATTTGCTAGATGTGAGGGGTTTTTCAATACTGCAGCTTTCACAGGACAGTCTGCTCCTCTAACTACAATGCCAATAGCTGGTCTTTGTCAACAGATACTGCAGGTATAAAATTGCTTGCAGTACAGCCCACTTAACAGAGTGCCATGACTGATGCTATTATTCATTTGAGAAATATGGGGTTACTTTTCAGACAAGAGAGGGCAAGCAAAACAGAGACATAAGGACATTTTCCAGTTCGAAGGGACACATTTCCTGTAAAGGTTGCAACTTCATTTTTGTGTCCAGCAGTAATTTGCTTACTTCTTTGTTTAGGTTTTTTTTTTGTCTCCTGCAAGGAGCATAGGCAGGTAGCAATGGCTTATGTTATTTACCCTTAGGAAAGTATTTTTCCCAAGAAGTTTTGTGAGCCTGTCTCTAGCTTAACTAGAAAAATAAGCATGGAGAATAGTAGTGACAGAGCATCCTAACTTTCCTCAGTAATTTGTTCTCCTGTATTACTTATCTTTAATGCCAACTTGTGCTATGCTACCCAAAGATGCTACTTGGAATACTATTCTTACATATAAAATCCAAGACATGAATCTTGAATTAAAGCTTTTTGAATGTAGCATTTGTTTTTGAGCAAGGGGAAATAAAAACAGTGTACTTAGTGTCCCTTGGCTGTAAGAAGTGGAAAAATATTTTCTGTTACGCTCTTAACTGATTTCTTACAATTTTGTTCCCAGTGAGTCATATTATGGAAGTTACCTACCCTCTTAGTCAGTTTGCTAGTGAAAAAATAGCAAACACATGATGTATGTCTGTCAAGAAAATGTCTTTTTCTCTTTTTTGATTAAAAAATATTTTAAAATGAAAATTCAGAGAGAAATAAGTAGCAGTTTTTCTGTTGTTAATAGCCACACTTATCTAAAAAAGTAAAATCAAGCAGTGCAGTTTTCAGTTCCGTGAATACCATAACTGAAAAGCGTGGGATTAAACCAAGTTATTTTTTGGTCACAAACTCAGAGGTATTCATCTAGTGGAAACAGATGTGGAGTGCTCTGTTTAGAATGACAAATAATCTAAAATTTTAACCCAAAGGAAGAATGATTTTTGGTTGGTTGGTTGGTTTTGGTTTAATGTATAATCTGGTTGTTGGATATGAGGCTCTTTGGTTGTGTTTTCTCCATATTGTGCCTATATATAATTTTAACTACGTGGCAGAAAGATTAGTAAGGAATTGCAATATCTAATTCTTGCAGATTAATTATGCATATGATATGGGTATTATGTTTACCTGTGTGTGGCAGTTTTTGGACAGGTATTTTTAAGTATCTTTTCTTTATCAGTGTTTTTGTTTTTCCACTGACAAAAATGCATGAAAATTCTTCTAACTTCGTTTAACAATATGCTCATAAATAGCAATAAATCAATTCAAGCAGGAAGGAAATGTACAATGAAGGCAGTAAAAACCCAGAATTAGTAGTGAATTGGTACCTTCTTGTTTTGATGTGTTTGGCTTCTTAAGAAAAACTGAATTATTTAAATAGTACGGAGGATTTGCTTGATTCACAAGGCTCTAAGGAAGAAACTAATTGATGCTGTCTGTAACTTAAAAAATATACATCTATACTGGCTTTTTTTTTTCTCTTTTTAGCACAGTTGTTATAAACTGTTGGTATTTCCTTTTCCTTACTCTTTCACTATGCTTGAATTATTATCTAATTTTGATATAAGCTGTGATTTTGTGGGATGTTGAAGCTACTTTTTTTTAGTTTGCCACTGGGAGGCTACAGGGCAATTTGGTAGGTCTGAGTAATGGAAGATTTCTCATATGGTGGCTTCTGCATTATCCATCCAGTGTGTATCTTTCCCTCTGTAATTGCCGATTTCTGGAAATGTTCTTTGGAGCCTTCAAGGCTGTACTTTTTGCTGAACCAGCCAACAAGTCCTGAAGTCAGACTTCAAGTAGGTTGTTCCCTTGTGTTCTATCTGCAGCACACACCCTGGTTCTGCGCAGTACACTGAACATAGAGAATTTCAAAATTGTTCTGCTTCAAGGCGTTTTTTGAATAAAAATACAGACAGTAAATTTTACTTCTTTGTTGATTATGCTACTTTCCAGACTAAGACTGCTATGCAAGAGCTTTTTGAATCCTGCAAACTTTGCAGCACGGTGCTGGGTGGTTTCTGTGGATTTTCTTCAGGCAGAAAAAAAGGACATTTTATGGTGGCTTTTATTTAATCAAGATCTCAGTACAGTGCCTATACAAAGCAGAATGTATTTTATTTTGTCGTGTATTTTCTGATGCTGCAATTTAGCTGACCAACAGTCACATTTAATCTGTTACTTCTAGCATTTGTGATTAAGTTTCTGTACTCTCAGCACCTGTAAGTGCCAAGAAGTGTTAATAGAGCAAGTTAATATTTGTTTCGGTGAGCCGAAATCTGTGGTATACATTTGGCTTGGCAGGGATACAATTCAAAAAATTCCTGAAGCATTAGCATAATAGAAGTGCAGGATAAAACATCTAGCACAAATTACTTGCAGTTACTAAGCAAAACACTGTTAAATCAGATTTACACCATTTCATTGCTGTATTATCTAATGTCAGAATAAAGTACCTAATGTTCTTTGTGAATGAGTAATGTCATACTCCATTAAAACACAGTTTTCCCTGTGGAATAAGAAGGGTATAGGAAGGTGATAATTTCTTACATGGAAAGGCAGTTTTCTACTAGACCCAAGTTTGAAAAGTCAAAACAGGGAATGTTAAGGGAGGAGTCCTCCATGAGCACACAGAGTAGGTGTTTGAATTTTTTATCCTTTCCTGATAGTCTGCAATGGCTTTCTTAAGCAACTAGCATGTTCTGTTGGGCAACACCAGTAGTTAAACCACTGTAGCTGAATGCTGTGATGCTGGAGGTATCCCACTAGCACTTAATTCATTGCAGTGTTCAGATGTGGGCCTGCTTAAATCCACTTACCTGGCAAGATTTTCTTACTTGTGATACAATTTTTTCTTAAATTCTTGCTGGATTTAAAAGATATGCTCATGGCAGACATTCCATTTGCTGCCCTAGCAGAGAGTTGCTTATTCTGGGAATTTGCTGTTAGGTGGTCTGTTCACTAGTGAATGCCACAGAGGCGTTTCCCTTGCTTGCACTGGCCATCTTCCTTTAACCAGCTGTCTGGCTGCTGGAAAGGAATAAACCTCACAAGATCCTTCTGATGGCTTGAGTGTGCTCACTGTAGTCTGAGCTACCAGGAGCCAGCTGGGGATAAGGATTGAACTGCTGTCAACCACTGAAACAAAAATTTGAGATGTAAGCTGGCTCTAGCTGAGTTGTAGTGATGGAGTTCATAGACAGGGGTGGTGCTTTAGTTTGTGTTCCATATTCTTGCATCTGTGTGAAGGGAGGGAGTCAAAAAAAAGGTAAAACCCAACATGTTTGAAACTCAGCTGTAGAAATTTAGCTGTGATTTTTATATTCAATACTGATAGGAAGTAACAATTCCATACATGACATTCCATTAACCTGCATATCAACAAACAGCAGAATAAAAATCCAGCAATGGTGTCTTTAACAGGTCTGTATTTAACTAACTTCACATCTCTTACTACTTTAGAAGCCTCTTTCATAACTCTTCTGTACTATGTCAGATGATAGACTCGCTTAATAAAAAAGTAGACCTTCAGAAACAATGACCCTGTCTTTTCTGTCCTTTTCAATAAAAATATCTTGGGCCCATGAACTTTTGCAGATGCATAAATGCCATCTTGAAGAGATTACGTTTTTTCATATTCTTGATTAACATTGTGAATTGCTGTTGAGATGCCTCATGTGTGTGTGCCAGTTAGCCTGCATGCACAATTTACTCTTTAACATTTTATTTCATAGCTTGTGAGTTTATTTTTAGGCTTTCAAAACAAGTGAATGCAATATGTCATTTGTCTGCTACTACTAAAAATTTCCTTAATATTTCACATATGAGAAAAGAGCTTCTGTTTGTTTTGACTAACGATGCCATAACTATGTATAGGTTTTCTGAAAATAGGACTTCAGCTTTTATATTTCCAACTTACTTGTAATGGTAGCTGGCAATACAAATTTCCCATCTGTACCATTGTTCCCTATAGAGACTACCAGTAAGTGCTTTTAATCTCATGAGCATGCTGCACTTCCTTATCAGCTTCAGATGTCTGCGAATAGAGAGGGAAAAGCCAGTATCAGATTTCATGGAAGGGAAGAGAAGCCTTGAAATATGAGATCGGATTAATTTATAAGATGGAAATTGGTCATATGTGTCTGTGAATTCAGGCCCTTTGTGAGTTTCTAATAGGGAGGACCAATAGCATATTTTCTGGAAACATGACTAAAGTACCAATGTTTTTTCCACAGACCAGTAAATTTCTCCAGGTTCATTGCAAACCTCACTATTATGTTTCAACTTTCTTGTGTGTTTTCTTCTCTGCTGAAGTACAAATGGCCAGTGCTGAGCAATTTGCTGCACAGCATACTTCTCAGGTCAGACTGAATTGCTGTAGCTGCTTTCTCTGACTGGGTTGACCTAGGCCATGAGTGGATACTGAGCAAATGTAAGCCCAAACCTTGCAATTAAGCAATAACATCTGTTTTGGAAAGATGATTTCATTGGGATTTGAAGTCTTCAGATGACAGCTGTTGACTATTTTTCATCAAGGCTCTTCTAATCTTGATTTCATGAGTTCTCCTTCTGCTCGTTGTACTGGCAGAGCAAGCTCTCAGATTTGCCCACTCTTTAGGCAGAAGCATTGCCTAATTGGTTTCTTTTCCTCCCCCTTTGTGGCCAGGATCCAAGATGAATGGTAGACCCAGCCTCTTTTTCTTTTGTTGTTTTTATTTTTAAAATGGAATACCCTAAACATATGTAAACANTAAAATCAAGTATGGGCTTGGGCTGGATATCTGTTTTCCTGCTGAGATCCTTCACTCACAGACTTGTGTCTAACCACACAGCCATTTGTAAGTCAGTTATTCCCTGCCATGATTTCTTCAGATTTAGCAACTTTGTAGAAGAATGAAAGAACAAGATTTGGTATAAATGCTGCCCCCTTCTGCTTCAAAAATCATGCATTTGAACAGCCCAGTTGGTGCACCACTTAAATGGTTAGCACTGATTTGGGACAGTTCTTCAAAATGCATTGTGGAGTCTTATAGTCTGCATTTAAAGAAAGTATAAAGAGAACTGCCATGTGACATCCTGTTGTGGTGCCATTTTCATAATTTTCCTATAGTTTTGTTTTGTGAATCTGAAAGACTGTTTAGCTCTTGATTTTTCAGATATTCAAGGAGTAAGCAGGAGGAAGAGCCTTTCAGAGGGAGGACTTCCTGACTGCATTGGGTCCTTACCACCTCTAAAACATAACCAAAATGCACAGCCTTTAATAGCTGTATTTCAAGACAAAGAGGGGAATAACTTTTGGGTTTTTGCATGTTACAAACTTTTGGTTTTGATGCTGAATGTTCTTGATGCAAAAATACAGTGCTACACCAGCTTTTAGCATTGACCTTAGTTCTGTGATGTAGAGCTTTTTTTTTTTTCACATCTACCCTTCAGCTGATGCTGGCATTATTTCATACAGGTAACAGTGGATCGGCTAGCTTAAGAAATAAGTAAGACTGGTCTATTTTCTTAGTCTGGATGCTTTCTAATTGCCATTCCTTCCTTCCAGCTAGTAAGTAAAAAATTTACATTCATGTGATTTGATCAAAGAAAGGAGAGGCAAGTGCTGGGGAGAAGGTGTGTGCAGAAACTGTAAAATGTGAGTAGGTGGGCTTCCCTGTTCCTGTATAAAACAAAGTCTTGTGATTATTTATCTGACTCTTCATCTGTGTAAAGAAGTGCACTGGTTTAGGCTTAGGTAGAGTTAATTTCCTTCTCAGAGGCTGGTGTGGGGCTGAGTTCTGGATTTGTGTTAAACACAGTGTTGATAATACAAGAGATGTTTTTGTTATTGCTGAGCAGGATTTTCACAGAGCCATGCTGGGGAGGAAGTTGGGGGTGTATGGGAGGACACAGCCAGGACAGGTGACCCCAAATGACCAAAGGGAAAAACCAGACCATGTGACATCATGCTCAGGATATAAAGTGGGGGAAGATGGAAGAATGGGGAACATTTGAACAGGCGGTATTTGTCTTCCCAAGTCACCATGACACACGATGGCTGAACACCTGCCTGCCCATGGGAAGCAGTGAATTAATTCCTTGTTTTGCTTTGCTTGTGTGTGTGCCTTCTGCTTTCCCTATTAAAATGTCTTTATCTCAAACCATGAGTTTTTCTCACATTTACTCTTCCAGTTCTGTCCCTGATCCTGCTGGTGGGGGAGTGAGCAAGCAGCTGCGTGAGGATTGGCTGCTGGGGTTAAACCATGACAAGAAAAAAAAAAAAGTTCAGCATTTATGTCATATAACTGCATTTTTTTAAGTACTTGAGCAAACAGAAACAATGCTTTCCCTCTGCTAAAACTGGGAGCTTATTAAAAAGCCATCTACAATCAAAAGCAACAGGAGATTATAATGCAAACAGGGCAGTTTCAACACAAGTCGTGGCAATTACAAAATCTTAATGTCAGTTTTGCAGGGTAATATTCCTGTGTTACTGATGGGAACAAAGATGGCAGTAGGGACATGTAGCCTGTAGGGCTAGTGTAGGGAAATGTTGGCTGAAGGGGCATATGAAAGGTGGAATGAGGGAGATGGGGCAGTGTGGTTTCCTACATTAGGGAACAACAAAAAAAAGTAAAGCACTTTCCAGGTGTAAAACTGAATAAATCAGAATACTTCAGCTGGTCATGCTTGGCAGTTAAATAGGTGAGTTTCAGGCACACCAAGGGACAGATGCAGACTGGAGTAAGATGGTTGCTGAGATATTTTAATTTTTGTTTTATTGTACTTGCATGAGCAGACTGTAATGAGGTACAGCTGTAGAGCAAATATCTTTTACTACCAAATATAAAAACAACTGTGGGACAAAGCTACTGAGAAGAAACAACTTGAGGTAAAAAAACCCAATTTTTTTTTCCTATGTGGTAGATGAAGAGCACTGTCCTTTCAGGATTATAGATGAAGTTGATGCCTTGGAAGTGAATCACCTTGTGGTGCCAAACACCAGCTTCTCAAACTAGCCTATTTAGGTCCAGTCAGGAAGGCTGGGGATGATGCCAATGGCAAAGCAGCCAACATTGGCACATGAATAAAATGTCTCAGATTGAGTTTCAGCAGAGAGCTCCAGTGCTGAGACACCAATCTCAAAAAGCTGAGAGGGAAAGCCTGGATGTAGTCAGAAACAGGCAGTTTTCAGAGATGGCTGAAGTGAACTACATTAACTAAAGGGTACAGCAACGTCCAGCTGCTGCTCAGGGGCAGGTGAGAAGACAGCAGAGCCCTCATCTCTGCAGTGGAGCCATGGGCAAAACCAGAGTTTTGCAGGGTTTTTGTACTGTGGGCATTACTATTGGGGTGCTTGTGCTAATATGAAGTGGAGTCAGTTGAAAACTTTCTGATGTGTAAATGATCATGCAAAAGCAAATTTTTACAGAACTGCAATTTCTGCATGCTGTCAGGTAACAGAGCAAATGCCTGTTCTTCTGGAAAACAGTACAAGCAGCAGGAATCAGAAAGCAGGAATTTTGTGCAGAAAATACATACTTTAGATCATGGCAAACAGACAAATGCAGTTAGTTTCCCAAGGACTGTGCAAATGTCTCAATTTCGTTAAGCACTGCCATATTTCATGACAAAAAATGTCAGCCTGGCAGCAGGGCAAGATTTTAAAATAAATTTTCCAGTATATTGTGTCCAAAGAAACAAAGGAACGTAGTCATATCAGTGTATATGTTCCCTTCATAATTTTTTATGTGCCTAAACTCAGTATACTTGTGAAATTCTAGATGACTCAGATTCCTCTGTTTGGTTGCTTCCTTTTCCTTTCAAATCTTTTTCTTCTGCTTAGTATGAGCATCAGCGATTGAGTCCAAGTGGAGAAATACACTTAGGTGTCTGGTGAAATCTGACTGTTAGAGAAGACATCAGACATGACTCATGAATACTGGAAACTGAGATACTTTATAGTTTTAAAAGATCACGAGATACATTTTTTAAAAGACCACAAGTTTTGTTTTGGGTTTTGTTTTTTTTTGTTGTTGTTGTTGTTGTTGTGTTTGTTTTTAGATACTAAGAATTGTGGAGTAGGGTTTTCAGTGAATTAGAGTATGGTTTTGTGCTTAGTTTGTGGTCTTATTTCAAATGTTACTCTTATTTTAATACATTATTATGTGTTTTTTTAAAGTAAAATTTGGCTAGAGATAGAGCTAAAGGCAAGCTTGCCACTGATATATTGCAGCTGTATTAATTGTGTTAATTACTGAAGAGTGGGAACAGCCTTGCCCTCACAGCTAATGATGGGGATAAAAGAGTGAGCTGGTTCGTAGAGAGCTTGGTTGGAGTCAGCTGGCATCTGCTGGCTGTGCTGTGAGGAGGAAGGGACAGAAGGACAGGCAAGGGACAGATAAGGTCCCACTGTATGAGGGACAGACAGGGTTTGGCAGCTGTGCTAGGGACAGGAAGGAGCAAGCTGAAACTGCAGAAGGAAAAGAGAAGAGAGAAAGAGCCAGAGCTGTGTGGAGCTGCCCATAGGATTGCTACATAGAAAAGGTATGAAAGAGTTTTGGGTAACAAGGTGATGATACTTGAAGCCACCTGATGTTTTGTTGAAGCACTTTGAGTGCAGTGTCCATCTCGACAATGACAGTAAAATACCATTAAGTTACTGATAAAAATTTGAATGGCCTTAGATACTTCATATACTACTTCTCACTCTTAAGTCATATGTAGTGCAAGTGAGACCTGCTGCAGCACACATATGTGCCAGCTGGCACTTGCCTGCAGTATAGGGGCCTGGAAGGTGTGGATTTTCCAGATATTTACAGTCCAGTTTCTGCATGGAAAGAATCAACCCCAAACTAATAGAACCTTTGGAACATAATGGCTCATGGTAACTCAGCTGCTTGTTGATTCTTACAGAAGCATCATGGTTTTCTCCCACATACCTCTGTATGCAGAGGAGCCTGCAAACTGACATCTGAAATTTTCTGTAGTACAAATACCAGTTCTCAAGACTTTCATCAGTTGTGGAGATGAATTGGCTGGCTGCAGTGCTCTGCATGATACATTTTAATGCTCCTTATAACTTTTTTTATTAGTTTTGGTAATATCCTTTTTCGTAGTGGCTTCTGTATGTCAGAAATCCTTAGGTTCCTTATGCTAGCTTGTTTCTTCAAGCTGCCCACAAGCTCAGGCTGCATTTCTGGTCAGACCTTTGTTTCCAGACCTTTTTCCTTCCCTATTTTGTGTGTGGCATGGGCAGTAGGGTACAGCTAATTCCTTCTTAAAGGAGAAATCACAGAGACAGCAGCAGCTGCAAACACCTCCCAGCAAAGCTGCAGACAGAAAACAGCTGTCAGCAAAATGGTGTGTTTTACTCTGTACTTGCAACAGAAAGTGTATGGCAAGGAATGAATGCATGCACACTGAGGGGCCAAGGGACTCGCAGAGCCACTCCCTTGTTACGTTCTGCCTTTGCTCTGAAAAAGCAACCCAGTAAGCAGCATGAGAAAGTAGATGGTGATCCTTGCTTAATGATATGGATAGAGTTTTAATTTTCCATCCATTCATTTTCAGGGTTAAAAGGTACATCCAGAAAAGAATCACTGAGACCCTAACTAGATGCTAACCTGATGAAGTAAGTGGGAGATAGTCCAGCACTGGGCTTTCTAATGCTATTCAGAGTAAAATTACTACTGTGTTTGGAAAGTACTGAATTAGGGATGGGAGGGTGAAAAAAAACCCCTACAAAATGCTGTATTTTATTCAGAGGGGTCTGCCTATGAAACACGTGAATGAAACCCAAGGCCAAAGGCATACCTATATAGATGCCTGTGTTGTCATAGCCACATACTATCATAAAATACACTGAATTGGAAGCACCCACAAGGACCATTGAGTCCATCTCCTAACCAAGGTATCATTTGAAAAGACATGGCTCCCTGTAATGATTTAGTAACAGGAAGTTTGGAAATAAATTTTTTGTTGTTTACTTTTATTTGCTATAATTAGATTCTGCAACTTCCTTCTGTCAGGAACTCAATATGGAAACACCCACCTTGAGAGAAAATTGTGAATAAAATGAACAATAACGTTGATGGTTTGTTGTTTTGTGGGTTTTTTTCTGTTAGGCTTTTCATAGGGCCTATTAAAAACTTAGGTGTGCAGGGTCTACTGCTCCACTTGGATCACTACAAACCTACGGGGCCTGATAGGATTCATCCAAGAATCCATCAAGAGCTGGGTGATGTAATCACAAAATGTCTCTTTTGAGTGGTCTTAGAAATCCAGAGAGGTCCCAGGAGACTGGAAGCCGGCGAACACTGCCCTGATTTTCAGGAAGGGAAGGAAGACCCAGGAATCTACAGGCCTCTCAGTCTCAGTTCAGTGCCTGGTAAAGATATGGAGAAGTTTATTCTGGATACTGAAAAATGCCTGAAAGACAATGCAGTCATTGGTCACAGCCAGCACAGCTTCATGAGAAGAAAGTCCTGCTTATCAACCTGGTTTCCTTTCATGACAAGGTAACCCACACAGCTGACCAAAGGAAGCCAGTANCTGGATTGTATGGACAGACCAGGGAATGAGACACTGGAAAGCAGTGCCATGGAAAGGGACCTGGGGCTCCTGGCAAGTTGAACATGAGCCAGCAGTGCCCTGGCAGCCAGGAGGGACAACCCTGTCCTGGGGGGCATCAGGCACAGCATCACCAGCCAGGCAAGGGAGGGGATTGTCCTGCTCTGCTCTGATCTGGGGCAGCCTCACCCCCAGTGTTGGGAGTTTTGCTATATGAGGAGCAGCTGAGGGCATTTGGTCTGTTCAGCCCAGAGGAGACTGAGGACAGACCCCATTGTTGTTACAACTTCCTCATGAGGGCAAGAGGAGGGCTAGGCACTGATCTCTCCTCTCTGGTGCCCCAGGGTGTACCCCAGGGTACTGACCTGAAGCTCTGTCAGGTGAGGTTTAGGTTGGCTATTAGGAAAAGGTTCTTCCCCCAGGAGGGTGCTTGGGCACTGGAACAGGCTCCCCAGGGAACAGGCCACAAAACCAAGCCTGACAGAGTTCAAGAAGCATTCAGACAATGCACTCAAGCACAGGGTGTCACCCTGGGGGCCGGTGCTGTGCAAGGCTAGGAATCAATGACTTTTGTGGGTCCCTTCCAATTCATCTTATTCTGTGATTCTGTAAATAATAATATGGTTCACTTCCAGTTCTTTTTACATGATTCAGAAGGATTTTAAGTTAAGGGTAATGTTTATGACCCTACTAAAACAATACATACATGAGCCTCCTATGCTCTCTGATGAGTTATGGTGACAGTAACTCTTCAATGCCACCTTCAGCTTTCTTCTTAATCTGGAGCCTCACTCTGTATCACAATGCTTGGATTAACAACAAAAGACCTTGATGAAGGGCAAAGACTGCCACCTCTTTGCCATATTTTTTAGGTTTTCTGGTGTTTGTATTTTATTTTCTGTTCATTTTTTCAGTTGCTAAAATGTATGATGGGTCATGAAGCTGTAGTGAGGGGAAGTGCTCAAGTTAATACTGCTGTAGCAGACTGTAAGAGCTGTAGCAAACAAAACGAACTACCACTGTGTTCAATATTTTAAAAAAGGCAAGTAGATTGTTTTGAGAGGAGAAAAAAATGGTGATATTTTAAAAAGTGTGTAATATCTTACTTACCCTGTAGTTTTAACAGTACTGGCTATGAAGAGGCTTACAATGTATTTAATTTCTGCATATTTTGTACAAGAGTCTTATCCAGCTATGCATTTTTCCTTATACAATGGAAAAGGCAAAAAGCAAGCTGGTTTCCTTTGCTGGCCTTTGCAGAAAAAACCTGTGAAATGAAGTGTAACTCTGTTATGAATGGGATCCTGTAATAACTATGTCCGTGATTGTCACTACAGTAGAAGTCATTGTGGTGTCTCAGTGCCTTCTTGGACAATTTCCTAACTCTTGCTGCATTTGAAAGAACTTGTTGAGTGTCCCATAATTCAGGTTTTGACACTGTATGCCTCCAAAAAGGGGAGATCAGAAAATGTGGTGACATGAAAAGGAACTGTACTCTTTGTACTGAAAACATTGTTGAGGCAGGCTTTTACTTTAGATTCTGAGCCTAAGAACTTTAAAAAATACCCCATTTATTTTTTCTCATTAACATCCCTGAAGTAATGAGTTCCAGGTGCTTTTCTCCTGCTGCAAAAGCAAAAATGGAGTAATTCTTCTTCCCAAGTTTTTAAATTAGTGTTGAACCACTGTGCAATGGAAAGACTATGTACTTGAAAAAGAAAATTTATTTTTACAAGAGAATATGATATAAAACAATAGAGTACAAGGGAAATAAGTTCACAGATTTTTGTGATTTAAATTCTTACTCTCTGAAAGAAACTATTAAGATGTCTTCTAAAAATTTAGAGGTTCTAAAAATGTAGAGGTTCACTGATTAGGAAAGAAGAGATACACTTGACATATCACTGCAGAAGAAGCATCAGAGGGATACAAAAGACACTTTCAGAAAATGGGAGGTTTGACATTTCTGGTAAAATTTAACCTAAACATGATCGAGAAAGCATCTGATGATATTTGTTTTTTCTTCAGTCCCATCCCAGCACCAGGATGATGACAGGTAACTTTCCACAGTTTATTTTTGTTTCTATCTAATCTTACAATCCGCTGATTTTATATTGAGGTTTTTAAAATATGACATAAAAGTTAAAACCACAATTTTAAGTACACAATAAAATTTCATCCCTTTTCATAATGCCCAAATTAATAAAGTTGTTCAAATTAAGACCCTTTAGCATTTCCAAACCAGAATGACTGTATTACCAAAGTGCAAGGATAAATTCCAAAATTCTTGTATCAAAGAATTACCTAAAGCCAGAGTACCACGTGTATGTGTGTGCATGTGTGTGTAGTTTGTTTTGTGTGCATGTGTTCTCAGTTACAGTGAGCCTCTAGAAATACAGAAAGGTAAATATTTCTGTCAGCTGATTGTTTTAGCAGTCACATAATCCTTCCTTTGATGTCCTGGGTCAATGAAATCCTAGTACCATCGGGGTTTAGTAGAAGATCTATTAAAAGAGTTGTCTGTGATCTTTCCTGCAACGGAAACAGCATTTAAAGTTATTAATCTGTCACAATGAACGAATATCTGTGCACTCTCGATTGCCCCAGCCTTCCCAATTGAGTTATTTTTTAGGTTTACCAGTAGGTTGTAACTGTAGCTACAGTTAACAATAATCTCTTACGCTTTCTAGAACTAACAGAGTAAGGTCTGGAGAAGACAGGGAGAATCCATGGTGGAAGCACTAACTGTCTTGGTTATTAGCAGGTTATTCCGAAAATAATGTTGGAGACAAGTTACCAGAGCAATACTGTGTGATGTGCTACATATTCACATACCTTCTCATCTTTATCCAACAGTCCTCTTAAACAGTACTGGGGTAGCTTTTCCACCTTAGGCCATTTAGTGTCTAACATCAGGGTATCATAATGTGTACTGATTCATTTTTTTAGAGAAAACAGCAATAGCATTCTCAAAGGCTCTTAGGAAAGGTACATCTCTTTTTTTGCTCTAGGGCTCGACTCCTGTTCCTGCTGAACTGAGCCAGTGTGTAAAATCAGAACTGATATCAGCTCAGTAGGCACCGGAGGACGGGTCCATCAACAGCCTGGAACAACAGCAGCAGCCATAAGTTGTTTCCGACTGGAGCTGCCACCATTTCCTGCAAACGACACATAGTGCTAAGCTAAAACTGCAGAGAGATCATGACAGCATCCATTAAAGAGAAGACTATAAAACAAAAGCTTTATTGACAATTTCAGGTTAAAGTCACAAACATTATTTCCTCTGACCTTGAGGAAAGCATGGTAACCAAATTACTGTAGGCAATGCCTTACGTTTGCAATCAGACTGAGAACTTAAGGAGCACTGTTTGTTCAACTAAAACTGAAAGTCCTTTCCAGGTTGCCTCTGCCTCTTATCCTCCATACACTGAACCTTAGACACATGCATTCACTGCAAATCTGCCCATTCAGCAGCAAGGGATCTCAGCCAGCAAACGCTCTCTGCCCTGCAGAGAGTCTTCTCTCCCTTCTCTTCAGGTGCAGAACTTAGCCACTGTGAACAAAGAGGAAAACAATCACTGTTCACCAATCAGCTAAGCTCTGCACCTCATCAGAGATCTTGGTCTCAGCAGAGATAGTTTTCGGAGGAGGTTCTTCTGTGATGCTCTGCTGCTTTCCTGTGTTTTTGGTGGGTTTGGGGAGTTGTTTCCCTCTCTCTTTCTCTGTTTTTCTGGGGGAGATTTTTGTTTGGTTGTTTGGTTCTTTTTTGGTTTGTTTGTTTGTTTGTTTGTTTGTTTTCCAGGGGTGGGGTGTGTGTGTGTTGTTTGTTTGCTTGTTTGATAGACGGAGAGGATTCCGTGCTGTGCACACATCAGACCATCAATGGTGAGTTTCATGCTAGCAGCTGCGGTCATGGCTGTGTGGTAATCCCTGGCAATGTGATTTTAATCTTAAATCACAAATCATCATGCCAGGAACCCAAACAGCCATAACATTAAAAGAAAGCTGTGCAGTCACACAGAATATTGTACTCAGTATCTTTAGATTTTATGTTAAAGCTCACCATGCACTTCCACTGTCTGTAAAGTCAAAGGGGTAATTCTAGACTATTGCTAAAACTTGCATACCATGTAATTTTCCTGTGGTAGATACCACCAGAAACTTGTAGAAATTTTGACTTTAATGTTTCTGGCCTTCAGACACTCAAAAACACCTACCAGATTAAGAACTGTTGAAGATAACTCAAATTCCTTGTGAGTCCTTGATAACTGGGAGTACACAAGAGAGTCTCTTTAGCCCTAACTATTTCAAAAGATGTCTCTCCTACCCTGCAACTGATACCCTGCCACTCTACAGTCTGATCCACCTTTCCCAAAAGTTTTCTTGGCAGGCACAGTTCTTGTCTATACAGAAGAACAACATGGCTTTTCATAATCAAACTTGCTTTCATAGTATCTGTCATTGGCTGTATTTCATATAAACATAGCCAAAACACTACAAAAATCAAGTGGAACTCAGAGTTAAATACTGCTAGAACAGGAAAAAATTAAGATTTTTGCTTGGTATCAATAAAGTGAGAATGTTTTTTGCTAAATTAGAAGCCTGAATTCTGGTACCACAAATCAGCTGTAAAGTTTTGTGAACAACCAAAGCAATCAGTCTGCTGGGTAAGTTATATGATTAACCAAAAATCTGAGATATGCTGTAATGGAAGAAACTTTCATACAAATCTTAATGGGTTATATGTTAAACATGCATGTGCAGACACTGTAAAGCTACATCCAACTGTTGAGAGAGAGAATGGGAAAGTATCTTTGCAAATTTATAGCCCATGGCAATCTTTATTCCTTAAGTATTTTTGCAATTCTACTTCTTCTCTGGTGATTCCTCTCCTTTAATTTCACAAACAAGCTAGCTTCTTCATGTTAAGGCTACTTTTCTTACCTCATAATCAATCTTCAAAACCTCAACACCCTCAACACAAAAACATCTGAATTATCAGCTTGTTCTCACATGATTCATGCTTGCTTCCAAGTCCACAGATTCATATTTCCACTATGGGATCAGGCTCTTTTCAAAGATTGTGCTGCCTGTCAAGTAAACGTGCTGCTCTATTAAACAGAAATGCTCCTTGTACAATTGAAATATTTGTAAGCAGAGTTAAGAATACAGAATGGGAAACAACTGTAGGCAGTGCCTGGCCTTCTCTGGCCATTTGGACTTACAGTTGCGTCTTGTACAGTCCATTACAACAAAGCCATTCTCCACGTTCTCCAGCTATGCCTACATGTATGTAACTCACTGCTCCCACAGCTGGGCTTAAGAAAAAGAAAAAAACCAAGCCAACAAGATATGTAATAAGAGTTATTTCTCAGCCTAAGTAACCACAAGTGGTATGGTATGTCAAAGTTTACCATGTTCAGTGAGCTCTGCATATTCTTTCTATATGAAGCAAAATCAAAGTGTTAGAATTAAAATGAAGAATCACCTTTTCAGAACAGCATCTCTGCCACCACTTTGGCTGAGGATGCATCCATATGTTCTTGTGCTGCAGCAAAGCATCTCTGTGCAAGTTCTTGTTGTTTTGCATCTTCATTCACCATTAATTCACCATAGAGATACACACCCATAGCCTGGAAGAACAACATAACACACAAGCACCCTACCACCAGTAATAACTAGTTAGCTGGTTTTTTACCGCTGACCTCCTAGTATTCACTTAAACTAAAAATGAAACAAAACAGACAATCCAAACCACAGAAAATACCATCTCTAATGCCTGTTTTCCCACCTAGAAGAACTAAGTTTCTCTGTGTCTCTTTAGCCTAAGGATGGTTTGTCTACATGTTGTGTTGACCATGTAAAAACAGATTATTAATGTAAGAGTTCTGTGCTATGGCATGACAAGAAAATCTTTCCTTACCACTTTTCAAGTTGAATACTGTTTTCTTTTACCCACTACCTGAATTTTTTCCAAATGTCCCTTAAGAAAAACACAATATACATTTTCTTTCCAATTGTCATGTTTACTCGCACATCCATGAACAAAGACTGAAGCACTCCACTCTAAAATTCCCATTTGGTAATTCTGTAGCTGGACATCAACGGCATATGGTCACATCTGTGTTTGACTCCTTTTATATGAGAAATACAACTTGCATGAATTCTGGTTCGGTATAAGGCAGGCTTTTCCCTAACTATTTAGTCTGGACATAGCAGCTATAAAAAAAGGTAATGGGCATCCTGTAGGGAGATCTGGGCCCCTTTGACCACTGCCAACAAAGCTCTGGCCAACTTAACAGGAAACATATTGGAGATTGTCTTTTTTTTTTCTGATGATACATTTTTTTCAGCTAGTTACAGGAATTCAATAAATGTTAAACTGAACTTACTAAAATAGGATTGCACATGTTACAAAATATTAGCAGCTTGGCATGCTAACTATTACAGTTATTGTTTGGACACTTGCAGGAGTGGAAAAAATTGGATAACATTGAGAAAATACAATTTTTAATGCTATTCTTTGCAATTTCTAGCTTGGCTGGTAAGCCTTAAAAAGCCTTCAGCCAGAAGAAAAATTTTAAGTTTAACAATGACTGAAGTAAAAGGAGAAAATCTCAGAGAGGCAGAAACCTGCTAGACTCCTTGCCAATTCCCTAGGCATGCTCTGACACCAAGAGAACCAAACTCTCAGATTTCCAAGGTTTGCAGCTGCACCAAGGTCTGGCAACCACACAAATGACCTTGAAGCTGGGCTCCAATTGCTCTCATTGCTCACCATTTTTTAAATGGTGACATTTTCTTACTATAGGAACTACCTTCTCTACCCAGCATTAATAATTCTCCCCTAGGCCTAAACATTAACATGCAGTAAACACATTGGCTTTATAGAATTTCAAAGGATTTAAATAGTCTGTCTGCATTTTTTCACACTTTTAAAAAAGCAATGTTACATGATCAGTATGGACTGTTCTAGAGTAGTAACCATACCAGAAGCTGGCCGTGCCATTAACTGTATGCACTGCTGAAGTAAATGAAATGAAGATTACATTAAAAAGTTGCAAGAATTATTTTCCTACACTGCAGAAAATGTCTTTATTTGGCATAAAAGCTATTCCAAACATAATGCAATTCTGTATGGTTTTATCAACTCAAGGATTTCTCAAAACCTGAACCCCCAGTTTCTGCTGGTGGTTATCTCCATCCTTTCATAGAATACAAATATACACAATATAGGTAACTCCTTATGAAATAATGTTCTTTTATGGGTTTTTTGTTTGTTTGTTTGTTTCGATAGAGAGCTTGCCAAGAGCTCTGGGGCCTGTTTATTGGCTGAGATATAAATAGGAGGTATACTTCTGAGCTAGAAGAATGCATGACAAACTGCAATAATTCAATTGTGCTGTATTGCCTGAAAGCACAAAATCCTCATTGGCTGTAAATGGCTTTGTTCACTGTCAGCATAAAAGTTAAAGACACGAATATCTTGCCTAAATTTTGACATATCTTCATATTTCTTTGTTTTTTAACATACATTTAAATACTTAAAATTCATCCTAGGCAGTGAATGTCTCGATTTTATGGGGTTCATAGTAAATAGAGATAAATAAAAGTGAAATAGAAAAGAACAAGGCAGAGGTACAATTAGAGTTCTAAGTTCATAGTGGCCAAAATTAAAAGGCCATAGTAAGGCAACCATGTATGTCCAGCCTTTTAAGGCCTTCACAATCCTCTCTTACCATGCTCCTACCCATGGAGAGGCTAGCATTCCCTGGATGTACACTGTTATGCTACACTACTTCTGGATGTCATCTTCAAAACTGAAGTTACCATAGCATTGACTGTTTTGCACCTACCTCATACCTGTATCGATATTCACAGTCAATATTCACACTTGCTTTCCTTATCCTGCAAAAGGAACCTGCTTAGAAGTATCTTCCTAGCATCACTTCTACCTCTGGCTTGCATAAATGCAAGGAGATGAGGAATTCTATTCTATTTCACCACTTGACAGAAGATTAGCATGTTTAGGTGGTGTTGAATACTCCTACTCTAGGTGGCTTCCTTAAGCTACAATGTTTAGGGGACCACAGAAGAAAAAAATGAATACACACCCAAGTTTTTGACAAACTGCAGCAAGAAAATATACTAATTTTTTGTTTTTAATCTCAGCATAAGGGTGTTAAAAGGCTGATTGTTTTCAAAGTGCTAGTTAAAGGTAACTTACCTGATCCTCTCTGAGGAATCTCTCAATGTCTCTGTACCCAGGCTCATATTTGTGTTTAATGACAAGTTCACACCACCGATGACGAACCTTTGGGAAGAAAAACCAAACTAAGTAAAAACCAACCAACCAACTGACCAACCAACCAACCAACCAACCCCCTGTATTTTATCTGTTTGAGTATTGATAATATATATCTGTACCAGTTTGGCTTTTTCATCTTTGTTGGGTTTGTGTTTTCTGGCAGGTTGCAGCCTGGCAAGTCAGTCAGCTGGACAGAGGAGCCAGAGCTCTGCGTACCTCAGCCTGGGCTTTGGAAACACAGGATGCCCAAAGACAAACTCCTGATTCTGTGATAGAAATTAACCCAGATCCAGGCACACATCTGCAGCAGCTTCACTGTCACTGTTTTTAGTCTTGACTTTGTTTCTTTAAAGTTAGGCTAGAGGCTATTTCTTTCATATTGTCAAAATGTGGGTGTGGGGGTGGCAGGAAACAGAGATTACCGCTGCAAAGGTCTGGAGAAACCTAAAAATTTAACTGATAACATCCCCTATGTAACTGTATCATACAAGTGATAAAAAGGCTTAAATGTAATTCAGTATCAATATTAAATCCATGGCAAAAAGATAAAAGTTAGATGTCAATCTATGAAACAGGGAGCTTTCACTTAAATTAATCAGTTCTGCTACTAATAGATTTTAAGCACATTGTTAAGCATTTAAAATTCACATGCATTTAAAAAGCTGTCATGCTGTTCTAACAATACACATTGATTAAAACAGTTATTGACACACTGAAACAAAGTTTTCAAGAAAATTACAACTGAAAAAAATGTTTTTACTTAAGTAGTATGAACATGAATGACACGTATGTAGTCTTCACATTTTTGACTTTGCTCTTAGCCACTCTTGTGGTGTAATCTTAGGAGAGTAATCTTACTCTCCAGGCTTGCCTGATTGCAGACAGTGATCAGCCTAACATTTTATATTCCATTAGCAATTCAGCACTGACAGTAAAGGAAAACAGTTAAGTGGAATAACTCCTAAAGCTTCTGTTTCAGCCTCTTCTCTTACCATCTTTCAAAAGACAGGGCACCTAAAGAAAATCACCTTTCATAGTAAGAGTGATATGTCAGCATTTTTAATAGTTTTCAAAACTGGGTTCAAACTGTGCATATATTAAGCAGCTGAATATGAACCTTTTTCTGAATGACAGATGTAGTGGTAGCATTGAGAACTGAAGACAGAAAGGGAAGACAGGGAAAAAGGTACTGTTGCATTTGGAAATAAGGTTTTGAATTTAATTTCCTTTTCATCCTAGTCTCTGCCAACTTTATAGCTCTGGAAAACATTTCACAGAATTACATTAGATTAGATTTTAATCCTATTGGTCTAATAACAAGTGATAAATGCCTACATGCCTTGTGTACTTGATATCTCTTTTCAGCTGACTTCTTATACAAAATAGTTTGAACACACCTTATGAAAATAAAAAGCTGTGAGGTTTGGGGGTTGGATGCATTTTGCACTTGCTGCATTTAAGATACTGAATAGCTACAGTGCTGTGCATGATAGGGAATAATTGCTGTCTCCTACAGCTTTTTGCTGACAAAATAGCAGCTGTTAGGATTCCTGCTAGTGGAATCAGAGCAAAATTTACAAAAGAAATAGCCTTCCAAGATTCAACTCACTTTGCTGTAGATGCCCATATTCATAATGTAAACCTTGAAAACCCTACCCAGCATCTGCTTCTCCCAGGAGACACTAAATGTTTCGCCAGTAAATCTTCCCAGGCAATTTAGCTTTGTTACAGGGTGTTTCTCGTAGCACCAAGCAGCTCCTTGCCTGGATGAAACTACTGAAACTCAAAACTTAATTGTACACCTCTCCTATCTGTGAGTTAACCAAACAATATAAACATATTTTAAAGATTGTAGAAATACTTTATTCTGCACATTCTTCCATATATAACAAACGAACAAAAAAATCCAAACAGAATTCTTAATGTATTCTGATGGCAACGAGGAGAAACATGAGGAGGAGAAAGGGTCTGTGGTTCCCTCCTGTGATCTCTGCTCTTCTACATCTCATGATCCAGCAGATACAGCACTTACCCAGGAGGTAAGCAATCAAGTGCAGCTTCTGTGGCTGCTCATGACTTCAAACTGTGCCTTCAGTCAACAGCAGATCATAAAGTATTCTGGGATGGGG
The DNA here is from genome assembly GCA_013400435.1 of Pycnonotus jocosus. Taxonomy (NCBI): domain Eukaryota; kingdom Metazoa; phylum Chordata; class Aves; order Passeriformes; family Pycnonotidae; genus Pycnonotus; species Pycnonotus jocosus. The sequence goes on along the minus strand of VWYP01005210.1, from coordinate 80,462 downwards.
CTCTGTTCATACCTCCTGGCGGAGCTGTTATTTCCCCTGCAGTTATTAAAAGTATTTATACTTTTAAGGTGGAGTCACAAGACTTAAGGGCCTACATTTCTGAGTATTCTTGATAACAAGTAGGGACCTGGCTTAAAGAGCAGAGAAGCCAGTTGGCCCCCAAAACACCTTTCTTGGTGCAACCATTGTAGCTGCACAGAGAGCAGAACAGAAGCTCTCTCTGTAAAGGTGCTCATGTGGTCTTACTTCCTCACATATTAACATCATGTATGACTAACAATACATCATGACCTGATCATCTAAATTCCAGTGGCTTTGGAAAGCACAGAACTAAGCTGTGCTTGTTCTCTTAACTGTTCCTTCCTCCATATGGTTTCTGTCCTTGGCAACCAACATCTATTCAAATAGTTAAAAAGAAAAATATTTATTTGCTGAGTGAGATCTGAGACAGTACACACTTCTCTTTCTTTCTTTTGCCTTTTCCCCTTTCTTTCCCAGGGTGAGTACAAATCCCAGCACATTCTCAGACCTGAAACACAGGCACTTTGCCAGCTGGGGCAGGAGCAGCATGCCTCTTATCCTCAGATTACACATTTGCCTCCTGTCTGCCCCAAATGTTCCCGTGGCAGAGCAAACTGCAGAACCAATGGCTGCTGAAGCGCCTGTGAAACCATCAGCTCAGTCAGCCCTGCTGGCTCCCTGTGACTTGTACAAGACCCAAAACAGAGCACAGCATAGAAACCAAGCCTGGCTCCAAGTGCACGAGGGGTGGGGGGGGCCTTGCACAATGTGGACTGAAATATATTGGTTACATTCCTGCCCCCTGCACCATATGGTGTGTAGACAGCGTCCGTAGACAGCCGTGGTGCCTAAACTGCAGCTAAAACAGTTTCTCAGACACGTGCACTACAAAGAAGTAATTTTTCTATGATACTCCATAGCCCTAAGGCTGATTCCACAAACATAAGAATTTTGGTCACATAAGAGCAGAGTGGGGAAAAAAAAAAAAAAAAATCAGTTCCCAGCATCTCGTTCAATGCTTACAGTGGCAAGAGCAAAATGGACCCCAGAGCTTCCCAGCCAAATGAATGAGTCATGTGAACAGGGGCTTTCAACAAAACAGTCTCAAAAGGAAATTCTGAAAACCAAGTAGCTTGTGGTAGGACTGGGCTAACCATACTGCATCCTGTGTATGCTCTTCTTGGCTTTTCTTTTCCTCCCAGGAGCAAATACTCAGTGGAAAAATAAGAATTCATTACTCCTCTCACAGTTTTCTCTCTGCACGTTTCTCTGTGTTCTTGTACAGTGCAGAGATTCATAGCATCTGTCGTTTTGGCTGGTTACACCACAAACAATATAAACTAAACCTGAAAAGTAATTTACAGGAATCCATCCTGTTATTGCTGGCAGAAAGCACATAGTATTTTGCTGGATCAGAAACAACACCTTTAACTGCTCACCCACACACACTCTTACTGGTTTGGCAGCTGCAAGAGCCCACATGCTGAAGTTAGAATTGAAATTTATTTTCTCAGCCTGCAACACCAGGGTAAGAGCTGTCCTCCCAAGTCCAGGACTGATGACTGGCACTCCCAAGGATGGGGAAAAGCGGGGCAGAGGAGTGATGGAGGCCTGCTGCCACTCAGGTTCCTTGTGGATGGACCCTCATTGCTTGGAAATTGTTTTTTCCTCCCACCCTGCTTTTGCAGATGGTGGCGGACTCTCCACTGCCAGGTTTTTAAGCTAAATGAAGTTTGTTATTGTGTGTTTTGCAACACAATACTCATATTAGTAGTGCATTTCTCAAGTACAGTCCAGTAACATGAAGACAGAAGACTCAATGTCTCAGGTACAAAATTTAATTTTCATAAGTATCAACAACATTGAGATCTACATACTGGAATGTACCTACATGGAACATTGTAAAGGGATGCTACTGTCAGATAGCAGAGTCCCAAATATAGGAGTAGCAGCTGTATTTCCAGCAGCAGCAAATAATTCCAGGAGTCTCATAGTATCTTTTAATTTAATTTTTAAGAAAGTACACAGTATTGCACAATACTATTTGTAACTAAAAAATTACCTGCATTTTCACAGCTCAGTGGAAGGTACCAAGACCAAAATTTTGCTTGGTCTGTTTTCAGACAATGCAAGCTGCTCCATGAGATTATTTGAGTGGGGAAAAAATTTGCATAAAATAGTCCAATAATCTAGCTCTAAGGCAGTCCTTTCGTTTTAGAAGCCTGGGCCAAGACCTTTTGGGAAATGGTGCTTGAAGTTGACAGACTAAATCCATGTAAGGTACCAAATACATGACTTAACTTTCAAAAGAAAAGCTTCCTTTTTCCCTTTCAAAAGAAAAGTGACATATCTGAGAAAAAAAGATATCTTGAATGTGTCTTAAATTAACGAGATAGTTATTGTTTATGACCCAAGCAATAAATTCTTAAATTCTTTTGCCTAATCCATGTTATTCTCCCCTGCCCCTCACAATCACAGAATCATAGAATCCCAGAATGGAATATGTTGAAAGGGATTTTAAAGATTATGTAGTTTTAACCCTCCTGCCGTGGCAGGGATACATTCCACTAGATCAGGTTGCTCAAAGCCCCATGCAGCCTTGGTCTTAGATGAAGCAACTTCCAGGGATGAGGCATCCATAATTTCTCTGGGCAACCTGTTCCAGTGTCTATCCACTGCCAGAGTAAAGAAATTTTTTGTAATATCTAATCTAAGGCTACTCTTGGTTTCAAACCATTCCCCCTTGTCCTGTCACTATCCACACTTGCAAACACTCCCTCTCCATCTTTCTTACAGGCTCTCTTCAGGCACAGGATGACTGCAGTTAGGTCACTCCTAATCCTCACCAGGCTGAACAAATCCAATTCTTTGGCCTTTCCTCACAGGAATCACAGAATCTCACAGAATCACAGCAGAGTTGGAAGGAACTCTTAAGGATAAAGAGTCCAATTCTCAGAGTTGCATACAAGCAAAAAAAAAAAAAAAATTACTTCTGAGGTCTACCCATAAGATTTAGAAAACAAGTAATTTAAACCATACCTTTATTAAAGGAAGAAAAACGTTAGACTTTGCTAAGCTTTGGCCTGCAGAATGGGAGTCTAGCTTCAGGAAAGATAAGTACATTTTGCTAATAGCTGGATCAAATTTAAAAGGTGCCATAAGACAAAAAATCTAAATCACTGAGCAAAACCAACATACTTAAAGATCTTAGAAAATGGGATCATTTGAAATATAGTAAGAGTTATTTTCTAACAAAATAGAACCTTTATTAAAGGTATGGGGCATCTGTGATCTTTACAAAATACAGGTTCAGACTCTATGGAAAAAATTATTTGAACAACTTGACTCTTAAATTTTAATTAAAGAGTCTCAGAGGTCAGATTCTAGTCCACTTCACAGAGGAAAAATAGAGATTTTTTTTTCAAATAACCAAGCTATGCTACAACTGATTAATTTTAATTAACAATAAGGAAGCATTCCAGAGCACTGGAATGCTGCTCTGTTCCATTTGAAAACATTTATCACCAGTCTCTTCCTATCTACAGATAAATTAGATTCAAATATTAGATCATTTGCCTACCTAATTAAGCAACAAATATTGCCGGACAATATTTGAACTAAAAAACAGGTTTTACAGTTGTTTAGCATGGAAGAATCACAGTTCAAGAGTTGCTGGTTTTACAGGTCATTTAACAACATTTCCCCCCCCACCCCCCCCCCCGTGCCAAAAAATTTTTTATTTTTAT
>VWYP01005210.1:0-76666 GCA_013400435.1 Pycnonotus jocosus | reverse complement strand
TTTTCAGTCTATATAGTCTGAATTTCAAGTGGGCACTCCTATCTTTTATGCCACAGTAAACACATACTGAATTTGATTTTACTGAAACTTGACCAAGTGAGGGATGCTGAAGCAGCTCACCAAGAGCAAAAAGTGTTACAACTGTGTTTACAGACTATCGGTTTGGCAATCTGAAAGAGTGTACTCAATAGCCAAAAACCTACTGGATCCAAACAGAATGGATTCATCCTTTTTACAAGGATTCTGTAATTGTGATTATTGTGTTTGCCAAGGGTCTGTCAGGAGACTGAGTAAAGGAGCTGTCTGTCAGCTTAAATTAGTTTTATTTTAGACCAAAAACTGGACTTTTTACAGTCTACGTTTTCTCTCAAGTCTTGTAGCACTTGTTCTGACAGTACTGCAGAGCCCAAAGAAACCCAAGGCTGGATACAGCACCACAGCAGCAGGAATCTTGAAGGCAATCTTTCTTCCTGAGACCTTATGGCATCAAGATTCAGTTAATGCTGTTTCTCACAGTGCAATCCTCTGTTTCAGTATAAACCCCTTAATTTTCCAGAGCTATACCAAACTGATGATAACATTCCAAATTTTTAAAATGGCTTTTGGTAGCCTTACTCAAGCTGTATTTTACTTTGAATACTGTAATGAACTGCTGTTCAGCAGCTGGACCTGGGCAGATTGAGCTCATGGAGCTCCACCACACTCTGCATTCAACATCATTGATTGTATGAGCAGCCCCAGGTTGTACAGGCAGATTGTACAGGCCATTCCCACCACCTTGGACAACCTTCTTTCCACTGTGCAGCACACCATGAGTATCTCAGCCCATTAACACTCCGGTGAAAAAAAAGAAAAACAAACATGGTCATTCAGGAAACCCTAAGGGAGTAATGGGCTGGCAGATCAAAACTTTGTCAGGATCTAACTGTCATTTTGAGGAGGACTATGTAGAGGTCTAAGTAATTTAAAACCTGGACTATGAACTGGTCATTAAGAAGTCACTTAAAAGCCAATTTTTTAGCAGAGTATCAGACATTAGATTTTGGTAACATTGGTAGCAATTTTCTACTTCCTTAATTAAATTTACTCCTTCTGATTTGTATTTTTGCAGAGATCAAGCAATTGCACACTATGCAGGTTGCTGGCAACAGGGAAGAAGGACATGCAAGCCCCACCTCTCCTTCCTGTGAGGAGAGTTCATGCAGCAACTGCCTGTATTTAGTAGCAGAAGAGAGAGGTGTGGCACAATCAAGATTTGAAAGGCAAATTCTGTGCTTGGTCAATTGCAGACTATGGGACAGCTGGCAGCATTTGAACCTGTACCTATGCTAGTGTGCCCCTGGGCCAAGCAGCATGCTTCCACAGCTGTGCAAGCCTCAAGCAGCAACAGGGGCCTGCTTGAACCTTCTCACATTTATAAATGTGATTTAGGGGCATTTCCTTCCTGTCCTTTCTCCTCCCCTCCAACCACATGCTCCTGTTTTAGCTTTCACACAGTTCTACATAACACAATGTCTAAAAGTTTACACAGTACCATAGCTTTGCTCAAGAGAAACCTCATCAGCTTCCACAGGCTGTAAACACAACTCCACTTCCACCTGCAAATAAAACCCATATCTTCCCCACAGCCAGCACAGAGGTTCTTTTCTACATGACCAAACAAAAGCCAGGAATCACAAAACATACTGCTTCAGAAAGTCCAGGCAGAGCAGTTGGCAACCTTGCTGCTCTCCATGATCCTCAGGAAGGCATTGCAACTAAAGGATAGCACTCTAGGACAGCATTCACTCTTGGCACGGCAGCAAATGTTTAGAGAAGACAAATGCCCTTTTTTCCCCCCACTTCAGACTTACAACAGAGAGCTCCCAATTACAAACCAGACACACTTCTCCCTATGTGGGCCCCATCTGTGATCAATGACAGCTGTGTTGGTAGAAATTTTTTTTTCCAAAAGAAGTCAGAAAAGGCAAGAGACTAAGAAGCCATGTCTAATCCTTTTTCAAAGGTAGCACTGGCTGTGTCTCTTTTCTGATGTCAAAGCTGTCACTATGAATAAGAGGCTTGGTTGGGATGCCTAATTCTGTAATCTCAATGCTCTTCAGCTGTCTAACAAGAGATGGATACAAAACGGGATGGTCTCTAGCTTTACAGCAGACCAACAACACGGTGATAGGGAAATGACCCAGAGAACATTAGAACCCAATCTAAATGACCCAGTTAGATGAGAAAAACTAACACCAAAGCAGTGTGACAGCTTCAACAGCACTGTCTGGGAGACCACACTGCCATAGTGCCTGAAGGCTTTTCTCCCCACATGAACATTTGTGCTGCTGGTGTCCCCCTTGCTGGGGAGAGCAGCTCCTATATCATAGTGCATGCAAGGTAAGGAAATGTTTAACACAGCATGCAAACTCACTTAATTTCAAAAGCAAAGGTTTTTAAAAATAAGCCTTCATTTAAAACATATATACACTACTTATAGTGGAACCAAATGTTTCCCCTTTGCCTGCATTTTCAGTATTGCCTGCTCAGCATGCTAGAAACCAGTGCCATTCACAGCTTGCAGCAGGATGAAGATGGCAGAAAAGATGTCACCATCTGCCTTTTCAACAATTTCACTGGAGATGTGTGCTGAGCTTTGCTTTGCTGTGGTGTTACCAGCTCTCAGGAGAAAGGCTGCCTTTTGGCTGGTGACAGAAGCAACGCTCGTGCCACCTTGCCTGCTCTCCATTCTCCATTCGCCTTCCTTCCCCAGCAGTGTGCTCTGGTGAGGATGGCTGTGTGTGTGTGAAGACACAGTTTGAGGGTGAGTATGGAGAGAGGGCTGGGGGGCCAGGAGCCAGGAGATCCTGCACCTTGGAGGGAGGGGAAGGAAGACCAGGTCCCAGCCTTAGGTATAACCAACATCAGAGAGGTACTGCAGGGACAAGCCTCATGCCTTCTGGAGGGTAAGCTCAGCTTCGGCATATGTACACATCCAAAGGGAGACTTTAGCCAAAATGCACCAACACACCTGTCTGCCATCTCACTGTATACAGCCCCATCCCCATTCCCTCTGACACCCTACTGAAACACCTATCTACAGTAATGGCTAGATTATGATAGAACATAGAATGGGTTGGGCTGGAAGAGACCTTAAAGATCACCTAGTTGCAACCCTCCCACCAGTGGCAGGGAGACCTTTCACTAAACCAGGTTTCTCAGAGCTTCATTCAGCCTGGTCTTAAACATGGCTGGGGTGGGAAATCCACAGCTTCTCTGGGTGACCTGTACCAGTGTCTCACCATGCTCACAGGAAAGAATTTCTTCCTAATAGCTAATTTAAACCTACCCTCTTTCAGTTTGGCGCTGTCACCCTTTGTCCTATCCCAACAGTATCTCTGGAATCAGTAGAAATTTATTTTACATCACCATAGCCAGCAATTCAAACACTTCCCATTACCACTGTCTCTTTTGGCTGTCTCCAGATAGAGTCTGCTTATAATTTTTACCCATATAGTGTCTGCATACGTGTTTCAACACGGATTATTTATATATGCACATAAAAGCATGCTGGTTTTATAACCCAAATGTTATAGTGGAAAGAAGCACGTAAACATATACATCTGATGCAGAAATTCAACCCCGAAGAGTCTGAGATCAAACACACCAACAGTCTGTTACCAATTATTATTAAATTATATCTCCTGTTCAGCAAAAGGAAAGGCTGCTGTAAGTATCAAGGCAACAGTAAGCTATCCCCTTTGCCTACGCCCCTCTCTCCATCCCTCTGCTTCTATCCCATCCATCTTGTACCTAGAGGCAAAAAATCCTTTTATATTTGGTCTCCCACAGTGACTATGGTCAAAACATTTGTTATTTCCAGGCAAGGTTATTGTCATAGACAGAATCTGGAACTCCATATGAAAATAAGACTCAAATTCCCAGCAATGAACAATGCGGCTGCCTGTTTTTTCCATAACTTAGGCCACAGCCAGCCTACTCAGCCCATGCTCACATCCTTCTAATTTCACATTGCTTAAAACCTAGCTTCCAACTTTCAAATTAATTAAATACAAGATTTTGACTCCAAAGACACTCTCCCTTCTTCAATGTCCAGCATAATTTTAAGTGAAAAATACATAGATTTCATAAACTCAGAAATACGCCCATTTCTGCAACAAGCACATTTATATTTTTCTCTATGTTTGACATTTTTTAGTCATCTTTTCCACTTCTTTCATTTCCTGCTGCTGGAATACAGTTATGCTTGTTGCTTAGGACAATGCTTACACCACATGAAACACAACAAAATTCCTTTTCAGGACACTGCAACTCCAAGTGGCATAAGAGTTGAAAGTAGGACAGCAGACTCTACCCACATGTTATTAAGTCAGTGACTCAGTGGTGGAATCGTATCTGAGTGGTTAAGAAATGACATCAAAACCTGAACCTTTGAATTGTCCTGTTTCTTGAAGTATTTAGACCTCACAGAGCTCAGTATATTTTTTCCAAATCTGTGGTCTTATTCAGGCATACCCTGCCTCTGCAGCCAGCCTTTAAACATGAATGAGAAGCATTAGATGAGTTATTTGGATTAAGCCTCAGAATAAGTTTATTTTAAATAAAAATATTTTCAGATTGTTTTTCAGAATTAAAAACCAAAAAGCCAACCAAAAAACATCCCAAAATAAGCAAGCCTCAGAGGAACATCCCTACTGCTGATAGCTAGGGGATTTTGTTTGTATTTTAAAACCCACCTCTCCTTGTCATGGCCACTATGCCAGTGCTATCATATATATATAGGTATGACAAACTAAGTAACCTTTTAAATTTCACGACAAAGGAAGGTGGTTTGTATTACAGCACTGGGTTTGTATTGCCTGACACAGAAATACTAAGTAAAATTTTATATAAACCAATTGCATCCACTTCAGAAAACCTTTTGGACTGAGTTCAGAAGCCCAGAGGACTCCACCACTTCATTCTTCTTGCTGGACAATAGGACACAGAGACATCCCTTCCTCCACAGATTCTTTCGATAAGCAGTAAAAAAGTGCCAAGCCAACCCAGTTGCACATTTGGTTTCTTCTTACCATCAGCTCCCCTGCTTTCTAAGTCTTGCTAAGTTGCTGGGCTGCCAGACAGAGGAAATTAAGTCCAAAACTCCTTAGAAAAATTGGGGGTGGTAAGTGCACAGCACCAGTAATGGCAGCAGTCACAAATGGCAGTACAAAAACTCCTGCTCATGCCACGAAGCAGCCACTGAGATCACTTGGAACAAAAGTGTTGCTGTTGGCTCCTGGAGGAGTGTGGGACCAAGAGTGCTGACTGGTGCAAAGCTATTTCCAGTGCTCCATAAATCTCGTGCTCTGATCATGCCCTTCAGCTAATGCTGATGGAGGGATTTTCTGTTCTTCTCAAGTGGCTGGAAAAGCCCCCCTACTCCACATGCAGAAACAAACCAAACCCAAATTATAGCTACTCGAGATTATCCTTCAGACAGCCTTACAAATTAACCTCAACACATCCACTCAGTCACAATGAGCACATGAGCCAGAGTGAGTCTCATGGGACGACTCCCATGGCTGTCACTGGAAGCATATTTCATCTTGTTCCATCCATCCCTCATCTTGTCCCAATTTTCTTAGCTTCACACTGAATTTTGGACCTCATCTTCGGGCAACAAGTGCCACCCTCCTAGAAGCTACCCTTTTTCTAAGCACCTTTCACTGGGAAAAATATCCAACTCCTGCAAATGCGCACTTTCGAAAAGCTATGTTAACCAGTATCAATATCGTCTACGCCAAAGAGCCTGCAAATTGCATTTAGATGCAACAAGAACATGAAACAGAGTGAAGACTGAAAATTTTTCAGGATCACAGAAGTCATTTTGCAAGTGGCTGCAGCTTTAGTCAACACATTTATCAACAATGTGGACATTCTACAATATACCCTGAAACTGGCCCTTTTTCTGTTGAAAACAGGAAAGGCTTTCTATGACAGAGATATATTCCTTGCTAGAATTTGCATAAGGAAGCAGGAGAAGTAGAGCAGGGGAGGAAAATAGTATTTCTGTGAGGATGTGTCTGCAAAGCATCAGACTGCTAATAGTAAAGAGGTTTCACTTTGTGAAAACAAACATTTCTTCTTTCTTTTCCATGTAATGAAGGTATTGCCTCAGTAATGGTTGGGTGTACAAACCTCAAATATCATTTATTTCAGAAACGAAACAAACCTACTATGCAGGCTGACTCATCTATAGAGCCTTTTCTAGGTTCCTTATTATTCTTATCTAGATTCCTTGTATCAAGTTCCTCCTGATGTGTTAATTGCAGTTCAATTATTCAATAAAAATTATTCAATGTAACTACACAATGTCTAGCGACACAATAACGCTTTAACTAAAACATTCAGAAAGGAAAAGGCAAGAAAAATTTATTTTCCACTCCTGGTAAATTTTCACAGCAGATTTGTAAGTCCTGCAAAACATACTGTCTTATCCAAACAAAAGTATCTCCTCCTGACTTGAATTGAAACTGAATAACAAAACTGTATATTTAAATGTGAAATAAGTACAGAAATACTTTTGCAGAAAAAACACAAATTCACTAGAAAGCCACACCCTGTAATATGGTAATCAGCTCAAGCTGTCACCTTTTTTTATCTACTGATTTGGTTTTTCATACCAACAATGACATCAGTTAAGGAAAAGAACCATGCTTCTCCCTCTGTGGTTGGAATGCCACTATCTGAAATATGCCTACCTGTTGCTACACAGTAGAGTCAAGAAGGACTAGCAAGCCTGTGGAGGTATATGCAATACATTACTAATTGTACTCAAAAGCTGGAGATTGCTTCTGAGTCTCTGCCCCAAGGGAAGACTGGCCCAGTGGCTGTGCTGAAAGGAAAGATCACCAAATGCCCTCTCAAAGTGCGCACTGACCTTTCCCAAGCAATCCCCTTTTCCCACCCAGTTTTATGGTGTTGTCTACAGAGCTCTGTTCCATAAGTGTGCCTTCAAACAATGCCCATCTACAACCAACAGGACAGCTGAATTATGCAACCTGAGAATGTGCTCAGCTCAACGCAGTCACCATCAGATGGGAAATGACAAGAATTCATTTGTACTTCCATTTCTGCCAGCTTTTCACAGGCTAGGAAAGATCAATGAATCAAAGTTATTTTGTCCTAACACAATTCTCACCATTTCTAGGATGCCAAGCACCTTAAATGGTTTGTATTAGCGTGACTGCATTTCTGTCAGTGAAATAAGATGCCACCACTTTATAGCCGTGGTCTCACAGGCCATTCTCTCATGCACAATGAAGTACTTGTGTGAGAATGGCTTTATGCCACCCACATGACTAATGATATTATGATCTTAACTCATTTAACTCACATTTACTGCAGAAAGAGTTCTAGTTTCTCTTCTGTCCCCAAAATATACCACATTATGACCCCAAATACAGGGAAAGCATTATGTAAGTGAACAGCATTTGAGTCAACTTGCTGAGACAAGGAAAACCAACAAAGCAACTTTCCATATGCTGTGCAGGCAAGATAAAAGTGGTATCTACAGTAGGAAGGAAAGGAAAGCTAACTCTACAGTGAAAAATCTGGGGAAATACACCATAAATATTTCTGCTTCATCCACATTCTGTCGTTTTTATCACCTCTTCTTAGATAATTCAGCAACTAGTAAAACGCAGAAATATCGTGAAGTCTTAAATAGGACTGAAAGTGTTACACCCACTGATCTTCTCCGATGGCTGTGACCTTCTTCCTGTCACACTTTTCACAATTCTCCAGGCTACTCAGCTATCCTGTGACCCTGTGTGCCCACCATTCACAGGTGCTTGACCAAATGAAGAACAGAAATAATGGGAGTAATGAGAGGGCCCCTCTAGCTAAGAGATTCATTGAGTGTTAACGCAGCTCTCATGGTGTTGTCTTTTGTAAATGATTGACTCCACTTTGTTTATGTGAGATAAGATTGCACTGTCATATCAGAAGACATGTCATCAAGGTAAGACAGATTTAAAAAAACCCTAGCCACCCAAAACTTTCCATTTAGACCAACTGTCTACATCCTGCCAGACGCTAGATATTGAATAAATGAAACAGCTGCATAGAACAGCCACTTTGGAAAGAAATGAAACAAAACCAACCCCAGACCCACTTTAAATTTTATTATCCTACTGTGCTGCCTGATGGCAACTGTAGCTGCTGCTTTATAACATATCCCATTTCTCCTCAGCCAGCTGAATTTCCAGCTGGACTTTGTCATGTTCAAAATGCAGCCAGCTTCTGTAATGCTTCTCTCGGATGCAAGATGTGGTAAGTCATGGAGATGTGGCCTGTGCAAGAGTTATTTTGTTATGTAGTGGGAAGCAGCACAAGATAGGGAGAACAGGAAGAGAAAATTGAGGACACAATCATTCTTCCACGGAATTGCCTCCAATGTATCTGACACCACTTGTCTGAGCCACAATGGCCTCAAGGCACAGAGAGAAGAATTGAAAAATGGCTTTAAATGTTGAAACCTTCATTGCTTTCAAAAGATCTCTTGGATATGCTCAATTCAAATAGCTCAGATCAATGAATTTAATCTTTTGAAAATAAACTTGTAGTTTTGTGTCCTCTCAGATGTTCCAAGGTTTGAGGAGTAACTGGAAAATTAAATACCTATTTGTTACAGAAGCAGCAAAAAGTGGAAAGGAGTCACAAATTTTGCAATTTGGCAGATGCCCTACAAGCCTCTTTTGGCATCCAGACTAGGGGCAGACCAGTCTGAAATGTGATTAAGCCACCAGCAGTTCTGGTTCCTGTGGCTCGGGAGTTAAGCATTAGGAATCACAAATATGTTACTTAACCTGTGATTTATTTTTGTTCATTAAAAGTATTCAGATCAGTGTCTGTCTTAGAAGGGAGACAGACAGTAAGCTTATGTATCTCCATTGAAACCTGATTTGAGAGAGAACAGGAACTACACTGAGTAGCTAAGGAGACCTCTTCAACAGAGATCAACCTTTATATTCCAGGCTAAGGCTGACTCAGACCTGTCTCCTCTCCTGACTGATACAAAGGAGTTGAAACAAGACAGATAACCTGCTGCAAATCCTTCACTCTTTTCCGAGGCAACATGCGCCAGTGGGTTGTTAAGTCTGGATGTGCACATGGTAACAAATGGTCAGGAGTACCAAACAGTGCTGCTGGCAGCTTCACTGGCTGGAGACACAGACCTGCACTTTGCTGTGGGCAGGTGCAGTTGCTACCGGGTGTGCAATGCTTTGCTACAAGAAGCATGGTCAATTTTAAAGTCAAAATAAAGATGCTTCAGTGATATAGACAAAAAAGATTCAAGAAATATGAACAAGGACTTTTCATTCTGTACTTGTGCAGGACAGAAGGACCCCCAGTAATAATCTTCAAAATTACTATGTACAAACTTGAAGACTAAGCTTTGTGAAAATACAAAAAAAACCACACTCCTTGGTGTACTTTCTCACACTATTGGCCATATCATTGCTTATCCCCACTGGAAGATGATTGTGAATTTAAATATTGCTTTTCAAAAATAGGAAAACAGATTTGTTTCTTAACTTTCTGCTGCTGGATGGAACACAGCTGACAACCTCACTACCAAAAATCCTGGAATAAACCCTCTGACATAGACAGTTTTCTTCTTTTTATTGGCCTGCCTGCAAGATTTTTATGCTCTTATTTTTAATAATCTGTTTCTGATGTTTGGCTACAGAGAACATTTGAACTCCAGTAACACAACAGGATTACTATCTAGACAAGAACAGGCTCAGACTGCAGTTCTTTGTCCCGGGGTCACAACAATGAAAATCCCCTGTGCATGTACTTGAGAATGAGGCACAAACAGTTTGTTCCTCAGGTAGGTGAGGCCATGGGAGCTAGTTCTCTTTAAAGGATTGCAGGTGTCTGGGGGTCTGATGACTGGTAAAATGTTAATAGTAATGTTATCTTAGTTGTACTTCTAAGTGAGTTGTTGTCTGCTGAGCCCTTGGTTTCACCTTGTCAAATAAAATGGAGATTACGTTCATTTCATAGAGGTCCTAATCTTGTGGGTTTGTGGAGTTCTGTCATGAAAAAATTCTGATAGATCATCTGTGTACTTTTATGTAACATTGCAAGGAAAAAAGAAAGCATGAAAGTGAAGACAAAGGAAAAATCTGAGAAACTGAAGCTTACAATTCACAGGCATGAAACAGCAACAAGACAGCTATTGCTTTGATCTCTCTGTTAATTCCGCTTCCCATAATAGAACCACTGACATTTCACTGGTATTCAGATGCGATTAAAATATATTCTAATACCTATAAATAGAAATGTTGGTTCAAGTACTAATTAAAAACAAATCTGGCATTTCGAAAACTGAATCAATAAAAAGTAAAAAGGTGCAGTAAGCAGCAATCAAAATGTTTGTTTGTTTATTAGTTTTTTTCAGGGAGAAAGGTAGACATCTGTTTTATCAATCTTTACATTAAGGTTTGGACTTCCAAATCCAAACCTTACACAGCAACTTCAGCACAAGAGTAATAAGGCAGATTTTGCTCTCTCCTTCAATTTTAATAATTGCCACAAAGTTCCAACTGTAACAGGGTAAGTCAGACACACTGACTTTCTGCAAGGTAGTTTTTAAGTAAACAGGAACCAAATGTTAAGTTCACCATATTCCTTCATTGCACAATAGCTTGGTTGTATGCTATGTCAAAATTAACCTTTGCTTTATACATGTATATATATATATATATATACACACACACATACACATATCTCTCTACACATCCTTTATTTTCATCACTGATTGCACCTTCTTACCTCCCCTCCTGCATACTAGGTACTTGAAGCAAAGGCTCCTTGCAAGGGTGCTTTCAGCCACTCCTTCTGGTGCCTTAATTGTGAGAACTCTCCCAGCTCGAGAAAACCATGGCACTTAAAAGAGTCCTCTCTGCACGTGGTAATAAATATTTACTGGTTTGCCTCCCAAAGATATAAAGCACTTTGGAACAGGGATGCTACCCTTTACAATATCATATAAAGTAGTGTTTTCCTTGGGGGCTATTAATGTCATTGGCATTTACTAGAATCAACTGCAAAAACCATTAAATTAACACCCCAAACCAGAAAACACCATAGCCTCTCTGGAAAGCTAACTTTCCTAAATCTTGAGTGAGACTTTGGACCATGCAAAGAGGAACAATATGAGCTGACAATGGGGAAGAATAATTTTAGATTATAACAGACATGATTACATTTGGAGACAATATCACAATGAAAACAAACCATACTCCACTACACAGAAAATCATAGTGAAAAATTTAACACTTGAACAAATGTGCTGCCTCAGGTACATGTAAAATAGTTTGAACATCTGAGTTGTGCTGTACTTTACTACCACAGTATGCAAAACACACCTGAACCTACACAAAACACACAGAAATACTGAGTCATTATGGCACATGAAGATGCAACTATACTGGAGTTAAGAGCATCCAATATCAGATTCAGATATGGAAAAAAAGAACTGCAGTGAGCCTGGTGCCTAGTGGAACTGTCATTCCTAGTCAACAACACAGTGGCATACATTAGGGAGATTTGTTTTTAAGTGAATTACCTCAGCATCTTGCTCTCGAAGCTGGTATGTTCTCTCCAAGTATTGCAATATTCTAGGACACAATGTCTTCTCCTCCAAAAGGGACTCCAGAAGTAAGACCAGCTGGTCAGGGAGAAGCTAAAGGAAAAATAAATGCCATGTGTGAATGAAGATCTCTACTGGGCAATGTAAAGGCATCAAACCAAAGAGGACAAGAGTGTGCTAACCTGTGTACTTCCAGCATGTGCTTGAAGTACAACCTGGACCTCTAGCTGGTTTCTGAAAAATCTCAGGGTTTATGTGTCTGTGTTCTGAAAGACTGTGCTGGGGTACAACCAGGACTAATTGTCCATGGTTTCCATTGCTATGGTTAAGTCAGATCTAAAACATACGTATGGAAATATAATAATGGCTTATTAAGTAAGATTTTTATGGAATGTATAAAGTAAGTAATTCTATTTTGTTTGGGTTTGGAAGAAATAAAAAGAGAATCATTTACAGTGCATAATTTGAGGAATCAACAAGGCATATGAATGTATTAATTTTCTGGACTGGTATTTTTATCTGATATACAAGCATTTGCATAATATGTTTATAATGAACAAAGAAACAAAACACAAATAAGTGAGCCACCAAACAATTGTTGTAAAAACACATTTTGAGGCATATTTGAGTGCAATGAGTCACAAACCATCCATCTTTTCATGGGAAATATAGTTGAATGTTTTGTTTGTGGCACACACAATATAGCATCTATATATGGATATATATTCAGTAGTTAGTTGCTTGACTCCAGAACATATAATTTTGAACTGGAAGAACCTAATGTGGCCTATAAAAAAATAAGCACAATAAGTCTGTTGTAGCCAGTGCTTAAGTGCTCTGTTTAATAGGCTTATTGGATGAACAAATAAATAATTCAAACAGACCTCAGAGAGAAATTGCACCAGTTGCCAGGAAACATCTATTGGAAATTCAGGCTCCAAGGCGATCAGTCAGAAGTTTTTTATATGCCCCAAAACTTTCCCCATATTAATCTTTGCAGGGCATCAGGGGAGGAAGAGGGAAGGGAAAAGATTGTCAGTAAAGCTTTTGCATACAAAAGAAACCAATCTTGCTCACTTCTAATGTTCTTGAGACAGATTTAAGAAAAAAGACATCCTGTTACTCTGACAGTACTTCCAGCTTTCAGCACATTTGGTGATTTTCTGTTCCCACCTCGCTGCCTGCTCCTGTCTGCTTTGCCATGTCAATGCGCTAAGCAGGGATGGCGTGAAGTCAGCTATAGGAAATGCCTCTTCCAACAACACATCCCACAACCAGGGCTGCTTATGTGGACTGAGCAAGACTGGATTCCTGATCTCTCACAGCAAGTCCATGAAGATATCAAGGATCTTCTGACAAGTCTTAATCTGTAAAATATCTACATTAATAACTAATTTAGCAACACAACATGTTCTCTCCTTTTAGACTGATTAGTAACTAAATCAGAATAAAGAGAAAAGGACATCTATAATATGGTAATTTGGTTTCTTTGCATTTTGATTGCCTTCCATCTTTTTGTTAGTAAAGTTAGTTGTATTCCTGAAGACTGAAAATACGTCACATTCTGTAAGTAATACCAAAGCCTGCCAATCAAATGGTATCATTAAATGTGGTGAGATATTTAAAAATATTGAATATTTCATTTCAGGACAACTACTAAAATGGCAGCTTAAATGCTTATTACAGAGTTCAGCAGCAGCTGCCAGGCAGTTGGTGTGACAAGTTAAAAAATAAAACAGGGAAAGCTTCTGGGAAGTGGCTCTACTTGGAAATGGAATTAATTCTGAACACTAATAAAATATGAAATATTGGAGAACACCACACAAAGAAAGGTAACTTCTGATTTAGAAAGATTTCCCTGCTAACTAAAGACAGAAAAACAATACTTAATTTGTACAAACTATAGATCAGCTGCTTGAATATGCTGGCAGAGAAAGCTGAGTTTTTTATAATATATCTCCAGTATAATTGCTACACAGATTCACCCATAGAAAGCTGTTGTTTAAGGCAGCATTACAGAATCTCATTGAAGCCAGCAGCAGAGCAGCAGCAGAGCAGCAGCCATGCCCTTAATTTACGTCTGTCTAGGGCTGCATCATGGCTGAAGTTTCTTCAGAATTATAGGTTAAACTCCTATCAATTTAGATTTGAGAGTCAGTAAAACAAACCAACCAACCCCCAATAAAAACAAACAAACAAATAAACAAAACCAAGAGTTCACTAAGTGTTTGGACAATGCTGTCAGGCATATAGTGTGATTATTGAAGTGTCTTGTACAAAGCCAGGAGTTGGACTTAATGATCTTTGTAGGCCCCTTTCAAACTCAGCATCTTCTACGATTCTGTGAATGACACCATGGCTTCTGCTATTTTCCTACGTTCCAGCTGCCCAAGATGATACCTTACATACCAGTTTCCAGCGCATGGATTAATTACAGTCCAGGCAGGCGTTGGCGAGCACCGGCAGAGAGGGCGGGGCGCTGGCAGGGCAGCGCTGGGCAGACCTCTCCCGCAGCGGCACTAGTGGGCGCAGCTATTACAGTTTGTTACCCGACTTGTTTCGAACACAAAAGGAGGAACGTTATCATTTACACTTTTACCCTTTCCTTTCAGTAAAAGAGATTCTGCTTTAAAACCCTATCTTAGGCCAAGAGACAGAAAATTCGACTAGTTTCATGACAGAGGGTGCTACAAAATTCATGCAGGGGTGCAGACATTTTCTTTTCCCCACACACAATATGAGTATCATTCTTACCAAAGCAGTCTTTTAATGGCTACAAATAAGCTTTAAAAGATAGCACTTGAATTTTCTGTCAGAAATCTCACTCTCACTGCTTTTTTTCCCCGCCACCATCCTTATTTGTCCTGCCCACCTGTTACTTTCCATCTTTCATACCAGAATTACTTGGGGTGTATGTTGTCAACATTCAATTTGTTTGCCTTATGTTTAATGCAAAGAGGCCCTTGCTTTAAATGCTATCTAAACATAAATACTGTAGAGACCTAAATGCAAATTTCTTTTCAAGCACTCTATAACCACTTCCCTTTACAACTCATATTCTGAAGATGAATGCATATCGAATATCTAATCCCCATAGAAAAGTACACAACACAGATACAGCAAGTTACAGCAGGATAATCGTCACAGTCTCAAGCCCTGTCTTCAGGCTGAAAACATTCAGAAAACAACCATAACACCCTAAATGAAAAGAAAAGAAAAGAAAAGAAAAGAAAAGAAAAGAAAAGAAAAGAAAAGAAAAGAAAAGAAAAGAAAATTCCCCTTCATATTCTGAACTATAATAGAGAATGCACAATCAAAATGTTCAAATATATGCAATTATGAAAGCAGATAATTTCAATCAGGAAATGTGGCAAGGATCAAGGAATTCATTACATCAATGATTGCTGCAACAACATCTATTTATACTGTAAAGTAGATAGTTCCTGTCCCAACTGATGCCTGCTGCATGGAAATCATACTACTTTTCTCAAGGCTGGCCCTCCCCGAGCTGTAACTATGGACACTACAAAGAAGAAATAAATGAATACATTGTGATCAAGCACACTAGAGGTTTTCTGTCATGTCCCATGTAATTAAACCTCATCCCCTCTATAAAGCTGTATCCCAGCACTGTATATATATTATCTTGCCCTTAAGACTGTAAAACCTCTCCTCCAACTCTTCAGCTTTTTGAAAGAGTTCACTTCATCCTGCCACTAACCAGGAACCATTTGTTCCCTGCTTCCCCTAAGTTACCTGATGTGGTAGCTTTAAAGTTTGAGTAACGAGCCTATTGCCCTTAAAACAAACTGTAAATGATAGTGAATATCAAAACTGGATCTGTATTTGAAAAATGCAAGATGAAAGAATTAAAGAAAACATAAACAAATTGAAAATATAACTGAGATTCACTGTATACTCAGAAGTAAGAAAAGCATACTTTGTATTTTATTCATATCAGTTCATGAAATACTTAAGCCATTATACTATGTTACCGGATTATCTTAATACATTAGTAAGTTTGAAAGGTTTTCTACAAATAATGTTTGAACAAAGCTATGAATTTTCAAGGTACAATCCCTAATCTGTAAATAGCACAAAGAAAACAAAGCTTTCCTCTTCAGAGATCTGGTATGGCAGCTCTAGAGGTCATCGACCTCATATCCCAGAAGACCACCCACGCGAAAGAACGCATTTATCAATTCCTACATTAACAAACACAATAAATGACTGATTCACCCTTTACACTAGGAAAAAAATTGTCACTAAAACATTTGACTACTGACCTTTCACAGCCATGAAATGTGACACAGATATATCTACTTGAGTATCCACAGCACCAGCACTTGCACTGCACCCCTCTGCCAGGACACAAATCACTAAAAGTTGTATAGCTGGTATGCTGAATATCCCATTTGCTCCTGCCTGCACTTGAATGAAGTCATTGAAAGCCTCCTTGGAGGGGAAATCTGCCTCAGACTAATGCAGCAACCGATTGACAGTGGCGTGATTTCTATTATTACTCCATTATCACACTGGGATCTGTGCCTAAATGAGCATACTTCCTCTCTGATGCCATTTCCTTTTATCCTGGCTCTAGTCTAAAAGTGGATCAATGGGAGTAATATATATGATGTCACTTCAATTTACAGCTACTGCCTCCCTCTCTCGCATGCACACATAGATTGATTCTTCCCAAAAATGGTTAAAAAATGCACAGGGAGAATCTTCTCCAAGAAAAGTGTTCTCTGCTATATTTGTCTGTGTAACCACAGCAAGGAATTGTTTACCCTGAGCAAAAAACGGGGAAAAGGGAAAAAAAAAATCACTACTGTGCACTGGAAAATGCTGGCTGAAATACAAGAAAAACAAGGCCTTATAGAGAATTAAAACAATTTGACCTTTGAAAATTACACAGAAATGTTTAAAGTTTCTAAGGCACAGTGTATTTCTTCTGTATTTGGTGGAAGATAGTCTTGTGTCCTACCCCCAAAAACACAACATGTATTTTCATTCACATATTTACAAAATTTTCCCAAGTCAACCCAAATTCCTTCCCACTCCCCTCTCAAGAAAGAAAGGGAAAACCCCCACCCCATAGTTCAGCTGTGAATGATTCCCTTCAGACAAAATTTGATCACAGAATCATTTAGTTTGGAAAAGACCTTTAATGTCATCAAGTACAACCACTAACCCCAGCACTGCCATATTGACCACTAAACTATGTCCCTAAGTACCAAGCCTACATGTTTTTTTAATACCTCCAGAAAGACTGTCTCAATGTTTTTGCAGCCTGTTCAATTTCCTCATAAACTGCAGTCAAGAAAGCAACGCTACTAGTCCAGGAGACAGAATTTATCGGTCCAGGCCATCTCTGCACTTTTATGTCACACTGGTCAAACAAATCCCTGAATGAATCTCATTTTATAAGCTCTCCCCCACCACCTTGAATGCTCTTTTCTGCAGGCTGCAACTAAATAAAAACTTCTGTAGAACAAATGCCCTCATTCCTCAAACTGTCCAGAAAATTGATAGCTTAAAAATTCAAGAAAACACTGTTTACGCAACCATGTTTTTAACCAGATCTTGTCATTGTTTACCTTAAACAATATTCTTCAAATGCTGATCAGCACAGTGACTTCTTTTAAATGAAAACAAGGCATGTTCCCCAACCCCCGCCACCTTTCAGGGGCTAAAATATACTCATATCAAGCAACATATGAATTCAATAAAAAATGTCCACACCAACAGTTGTTAATTAGTGTAGTGTAAAACACTACTGAAGAGTGTTTAACTCTGAAAGAACTAGTCTGCTGTTTGATTAAAATGGAGGGGAAAAAGTATTCTGCAGCTGACATCAAAATGCTTTGAACTGGTTTGCAAAATAAAGCCCATCTTTGCCAGAGGCTGACAAAATTTCACAAGCATGTAGTGAAAAAGACAGTCCTGTTCAACTTCATTTGGGCCAGTTTGACTTCTCTTTTGATGAAAAGTCAGCTCCCCTTTCAATGTTTATGAAAGATAACTAGTCCTCACTAAATTTAAAAGCAAAATATCTCAGTCTGTAACACATTCTCATCGACTTATGAACTGCACTTGTATGCTATCTCTTCCCACTGTGTGGGGATTTTCTCAGTATCTCTTCAGACAGCTCTTTCTATGCTCAGGGACTCATTTTTCAACAACCATTTAAAAAACACAAACCAGGAATTGTGCCTGGTAATTATTATGAAAAATATATTCCTATGAACTTTGTTTCAAAAAGCCTTATTTCAAAAAGTAGTAATTCCAACCAGTTCATCAGCATTTCACTTGTGCTATACTTCAAAATGCTTTTTTGGGACATTTACATCTGCCATCACTTACTTCTTACTAGTAGAACATAAAAATGACACTGAGACCAAATTATTTAATAAACATTTGCCATGGCATATTGTTCCCAGTTACTTTTCTCCTTATAATAACAAAATTAAGTTTTGTTGGTTTTTTTTTTAAGCAGATAAGCTGTGTCAGGAATAATTTTAAGGCCGATACCTACTAAAACACAAAGGTTTGATTTATTCTGGCCACAAATATGAAAACATTACTGAATAAAGGACACAAATCCCTGTTTTGCATTCTGTGTCTGATATTCTGGTTACACATTACTGGTAATATTTTTAAAAGGCCAGCCACTTCTACCAGTCCATAAACTGAAACTTTTTTTCTTAGGCTTTAGTATGAAGTATTTTCCCATAATTTACTCAATGGACAGAAGATCCACTTATAAAAAAATTCAACATCTGCAATTTAACATAAATGCACTGAAATGTCAAAAATTATTAAACCTTCATGATCTAACATACTGCTGAACCAGCAAAATGAAAAACAGGTGGCTTTCACTACAGGTTCAGTCAGGTTATGCCGTGCTTTTCTCATACTTAGCTTTCTCAAAGAAACATTTCACTGTAACTTTACCCTCAAGCACAATGATTCCCTTCTAAGCATAATAGGCTACATATTCTCTATTCTATGCAGATTACCAGCCCTGCCAGTTACTATCATGCTTCCAGGATGTGCTGCTCCTGCTTTTAGATGAAATGGCCACATCAAGAGAAAAGCAGACACAGGAAGACAAATTCATACAAATTCACAGACAGCATTACTGTGACACAAACCACAGCTGAAGCTGGCAACAGCAAGATCTTCAGGCATCCCTTTACTCGATCTCAGGAGTTGCCAGCAGTGGGGAGGTGATCAGAATATCAGCCCTCTGGTTAGCACTCGCCAGCTGTAAGCAGCTAGCATTAAGACCACCTTTTCCCATCTAACAGCACACCCAATAGAGGCACTTCAGGTTCAGCAAACTATTCATTTAACTACAAAGCCAAGGAGACCTTTGTTTTATTTTCCAGACTCTCTGACTATTACCTATGACATGATTCATAGAAAAGACCACCAAGTCTTAGCAATTGGTGGAAAGATTTCATACACACATTGCAGCAGATGCTGAAGTGCAAGTATCTGCCTCCTAATTTGTTCACCCAAAACACCGTAGGTCTCAGCTGCTCCAAATCACGTGCATAAGCTGAACTGTGGCAGTACAATCTCACCTTGAATGACCAACATCCAGATCCTCTGAAACCAACTGGCTATCAAGTGTCCTCTGAGGCATTAAAAGAAAGTGACTACAGCAGACACTGAAAGATGAAGAGTTGAAGAAGCATAATGATGGAATATGAAGCACAACTGTCTGTGCGAACACCTTCAGAACCCAAAGAGATTAATTCTTCTCATTGTAAGTACTAGAAGAAGAAAGATAAAAACCTGAGAGCCAAAGAAAATTAATTAATTTTTCAACGTTTGATAAATTGCAAATTACTAGGCAAGTAACCTCACCATCCAGTACTGAAAATGAAAAACTCTGTCTCTGGAAACTAACCCAGGAAGTTAAGATACCTCTCCAGTATGAAATATCCTTGCAAGAGAAGTGAGCAAGGGCCAGCTTGAAGATGTAGCATCCTTTTCCTTTGAAGGGTGGTACATATTTGGCCACTTCTGGCATAGAAATTTGTTTTGCCTGTACCTACCAATGCAAGACTCAGTCAATGCCCAGAGTTCAGCTGGGATTGTTATCTTCAAGGAATTCACTACAGGATTTCCAGCTCTCTTATGGTGTGGTCAGGTCTTGGGAATATCTCAGCTTGTTCACCAGAACAACCCTTTCTGGTAAATCAAGTAGAAAGGTACTAGATCTAGAACCTACTAGATGCCTAAAACAGCTGGCATTCAGAGAGAAGAACCTGAAGAAGGAGAAAGAACTTTCTCTTCAAAGCTTTCACTAGCATGGCTGTATTGAAGGAAGTTTTATCAATTCCACTCAGCTCATACTGGAGCTGCAGGATACAACACCACTTCAGGGAGGGCTGTCTGAGATTCACCACAAAGCACTAACAATGTTACAAGCCTTCCTGGAGAAAAGCATTAAAGCACAGATGGGAACCTGCATTTCCATCTCTTAACCCTTTACTACTGGAATCCACAGGAATAAATTCTCCTTTGTACTTGTTTTGATTTCAGAACAGGTAATAAAGGCTTTCATATTTAATTATGTCATGTGTCTTCTAACATTCGTAGATAAACTGCATTTCCAGACCCATATTTTCTTCAGATCTGAAATCTGGCTCTCATGGACTGTATGTCCAACACAGCTTGCACAATATTCACAACAATTTTTCCAGCACACCACATCCATTCGATCTGTTTTTGCTTTTAGACTTGTTTTGTTGTTTGCTGGTTAGGTGTTGTTTTGGGTGTTGGTCTTGGGGTTTTTTTTTGTATTATTATTATTTGTTGAGAATACAATTGACCAGACTGAATGGACTCCAGTTTCAGAAATATACACATACCTCCAAGAAAGTCTTAATCATGGAAAACCTTAAAACAGATGTAGTTCTAACGGTCTAAACCTAAGAATATGTGCTGCTGGTAATCTAGAACTGCAGTATACAGAGTTTGCAATCATGAAACTGTCCCCATTGATTAAAGATGCTGAGATACCAATCCACCATCATCAGCTTCTAGAATTCTTTTTTAAACTAAGGTCTCACAATGGCCATGACTAAAACTATCCAGTTGTCTGAAAGAATTCTTTCACTGTGGTGGAAAGTCATCTAGTTCCACAGCTGCTGTCACTTCTCAATTGCCTCATCATCCAATTGCCTCATCAACCCAAAAGGAAGCCTTTGGCACTTTAGAAGATAACTGGCACTGAACACTGCACCATGACTCTAGCAACACAGGTTACCTGTCATACTGGTTTTCAAGTTTTTTTGTGGTTCTCACTCCAATATCCATGGAATCAACCACTGCAGACTACACTGATGACTTGTAACTGCTGTCTCAAAATCACAGGTGACAACCAAGCACTTCCTCCACTCCACAATTCTCCACTCAAAGCACACCAATTTCTTGAAAAGGAGCCTGAACTTTTCAATGAGTTGTCCTAAAACTTTGCACTGTCACCTAAGACTGGTCACAAGGGTCACCACATCTCACTCCAGATGTAGGCCAAATTTCTCAGTTTTGCCTGTTCTACTACAAATACATAGCAAAGTGTAGTTAAGGGGGAAAAAAAATAGAGCAAGGACTTCTATCTCCCAAACACCCCCTTCCTGAAACAAAATACTTCATTGCACACAGCTCTCTCCAGGGTCAGAGGATGAGACAATGATAGACATGCAAATAGTTCATTGCTTAACACTTTTGTGAAAGCTACTCAAATCCCATTGTGATGAGTGTGATATGGAACAGAAGAAGTGTATCCCACTATTTTTTATTCCTGATTTTAAAAATATATATAGGGTTTTACTTTAAACTGTTGCTAAAGACAATTAACACTGGAAAAAAATCAAGTCCTTAAAAGATCTGAAAATAAGTGGATGAGTGTTACGCAACATCCTTGTTATGCCCAGCGCTATTTAAAAAGATACTATAGTTACTAGCAAGGATCTCACTGCCAGATTTTCTCTTTCAAAATCTGTATTGCCAAATCTGTATTTTGCCTATAGAGGAGCATTAGAACTAAGTATAAAATAATCTAAGCTCAAACTTGTTGGACACGAACTTTTCCAAACTGCAGTTTGACTTACGGATTTTTTAGCTTGAAGGAATGCAAGAAATCGAGTAGCTTGAGATAGCATTAGCACACCATTAGTATGTGCAGGAACAGAACATCTTTAAAAGAAAAAAAAAAAAAAAAAAGGCAAACCAAATTCAAAAAAGTTCATTAAAATACTAATGTTTTCAGAAGTAATTATCAGATAAATGAGTTTAAAATGTAATATAAGTGCTACACTCTGCACATGTTTTTCAGATGAGACTTTCTGTAATGTCTGGGATAGGTGAATCATTAAAAGGAATCAGGAACTGTTTCATCACATATACTGACCAGTACTTTCACATACAGATGCAACATTAATAATGACTTTTCGATCCTGATAATGCATTTATTTTTTGACTCATAAATACAGCTTTGTGTGGGAACTTTGTTCAATTTAACAGAATGCCATCAAAGCCTCCAAACAGCTGTTTGTAAAAAATCCCCCAAATTAGTACTTTTTTGTGATTATAGAAATGTATTGGTATTATGAAAACATAACAAAAAAAATTTTAGACATACTAAGTAACTACTAAGCTGATAAAGGGGTAAGAATAAAAATACTAGATTTAAGGCATAAACCTCCTTATAAATTCAGTCTCACAGCTGAGATAAAACTAGAGACTTTAAATATATTAATTGCATGCTATTTTTTATGCTTTTGTAATACTGGTATATGCACGTAAGTATATAAAGATATGTTCAGGTAATAATTCAACTTTTTTTTTTTTTTGCCTGTTTCCAAACAGTGGGGGGGGTGTTTTAAGATTTTTTTGTTTGGTTGGTTGGTTTTTATGCATCTGCAAGGAAGATTCATTGAACTGCTTAAAATAACTTGATTTCATGCCCTCCATCCATTAGGTTTATGCATCACATTGGGGAGTAACTGGAATCATTCAATATAAAATAGAGGTACCTGCAACTTAATTTCGAGAAGCAGGCACAAAGACAAGTTTTCAAGCTGAAATCAAAGAGTGTCCTAGGTTCTGCATTTTCAAATAGAAGTTTTCTACCGTATTTTCCGTCAATAATTTACTACAACCTTCATTTTTAAAGATACTTGAACATTTCCAAAACTTTACAAATGACTGAGAAAGCAATGGTAAAAGCAGTTTTTGCAGAAAAATTAAAATAAATCCTTAACCAAAATCCTGAAGTTGTTAACTCTCAAAGTTGTTAACTTTAAAGTTGTTACTTTTCCCCTTAGCAAAAGGACCTAACTCATGTTAAGCAAAGAGCACTGCATATCCTGACCTGTGCATTTTTGGGTTCCACTACAATTTATGTCCTTCGTAAGCCTTTGTACATGGACTTGGAGGAACCAGGATGGGCCACAGCAGGAATTCCTGGTAAAAAAGGCAGATTCAAGAAAATCACTGCTATTGACAACAGAGGAGCGTATCCTCCACCAAAGAGCATTCACTTACTTATTTCCAAGGCTGCGTGCTATTTCACTTCTATCTCTTTAGGAAAGCAGGGTCAAGAAAGAATATTGACCTTCAAGAAGGATACCTGGAAAATCTGCTGAACTATGGGCTCATTACATACTTCTTATGGAAGGAGAGCTCCTATTAGCTTCAAGGGATTATTTTTTCTAGTAAGACGACTAAGACCAGCACTTCATGACTGAATTTACATTGAAATGTGAAAACAATCAAGCAGATAATGCCAGGGAGCAGTGGGCCAACTGTGTAGCAGCAGAGTATTATTTATAATACTAATGGCTGGATAACCACCAGTGCAGTACTTCAACAGTAATTCATAATCTTATCTATTATGGAAATAGTTGACTGAAAGTTGGCTTTACAAGAACTTGCAGTGCTACGCACAGTGACAGCACCAAGTTATTCACATAAAAGTTTTAAACAGTGCAATCCCACTACTTACTTATTAAATGGCTTGGTTACAATCATTTAAACCTAATTTAAGGTAAGTAATGAATGCTTTTGAATACTGAAAGGCAACCTATTCCACTGTAAAAGCAAAATATCTGCTTAGTATGGGTCTTGTTCTTAAGAAGCAAAAGCAAGCAGCTACTCTATCAGCTCTTTTCTTGTGGCAAAGTCAGTCTCTTTCATTTTAGAAATGTATGTGCTGCTGCAAGAAAAATGAACCTTAAGTTTCCATTATAAACTGCAGTTCTCAGGTGTTTATAACTTCACTATAAAAATTTCCCTCCAGCAAGAGACTTGGCATTAAAGTTCTCAGTTTATAAAAGATTGTAAAAAATACTACTTTCATTATTATTTTTCCAGATAAAATTTCCAAGGCGTCTTACTAATTTAAGACAAGCGTCTTATCACTGAACTCCTATTTTTAAGAAATGAAAACTTGACAGTTGATTACTCTAGCTTGAGTCTAATGACATTTGCAAGTCTTTGAAATTAGGAAAGTTATGGTAACAAAGAACAAACAGCTATGATTAAGGAATATTTTTCACTGGCAAAATTAACCCTTCATGGTTCTGTTTAAAAAAAAAAACCCAAAAAACAAAAAACCAAACAAAACCAAAACAAACAACAAAAAAACCAACAAAAAAACCAAACCAAAACCAATAGCACTTTTTACTTTTCTTTCAAATTAGGCAGTAGAGATTTAGCTTGCTGTGCGGTTTTTTTCCCCATGCTTAAAAGTAATCCCCTGAATATGCCTCAAAATCCCAGCCACATCATCACCTACACCCCATGACAATCACAGTTTATGGGCACAGTGCTGCCAACACTCAGGTGTAATTAACTTGATGTGCATGAGTACCTCCACAGAAAGATACTCTCGCTCACTAGTTTATGCATTTGGCCCTCTTAAATGTACCTTTAACAATGACATTAGAGAGCTTAACAAATGAATTGCAAAACTGTAAAATTTTGCAGCGATAGTACAGTTATTGCTTTTTCAAACTAGCTCAAAGCATAGTATTATACAGACTTAGACCAATTTCTGTTAAAAGCTGCTTATTCTCAGCAGAATCTAATAAAGTCATTAATTTGTATAAAACTTTAGCCAGCTCAGCCTGAAAATACACTAAAATAAACAACTTATTATTGGAAATTTAATTCTTTTTACTACCCTGGTATTTTCAAACACAGACATTTCTGCTCCAACAATATGCTGCAGTTTCTGTGCACCACTGAGTCTGGTCTGGGAAGCCGCTGCAGCACTGACTTTCAGACGGATACATACCTGTAAGTCCCAGAAAGCTGGGAACCAGGCACACTCAGCACCGCTGCAAATTAAACACTGCTCAGCCAGAGTGCATACGTTGTAGAGGCCTAAGCAAAGCAGGCACTGTACACCAAAATATGTTTCTCTTCATGGTTATTTCACCATTGATTATTAAGAGGGTGAACTGCTGCCACAATCAGCTTAGCTATGAAGCAGTGGATCTGTCTTAATTTTGTCAATTATCTATGCATAAAATCCAGAGAGATCCACTTTAAAGAAGGAAAAGCATGTTAACTTGTCACAGATTTCACCATTAAAAAAATTACCTTGAAAAAAGAATCCAAACAGGCATAGCAAGCTAATTACATGTGTAGTAGAGATATTTTCCTCCCATAACCTTTTCCTAAAGAAATCTGTATTTCATACACTCCCAAAGTCACGGAACAGATACCAGCTGTGCTGTAAATACCCGGTCTGGTACTGGCAGGTAGCATACTCTCAGCTGAATTTTAATATTATGATTGAACTCTGCAACAGACAGTGACTTTTTTCATAAATACACTTGAAACAAGTGATTAATGATAAATCCAACTTCTAATCAACTTCTAATTACAAATGGACAATAGAGGCAAGAAGGTGACATGAAAGGAATTTCACTGATACTCAAAATGAGCACTGTAGTCCATAACAGTTACTCCAAAAACTGGTAAAGCATAAAAGAAATTCACTCTTACTCTAAAAAGGCCAAAAGATGAGAGCATACTTACTGCAAATGCAATTTCAGTTCCACTCTGTTAGCAAGAGCACAAAGTCCTTTAACCTGATTACAGCTGTGCTGTTGTGCCTCTAATATTTGTCTTCTCTCAGACTAAATACACATGCTCTTCTTCTTAATCTAAATCCAATCACAAACCAGACTTGGATATGCTCCACCCTTGCAATTACGTCTTGCTCTCAGTGATCATATTCCGCTTCTTTCCTTCCCTACTCCCTTTGCATCGTATAGCCATTTTTATTTAAAGATCTTCTGGGAATATTATCTCTCATCTAATAATCACATTAATTAAAAATTTTAATTTTGGCATTAAACAACGAAAAACTAGTTTTGACAAATCTTACTATTCCAGGGGCAATAACAATGTAAAAGTAAACCACTTTTTCATCTGCCTCTGAATATATTTGCATTTCTAAAAGGCAAAACCAAAAGAAGAAATGTTACCCTCTTGCTTTTTATAACAAGATGAGTTGTGTCCATTTGCAGAAGGACTCTTAATTTCAGGTGCTAGTGCGCTGACTTCCAGAAAACATAGTCAATAAACATACCCTTTTACATTAATATCTGAAAAACCAAGTGCACCAAGGTTTGCCAATGACAGCACATATTTCACAATCTTCAAAATAACTGCATTTTGTTTCATGGTAAATAAAATTTTAATGCAAATAAAAGCAATGAAAGGAAAAAGTCTATTGCAACTGTAGTTTCTGCTAATTATGAATGTTATGTAATTTACATGCTTACAGTAAATGACAAGTGCTGGTCTCTGTGATTTCACAACACCAAGCCCACCTCATAGGCAGTCTGGTTCGAAGAAACAAATGCAGCAATTGTATCTCAGGTCTGTATCATTAACAAAGCCAGTATAAATAAGCAGCCTTTCCAGTACATACTGTCTTTTTGTATTACCCTTTGTAGTAAAAAAATAATTTGCCCCAATAGAAACATAATATTTACAATACTGATTAATTTTGAACGTATCTGCATGGAGCAAAATAGGGATCTGAACCTTTCTGAGATGTGTCTTAAGGGGAAGAACAGGAAGGTGACAACAAAGACATGTTGTGATATTAACAAAAAGCAAATGTTTTCACAAAGCTGCCTAAATTCCATACAGTGCTTAGGACTGTTTTTCTCTGGAAAACTTGTTTTCCCTTTTTTCAGTCCCCTTAGGATCTCTGACCATACAGTTTGAACTGAGTTGAAAAGTAAAGCAGGGGCAGAGGAGGGAGGGGCAAAGGAGAGGGGTGGTACTGCAGGAGGAGACAGGCAAAACCCCAAACTGTCGTGACTGGCGTTTGCAGCATTTACATGGCTAAATTTGTATTGCCAAGTCAACTAGACTTTATTGGCCTGAACAGTGAAAATTACAGATTTATGCTTAGCAACCTTGCAAATGACAATCCTTGCTGCTCACAGTAAGGAAACCAATTTAAGTGCCTCTCAGTGTATACAGTACTGCCATTTATATATTTATTTTTTAAAGCTTAGGTTTCCAATTCCAGCAAGTAAGTGCTCTCTCTGTAGACCCGTGATACTGTGGTGATACACACATGCACAGTATATCACGGCACAGCTCTGAACTGCAGCAGCAGACTGCAAGACAGATTAATCTACATTCTGAGTATGTAAAACCGCAAAGGATAGAATGGAGGCTAGTGAGTCAGGCGGTTGAGACCTCAAAATCATGGGAAAACATACTTTAGGTGGCTTTTAGCTAGTTGTTTGTTGAATGCCTCTCCCTCTTTCCACTTATACCTGCTACTGTTTAAATCAAATATTGTTTATCTTCTAAAGAACACATTGTAGGTTATTCATAAGAGAAAAATGTGAGTTCCATTACAGTAACATACTTTTCCTTTTTTAAATTTTTATTTATTTATTATATAGACATAGGGTTGCTTGGTGGAGGTGTTTTCCTTTTGTTTTGGTGATTGGATTTTCCTCTGTTTTTGGAATGTTTACCTAATGTTTAACATCTCACAGTTTCCTCCAGACAGTCAGTTCCTCCAGTCGGTTTTTGTTTTGTTTTTAAATTACTCACACAGCAATAGGGAAGAGAAAAAACAAAACCAAAACCAAAACAAAACAAACCAGTATCAGTTTTTTCAAAACCCTCTCCAGGAAACTGGGTTGTAAACCACAAAATCTGGCAGGGCATCAAAGCAAGGGAGAACCTTACATATTTTTATATAAAGCTGAGGTTTTAAAAGAAAGCAGAATGAACATTGCTCAGGTGAAATTCTGGATTTGTAGAGGGAGTGGATAGGACCAAAGACTTGTGCTACAAACTTCAGAAGGAAAACACTATGGGAAGCAAAAACTATGGGGAAAAAAATCCACTGATAGGATGAAATTGTCTTCCCTCTGAAACTTGATACATTCCACTTTTTCACCACTTTCTAGAGCACCAAAATTTTTTTCCTGTATTTCAATGTATCTGGAGTTGAAGGTATCTCGCTTCTCATTTTCCCACCTTTTCTGTATGGGACACCTGGTTAGGAGCATGCCCTTCCCCAGGAGGGGCATGGCCAGCACAGAGTGCGCGGAGGGAGCCACGGGCTGAGCTGAAACGCTGCAGAACAAGCTGCAGCTGCGAAGAGGCTGCGGGCACACAGGGCCACCTCCGGCTGCGGCGAGCGGGAGCCACGCGTGCCGGCGGCCCTTCACCTGCAGAAAATACTGCTACTTGGCTTTCAAAAGCCATTTCTGAACTCCTTCTGTGCAACTCTCCTGAGCTCCGTCTGAAGGCTCTCGGGGGTGTTGCTTATGTAAGAGGACAGCCAAACATCTCTGGAAACTGGGAATCATGACAATTAAATTTTGTTATTTGTGGATGAAACGGCTGAATTCAGTTGTAATTCAAAGCTGTATACAGAGTAACGCACAATTTAAGGCAGAACATGATGCCACCTAACACCTACAGAAAGATTTTGTCAAACTTTATTTTGCCGTTATTAATTTTCTACTATATTTTAATTTATAAAATTTAATAAAAAGAAAATTTTAAAATAATTAGGTGTCTATAAACAAAAGTAAAATTTTGGTAATTTCTATGGAACAACCCCATATTTCTATTTCTATTTCTCGGACAAAAACCTTCAGTAGTCCACAATTAGCTGATATTTGAACAATGCTCAAAGGTGTGTTTCAAGTACCATATTACAAAGGACAGATAGAAATACTCTTCACTGAAATGCATTTACTATTCAATAAAAAATAAGAAGAAAAACAATATTAGAAAGAAAGTCAAGCATTGGAGACTACAGGCTCAAATCAAATCTCTGCATTTTTCCACATTAACTCTGATGCTAATTTTCCAGTTCTATTAGCTTACCCATACAATTTCATAATTAAATTATATAATGTGACACTTCAAAAAACACATTAGGTAAACATCACAGACACTTTAATTCAGCACAAGAGAGCTTGGTCATGTATGTAAAATTAGTTGCTGTTCCTGATACACTGCTACTCTGGAAAAAATGCTACAGTGAATCTAACTATAAATCCAATTTCCCCAATTATACAAATCAACAAATACACAGAAAAACTCCTATGCAGCACATTTTTAAATACAGATTTTATTAGACCTTGAATGGAGTAACAAGAGAAATTACTGTTCAGATGTGTAAAAAATAAGTATTTTTTGCATATTTGCAACTTCATCACAACCTGCAAACAAATGGTGTTTTGCAGAACAAACTAGCAGGAACTGATGTAAAATACTAGTATAGTTTTGCACTACTTTTCTGACAGGTGTGCATGTAATGCTATGCTATTACTCGGAAAATTGTAAATCCATACAAACACTTTAAGAACAAGCAATACAGCATTTTAAACAAAATATATTGAGTGGATATTCAACAGCAACAGCTGATGAATTCTGACAGAACAGATCTGACTAAACTGACTTCAGGCTAAAACTTCTGAGGAGGAGGAGAATCATCTTGTAACAACAAAGTTAAAGAAATAATGAAAAATAGGTGACAAGTTATTTCTGGCAATATTAACATCGAAAAAGCTTTAGTGTCAACATTAATAGTGACTTTATTTTTCATTATGCTACGTGGACTATCTAAACCAGACTTGATCACAGTTTTTAGAAACTGGGGAATCTGAGCTGCAACTGCCTTGCTTTATGCTAGATTTATATGTTAAGCATTTCAGACATAACAAACTTGATTTTAGCAGCAGAACGTGTTGAGACAAAATTACCATAGATTTCAGCGAAGCTCATCTGCAAGGATTGTAGGGTGGAGCATACACCACATTCTGAGTAACCATTTTAAAACACACACACTGTGATCATTTAAATTTATTTTGACATTTTATATTCTTTGGTTAACTTTAAACTTTCAGTGCAATGCTGAAACATGAAGACCTGAAAGAGCATAACACAAAACACAGTGCTGCAGGGAACAGACTTGCTCAAATTTGTTAGAGGTTGAAGTCAATACATTACACACTCCCAAATACCTTGTTCACGGATTTTATTATTGATGACATCTGCACACTGTTTCAATACATATTTGGCAATACCAAGTACACTGTTTGGTCAAACTAATTTTATATATAGGAATAAAATGTTTCAAAATAATATATATGTGCAAAGCAACACAAAATTATGTAACCTACATGCCAATAAAGTGATGAACTTCAGTAGTTATATTTTCCAACTGTAAAACAGAAGGTTTTTAGAAACCAGCAGGAAGCTGCTATGGAATCTTAACCAATAAAACATGTAACCAGTGCATAAGAAGCATGTATTATCAAAGCACTTTCTGACACAAGTTTTGATCACTGGAGATCTGCCAAAAAACTTGTTCCAGTAAATTGACTTTAGATGTCTCTAAATGCTTTAGAGAAATTATTTGTGGCCATGAAGGTAAACAGACTAATGTTAAGCCTTGACTTCAGCAACTGGAAACAGCCAGATTTGCACGTGAAAACAGGAACTTTGAAAGGCTTAAACTTTACAATTTAGCTATAAACCCAAAATGTAATGTACTGTTACAATAATTCATCCCATTAGGAAAATTAGAGCTTTTTATTTACATACACACTTTGAGGCCAGCCCTTACACCTTTACATAGCCATATCTCCAATATTTTTGCTTGTACAGCAGTTGCAGAATGGGATCTTCCCCATTTTTTGTACTATTCCTCATTGGAATTAGGAGCAAATTCAGACAGACAGACGAGCCCCCTCGTAAGCTATGGGAATTTTGGCTTTTGAGTTAAAGGAAGTATGTTCACAGTGTCTATTCTACGTACTTTGAGCTTTGTAAAAGGATAAATGTACTTTTGGCATATGATCTTGTATGCAAATAAAGATCTACCAAATGGGAGGGAAAGGCTTAGCTATTTATAGCTTCTTTCTGAAGAAAGGCCACACCAAAACCAAAACCAAACCAACAAATAAAATAATAAGATAGCTAGGGAAAATTAGCTTAGTCGCCTTTGTTCAGCCCCTACTGGAAAAGCCATCCATATGGCAAAATCTGCCCCGCAGCTATCAACGTTAAAAGATGTGAGCTTGAATGAGTGTGGAAATTGAATTACACACTCCGTCCCTGTAGGTGGTCCTTATGGATCAGCGTGTTAGAAGTCAGCACCACTCCTGTCCATGATGCATCTGTTCCCTGGACACAATCCTTCAGACTGCGGCTTTCTCAGTATGACACTATTCAAGGAGATTAATACCATTAAAAAAAAAAAAAAATCAATCTCTCTTTGAAGCAACAATTTAAGATAAACATCTATTTGCAACAGACATTTGCAATAGGAACTCTCATTGCAGACTCCTACTAATCTGATTTGTGCATGATTTTGTTTCCACTCAGGAAGCTTAAATTAATTTAGCTGTTCCTGAACAGTGTTCCTACAGAAAGATGAAGTATCCAGTAGCTCACAACCACAATTCCTAGTTCTACAGCCACATTTGCTACACAGGTAGGGTATGCTGAAAATTTGTTTGCCTTAGCTTAGGAATTACACAAGAGATTTGTATTATTACAGTGTTATCCAATTACTTTCAGTTTTTAGACTTGTGTAGATTGTCTAGAGACTTAAAAGTGGAAGAATTCAGATCTTTCTGTGTGTCATGCGTGCCAAATTACCATCTGTAAGAAAATACCTGGTGTATTCCCCACATTGATGAGACTCTGCCATTAGTGCACCCCAGCACTGAGAAGTCTGATATGTTCTCCCACTATTGCTTGTTTTCACATTCTACATTTAATAGCAGCGACAATAAATATATTTGTAATTAATGCATGATTATTGCTATTATTATTCTATCGACTTTCAGTCCAGGACTACTTTTAATTTTAAAAGTAGTAGTTGGTAATTCCTCTTGTGCATAGAAGACTTCATTTTGTGAGTAACAACAGGCATGGACAGAAACTATGATCAGAGAAGTCATATTGGATAAGCTATGAGGCACTAACTGAAGTCTCACAATGTTTTTCAGAGACTTTCAAAACAGTTTTTGAATAAAGGCACTTTTTCCTTTCAGCTCTTCTATAATTACATGGAGGACTCCTTTAAGACAACTGGAAAATCAAGACACATGACTGTTAAATTTCCTAACTTTAGGATTTCCACTATTCCTTTCAAAATGGAAGGTAAATACTGACATCCAAACTTAAACAACGAATTAAGATATTCAAAATCACTGCTCAAGGTATGTCTAATTAGATTAATAACTCAGTTCAGAGAGTCAAATCTAGTGTTCCTTTTGGCATGCACTCCTGCTATCCACATGAGGGCAGGTATCAGGAGATAACCCACAAACAGTCTACTAGCAGGATACAATGAGATGCTTTGTTCTTATGCAAAAATTCATGGCATGGCTAGTGCACAGTTAGCACTCTCTTTTCAAGAAAAAAACAAGTAGATGTTTCTATTACTTTGAGAAAAACACCCATGGGAAATGCCCAAGTACTCTCACCATAATCATCATCTTGAGTTGATTCGCTTGCTGTTTCTAGCTGAAACATCAAAGTTCTCCTAGCTGGTGTTTCATTTGAACTTGGAAATTG
The DNA here is from genome assembly GCA_013400435.1 of Pycnonotus jocosus. Taxonomy (NCBI): domain Eukaryota; kingdom Metazoa; phylum Chordata; class Aves; order Passeriformes; family Pycnonotidae; genus Pycnonotus; species Pycnonotus jocosus. The sequence continues at coordinate 43,896 of VWYP01005210.1, read as the reverse complement.
CTGTCTACGGATGGCAAGCAATGCCACCACACACACACACACACACACACACACTCCTGACCCCCATTGCCTGCTCTCGTGTGTTTCACAGCTTTCTCTTTAAAACAAAAATTTAACACACAGGTCAGGAAACACTGTAAGATGAAGCTGGCTGCACTCCTAGAAATAAAAAAGTTTCAGTAGAAATTGGCATCTCCCTGTAAATTACACTTTAATCCCCCAAAACAACCAGGAAAAGATATTATTACCTAATGTCTGAAAATTCAGAGAATATATTCATTCATGGAAAATACTTCTGCAAGTGGCAAGAACTGGCAAAAAGATATCCAGTTATCTTTTTAACCTATGTCTTCCTGGAAATAGTGCATTTTTCCTTTTATCAAGGAAAGAGAACGTTGTTTTGGTGTGGGCATTATTACTAACACAAAAACATGTTCAACAAGACAGAACTAGACACTGTGTTTTTACAGAGGCATGCTAGAGCAGTTTCCAGTGTGATCCCAAAGGGTTCCTGATTTCCAGTTAACACAGCTAAGCAAATTTGTGCAACTAGGTAAAAACATTGTACCTTGTATGCTTTTAACTGTATTTTTAGAGAACTAACTTCATTTGCAAGCAAGAGATCCAGACGTCATTCACTGCAAATCTCAATGAGTAATTTAATCCCATGACAATCACATCATCTTTCAGATAATTCACGTGGCCATGACTGTAAGTGCAGTGTTTGCGGCCAGGCCAAAACACAGACATGATCAAAGGAACTATATAAAAATGGCCCCACCACCAGGACAGCTTTACATGCTGTGCCTATAAAGATAGCCTACTGCTCCCATGGCTATGGCTTTCTCTCCATGTCAAGTTGTATCAGGCTTTGTAACACCTGAAGTTAATGGAAGTTTCCTTCTCAGAAAAATAAGCCACAATAATCCCAACATCCGCTCAAAGGAAATTACTATCATGTTGCTTTATGTCACAGTAAAAGTATTTTATTTCTAAGACAACAAGGAGCCACAGAAACCTTCTGCACAATGGAAACATACAGTCAGATCTTTTTCTTGTTCTGCATTACTCTGGCAAAGAGAAGGAAGGATTTCTGCTCTTGGGAGCCTGTTTACAGGAGAGCTGCCACAGCTGTGCACAACGTGCCCGCAAAAGATCTCCCTCCAAGAAGCATAATCTAGTGGACAGTATTGACAGTTTGGGCAAAGCCTCAGTCCTAATTTTAAATTTAAAACTAAATCTGGACCCTAGCGGAAATTAAAACCTCTCTGCTCTGACTTCGCTTGATCTGACGTTTGTGTGCCTTAACAAATACGTCATTATTCATTAAGCCCATTAAGGCACAAGTTTGCAGCAAAGAGATAGATGCAAGTGTAAGAGGCACATACACTCTTTGTATTGTTGAAGATGTCTCTGTCCACGGCAGGAGGGTGTACCAGGTAACATTTAAAAGTCTCTTCCAACCCAAGCTATTTGATGACTCTATGACTTTTTGAAGTATGAGGCATATAGCGCTGTGTTTTAACTCCAGCCTCAGTACTATAGCCCACTGACTACCATATTCTAGCTCCCTTTTGTTGCAGAAGCATATTCAGCAGAAACAGAAAGCACAATTAGCACGGTTAGGCCATATTACCTTGTTGAAATTAGGCTCAAAAGCATCTCTTTTTGAATGACTCCAGTTCTTGTATGAATCAGCAGCCAGATAAGTAGGTATTAATTTAGCAACCAAATCATTCCAGAATATGTGAAAGCAAGTGCCTGTTTTCTTTTAGCTCAGGCTCAGCTGCCCTTCCTGTTATTTCTGAGCTGTATATGTGAGCTATGATTGCACAGAAAACAAAATCAGAGCAGGTTCTTTAGATGTGGCCATTCCTCTCTACAGTCATTTCATGCCACCATTAAACATGGTTCTATATGACTCTATATTATCTCTGTGTAAAGATAACCAAACAAAAGCTACATTTTTAAGTTCATTCAAATCATAGATTCATACAAAGTTAAGGGGTTGGAATGGACCTGAACGATCATCTAGCCCTCAACGCCTTGTGCGATTGGCAGAGACACCTCTCACTATACCAAGGTTTCTCAGAGCTCTATCCAACCTGGCCTTAAACACTGCCAGCATTGGGGCATTCACATCCTTCCTGGGTAACCTGTTCCAGTGTCTCATGACCCTCACAGCAATGAATTTCTTCCTACTATCTAACCTAATTTTGCTCTCTTTCAATTTGTATTCATTACTCCTTGTCTTATAATTTTACATCTGCCAAACACAAATCATCCATGCTACATTACACAACTGTGCCACCCCACATTTAGCAAATAGGATTATTTAAGGGATTGTAGATTCAGAAATTCATTGATACATCCAAATGTGATCAACAGTAGTCAAAAGCACAGCCTTTTTGTTAGGCTGAGGATAAAACCACAAACCTGAAAAACCTAACCGTTTTTATTTGGAATCTGAAAAGAAGTACAACCATAGTGTTCTCTTATTTTTCAATACTGTGAGAACATTCTGCATGGTATTACTTATTTTTAATGAAATACATACGATATTGGAACCAGTGATACTTGTTTCAGTTTCTGAAATAGAAGTCTGCTCCTCAGCTCAACAGTCTTGAAACAGTTGAGAAAAACTCTTTCAAGAATGTCCACACCTCAGAGTCTGAAGAGGCTGCAACCTTTATATTTTATATGATGGCAACACTGCAGGACTAAAAAAATAACTTTAAAAATACAAGCAAATCAGGAGCTAAAGAAGATATTTTAAAATATTCAGTAATGCTCTTCCATGAATTGATGTATTTCCAGGTTGACTTCTGACCTTGTCATGGTGCTCAAAGACTTAGGGAGAAGCTTGAAAGAAAAGACAAGAAACAAAGACATTTTATGGAAGTCCCCTGAAGGCAAATTTGCCTCCCCCTTTCTTTTTCCTTAAATAAACCCTGGCTGCAAACTAGGAACATAATTTCTAATACCTCTTGAAAGTAGCCAGAAATAAATTTAGCTTCATGTTTACATGGTGGGAAAAGAGGAAAAGAAATACTGTGAGCTACTAAGACTGCCAATAGAACTTTGAAGCTATGGAAACTTTATAATTCTGACTAAATCCAGTTTGGCTATTCAGTTGCCAATAGCAACCACTATTTGTTTGAATCAGCAGTAAAAAATCAGGTGTCTGGCCCATTGCAACTGTCACTTTGACAAAAAATAATGAAGAGGTTACTTGTATTTTCATACTGACCAGTCTAAACATCTCTGAAAGAACAATAACATTCAATTGATGCTGCAGACATTTTGCGATGGGGCAACTTTCCTTATCATGAGGCCAACACAAACGCACAGCTGTGCCTCCCAGGTATGTTGCCATCTCTCAGAGACAACCACACAATCAGTGGATCACCAAGCTCTTGAAGTTCTGGGTGGGCACAAGGACCAACTCCACTGCAGTATCTGCTAAAAATGGTGTCTCCTTGCCTTCCTGAAATAGCCACAGGACATGGTGGAGCTTGTGGCCCCTGTAACACTGGGTCCATGTGAAAATTAATTTCTTCTAATGAGAGTGAAATACAGCAGCAATTCTGTTTTGATTTGCAATTCATTATGTATGTAAAGGATTAAGAGTTTACGGAAAACACAAGTGAATTTGAAATTATTTAAAAGTATTCACATCTTCTCAAATTAGATTGGGAAAACCCTGGTGTTTTCTGTCAGTCCAAGCAACATTGAAAAAAAACCCAAACAAAACACCTTTCATTTTTTGTGTTGTTGTTGGTTGGGGTTTTTTGAGTTTTGGTTTTTGACAGAAGGCAAGGAGACCAAAACCAAACTGAGGGGGATCCTACATTTGTAGCAAGAACTCCTCTAAAATATGGAATAAAATAGAAGTTATTTCCCAAAGTCATTGCTGGTACTAGGGTCATTGGCCTGAAACTGCATTTTGTGTCAGTAACACAGAAGGGAACATAGAAATAATTCAGGAATGGATCTTCATGCTTTGACATCAGAACAGGGCTGAAACTATGAAACACTGCTTAACAGTTAAGCTCTGGACAGGAGCATTTTCCAGTGGTTAAATTCTAACAGATCAGTATTCAAAGGACATTTTCCACACTCTCTTTTACAGACATTCTCTATGCAAAAAGAGGTTTGAAATAATACACACTAGCTGAACCATAACAAGTTACACATGGGGAAAGAAAAGCCATAGAATAAAGCGGGTAATATTGCACTGTTCAGCCCTGTGGGGCAAAGAACACAAGCCATTAACACACAGTGGCTATCTCCCATGAACAACCATAAAAAACATTAGTTAGCCATTCTTAAAAATTCTAGGCCAACAGTTGTGAAGTGATCAGTAACAAAACCACAAATTTGTTTTTCTTTTTATCTTCCTACAATATTATCACATGATAAAAGGTCACAGGTCATTCATCTACAACTAAGATGCATTTCTGGACGGCATCACTACTCACTGACTCTCTGTGTCACAGAGGATCTGTTATGTTTTGTCATGGGAGAAAGTATGCACCTAAAAGGAGTAAATTAAAATATCCAGTTGGACATCCTTTGATCAGACTGAATTCACTGCTTCAGCACAGATCCTATGACCAAAGTGTTCTGACATTAATGCAAAAAGTGCACTATTAAAGCTAATTAAACAGTTGCATGCTTTGCTGCTTTTTCTTTTTTTTTTCTTTTATTTAAAGGAGAAGATCTTGAAGCAAGCAAATATTGCTGTCTTGATATATTTTTTGTTAAGAAGACAAAGCCTTTCTCTTTATTAAGAATTTAACTTATATGTAGTGTTTCCTTCTGGTTTCCCTTGCCTTAAAGAAACCAGCTAAGAACACAAATAGGGACAATGGTGATTTATACAATGCTGCTGCCATTAACCCTCACCTAAGCACAGAGAAAACAGAGTCTACCAAGTATTCTGCCTGGGAGATGCTGAGGTTGCATCATACACCTCTAAGGAGAACACACCCCAACAGTGCAGCCAGGTGCAGACCCCTGGACACCGCTCCTGCGAATATCACTGCTTCATTTCAGTTCAGACACTCACTGAGGCCACAGGAAAGCAGTTGCCTCATCCAGTCCTAGGCCACCAGAATTGAAGTACATTTTTTTCCTGAGTTTTTCCACTCATTTTAATCCCCTACCCACCCACCCCAGTAAGCTCTCCCTAAAATCAAAGTCCCAAACCAAAGTATTCAGCAGAAGTTTCAATATTTTCCCCAGAGCCTTTTGCTCTGAGCCTTACTACTCAAAATATATGCAAACTATTCTTGAGCACAGTAACACCATACTTTGAGGGATAATCTAAATCCCTCCCACAATACAAATTACATACAGTTTTATTCATGTCCCAACTTGAAGGATGGACTTGAGCTGACAGATTTCACATGGGCCACAGCAATGCCATTTTGCTATGCACATGCCAAATTCTACCACAGAGAATGCTGGCTGTTGATTGCAGTTGAAGAGATGCCTGAAGTTCTTCTCTGCTGAACATCAAAGTCCCTGACATCTTGCAACTAGACTATGAAGTTTTAGTAGACAACTGAAACACTGCTTTAGGGTAAAACAAAGAGTTGTTGTTGTCTAAACGCATCGGCTAATGTCCAGACCACAGCACAAAGAGATTTTTTTAGGCATATTCTAGATATTTATTACAAAACAAATAAAAAGTTAGCTTAGATGCCAAAAAAGCTGCCATGAAAGCCAAATAATCATGAAAGGAACTAAAATTAACAATGACTGTTCTTTGCAGGAGGGATAAAGGGATAATGACAAGGCCATGCAACTTCTAAGCAACACACTTTATTTCAAGAAAATACATGCCCGAGCCTAAGAGATGGTGTGAACATTGAGTATATTTAAATACCTGCTTGTCTTCTTGGAAGTACTCATGTATTAAAATGCTTAGGGCTGTACTTTATTTTCCCCTAATCCCCAAATCCCTCCCAGGGCTGAAATCAATGTTACTTGGAAAATGGATATAGCAAATACTTTTTAAAACAAAGTCTATAAATAAATCAGTGGATATCTGCATTTTCTGCCTTTTCTTCCTTCTTAGGAAACCACTGTTTCACAATGGAAAATTTTATGATTTGGTATAGACTATTGAGCTACTCTATAGGCTCTGCTGAACATTGCCTTCAGCTCCCACCAACTGAAGAATTAAGAATGGATTCTCAGTACGTGAAAAACTTTGGATTACCTGAACACAAAAGGAAACACTGACACAACTGCTACTGCTGTCAGGCTAAGCAATGTTTCCCAGTGTACACATGCAATACTGGGTGTAAATATGGCATCAATCCAAACTCAACATGCTTAGGACGTAGTGAAACAGGTGCATTGCGCAAGGGTATGTTGTGAAATGTCTTAATGAGGACTGTGAAAATTTCTTTCTTTCCTGCTGAAACTTTTCAGAAATTAAGAAAGAACTATATTAACATCTCCTATCCTAAAGCTTATCTTTCGAAATAGTTTCATTGTGATATTTAAAAGCAGTTTACACAAGACAGAGTCTTTCATATTAGATGTGTGACTTGGAAGAAAAAAATTTCTTCATCTCTAATCAATTCAAATTCCACGATATGCATTAGCAAAACAGAGTGAGGAAGGGCATATATTTCCCTATAGCAAATACATTGGCACCATCTCACTTCTAAAATCACAAACTAATATCCAATCACAGTATTTTACAACACCAAATAAAAAGTTGCTTGTTACTTTGCACTTACCCAGTGGCTCTCTCCACTAGATAGTTCAGGCTTCTCTCACAACCCCACCAGCGATCCAACTAATCTTCAGAAAATCACTTGAATACATTCAACAGGAATTGAGTAAATATTTTTAAATTTAGGTTCAAGATTGATTTTCTTCTATGTTTTTTACTTTTAGAGACTATTACAGATCACTTCTTGTGATATGGAAAATACCACCAAACTACATGGTCAAAGCCAAAAATCTTCCAGTGCAAGGTGCATCGTACCACCAAGTGCAATAGCTCTTTACAACAGGTGCAGCTACTCCATAAAACAGCACCAGGCATTAACAAGGTTCTTCCTGCACTCCTGCAGAAGCACTCTCTCCCATCATTTGTATGAAGGGGAATCATCCATGGTCTCTTTTCTTCCCCCACTGACTTTAGAAATCAGAGCTTGGTCTTTGAAGGACACACCTTCATCAACTACAAGACAGTTGATGTTGTACACAGGGTGTAAAATAAAACAACAAAGATGACCATGATTGCACAATTTCTTGGCATGCAAAGCAATAAAGCATTCTGCACTCAGAATCTGCCAGCTGACATCACTGTGTCAGGGTGCTTCTGTGATGAATACAAGGATTGATTTAAAGCAGCCATTCTTCACATCCTATGTGCATATTACAAGGGAGAAGAATATGAGGACAGAGAGGCAAAGAGACAAAAAAAGTAAGACAGAACAAAAGAAAAGGGCCAGCAGAAACAAACAGACAGACAGACCATGACTGCAAACCCCAAATCTTTGTTATGTTTCCTGTGTTTATCAAATCCTCAGAGAATGAAAGCATTGGAGAAGAGACATAACACCTTCTTTCTGATGTTCCTTTCTTCCTTGTTCTAAGGAGCTTATTGGTCCTTATTGTGGAAGACCACAGTGAGGGCTGGGGGAAGCTAATTATCCAAATTATTTCTGCAAGTTCTGTGAGGAAACTTGGAAGGACCATTCATACTTCTGAAAGAATGGTCTGTAAGCTCTGACAATTCTGAAAGTTTACTAACATGGAAAATACCAAGAAAAATTAACCAGGGGGCAGGTAGCAGAATGAGTTCAGCTTACTTAAATGGTCACTGATCTACCCTTGATGACAGCTACAAAATCTATGATAGCCAGAGATGGGCCTCTTGAAGGTAAAAACCTTCAAAGTTATGATGCATGCAGACAGACACACTACCGATATGTACATATGTACCTTGCAGCAAAATATAGAAAAACAGTGTTTTCTTCCTTATCTATAAAATGCCAGAGAAAGGTCATCTATCAGCAGCAGAAAAATCTTGGAACAGAGTTAATGCAATTACCAACCATGAGGATGAAGATTTTTCTGTCCTTTAAGGCTGTGCATAATATCAAACAGATGTTGCTTCACAGACCACTGTACTTTCACGTGGAAAGATCAACTTGCTCTGCTCACACAGATAATGCAAGACTTCTATATTGCTGCTATGATGGCATGTCAGTTGTTTTATTCAAAGTCCCTAAGAATATTGTCTTGGCTCTGTCTCTTCTTCTTGTTCATCATATCCCAAAGTTGATGCCAGGGAAAGAAAGACTGGGAAAATTTATTACGATTAATAAAGAAACATTCCCGTCTGATCAGGCTTCTCCCAAAGAGGAAATTAAGTAAAATACACACTTGTCACAGCACATTTAGCTATACCTCAGTGAACTAGGTGAATCAAGAATAAAGTTTAAGAAGTTTAAGAATAAATAATTTCTGTTTATTTTTAGGCAAGTTAAAAAAATTGGTTCTTCATTGCCAAAGTATAATTCATCTCATCTAATGATGCACACACAGCATATTTGACTACTGCCAGCTACTATTTGACTACTAGACTATGAGAGAAGTAATGTACCTAAAGAAGCTGGGATGAGTTTCCACCTGTATTTTAAATCGGTTTGTCAGGCAGCTTGAAAAAAGTATTTATGTCTGGTTAATAGTATTATGCACATGCACTTTGTGGGAGAGGTCAAGCAGCATCTTTTGAAATTGGCTCAGGAGTCTTAGTCCAGCTTTGGAGACAGCAAGTGTGATGACTAAAATGACTGGACAACTCGAGTGGAGTTCATCACTAACTTTGTCTAAATGAATATAGCACAGTCAGTGTAAGTTAACTTTGAGGAAAACAAAAGACAAAAACAGTCTTTTTCAGAATGTTGAAAGAACAGCCTGCACACCTCTGATACGACTTTCCTTAAGACTTTTACTCACAAGTAAAAACTAGGAAATATATATGGCAGATTTTGTATTTTCTTTAACCCCCTTACAAGATATTTCAACAGTTAGCCCTAGAGCTTAATTAATCTAAAAATCACATTAGAATGTATTTACTACCTTTGCATTTGTCCTACCATACACAGCTTTGCCTGATCACACTATGTTATCCTATTTGAAAGTGTGAAAAAGCAAGATACATCATGAAGTCTTGTTCATGCCACTCTGCTGTGAAACAAGACCACCAAGCAGCTAACATCACAACAAATACAACTGTATATCCCCCTTGCATGGCTGGGCATGCAGTAACTGCAGTACAATACAAACCATGCTTATAACACTGAGAATTTTGAATGTTCTCCAATACTCCTCTTTGTAAGTTATTCTTTAAAAAGTACTACAAGGTGCAGGAGAGAAGGGATAGATCTTTGAGGCTGGAAGATAAAACCAGTTAATGTATGGCCAACCAGCCCATTCAGGGACAGAGGTCTGCACTGGAAATGTGCACACTGTTTATGTTGAGTCATTTCTAGAAAAATCTAAGGGGAATTAGTTTGCCTAAAAGCATTCAGTTCATCAGCATCAAAAGGAGAAACTGCCTTACACATCCTGTTTCCTGCTTATGAGTTGTACCCAGCATCCTACTTGTCCCTTTGACACCACTGTCTGAGAATGATTCAAGGTCACACAAGCAAGAACTTTGCTCCATCATGATGAAGCATCATGCAGCCAAACTGTTTTGTTCCCAGAAACATAAGAATCCATGAAGTCTATGTTTCCCCTCAATGTGGTTGATTGTCAACTCTAAAGTTTATTCAGAAACTTCTAGGATCTTTTTACAGAGAGAGTCCCCTGTGTCTAACAAATCACAAGGTCTATTTCAATGTCATGATTTACTGACTCTCCTTCCTTTATCTGGCTAGTGTTTACTGGTTGTCTTTGACATATGTCTTTCTTCCACACCTGACTAAAACAAGCCAAGAGAAAACATATGGGGTAAACACACATACATGAAACTACCTTATTGTGAGCCTATGTTACAGGAAACAAGACTAAAATAAACTTGATTCTTTCAGGAGGTGAAAGACAGCATCCATAAAATCTCTGAGGAGTAACTATTAATACCACAATATCACAAGCCTGGCCCCTGCAGTTATCAAAGGAATTTCCTGGAAGCTGATCAGCTTTCTTCCTCTTCTCTGAAATCAAATGGGAATGTCCTTGAAGCAAATATATCATTGTACGAAATTATAACTAAGGAAAAGGGTAAAGGGTAAGAAGGAATGACATGTAATTTAGATAAAAGCCTTAGTGTAAGTGACCTACACTGCTATTCAAAGCAGCATAGTGGTAGAGGACTCAATTTTCATGTCTAGCCTCTTCCCTGGTACTTGTGCTAGAGAAGCATGATCATAGTCCAGGCCCTGGACTTTAGCAGGAAGGAGAAAAAACCCTGTGTGGCACTATGGTAACTTCTCAAGTCAGCTGAAGCACAAACTACCAGCTATTCACATTTCTATGCCTTAGAGGATCTTAGGCCAAAGAACTCAACCTCGCCTGAAGATAAACAGCAACTCCAGGAGCTGTAAGATTATGCCTTGATGTTGGAACCCAGGGCATCTCTTTTGCTGCCCTAGGAACTTGGGCAGCCCTGATCAAATAGTCTGGGAACTGAACAAGAAGGATTGACCCCAGTACAGGGCAGTTACAGCCCTGTCCAGGGGGGTGAACAGGGGGGTTTCAGTTCTGTCCATGGGGGTCACAGACCATGGCACAAAGCAGAGATGAATTACAAATCCCAAGAGAGTGAAACCCAGTAGTTTAACTTATCACAGAGTGAGAAATGTGTAGTTTTAGGTTTTCATGATAGAAGTAGATGGAGACAAGATGGAGATTTTGGGGCGGTTCCCTAGGTTTTTCCTCTTCTTCTTCACCTCCATCTTCTGCTGTGACGTTGGCACAATGTGGCTTGGGGAGATTGGGCCAAGTGGATATGGTGTGTTTGATGTGGATGGTGGACATTGGTAGGAAATGGTAAACAATATGTTCATAATAATCTGTATATAAGGGGACAAGCTTTCGGGGGACGGGGAGTTCCCTAATGGCTGGTGTTCAGAACAGTCCTCGCTGAGGACAGAGAAAACTATGAGATAAGAAGAAAGAATAAACATCATGATAGACCTTGGAGAAAAAACTGAACCTTGAAGCCTCTGTCTCTTTCTTGCGTCTGCCCCGAAACATCCAGGAGGGCAAAAAGACTGTGACCACCTGAATATCAGAAATCGTAATCCGATACCTTGACATCCAATACTGTGCATGCAATGCCATCCTGCCTGAAAAAAAGAGGAATACACAATGTGGAAAATTATCTGGCAGTTAGTATTCAGCAGCTCAAAAGAAGAGAATTGGAATAAGTCAATATTCCTCAATAATAAGATTACTACACAATGAATGCAAATCTTTCTAACAATAAGTTTAAAAAAGGCAAAAAAACCCCAGAAAACCCCTGTGAACAAAAACCCTGAGACCTATCCACTGGTAATAACAAATGAGATTGTACTAGGTCAAATTAAAAAAAAAAATAAAAATACTAATATGTCAGCATGAATTAACAGTTTTAGAGGAGCTAGGTCCTTTTAGATTTCATTCTCTTCAAACTGGGTAAAATATCTTGGCTAACAGTCAGTGGAGAACCATCAGTGAACAGAGGTATTTGCAGAAAGGAACTATGAGGACATTCACACAACTAATTCCATTCAGGAGTGGGAAGCGTCACAAGACTCTTACACAGAGCTGGCTACTTCACTGAGGGCCATCATCCAAAAAACCCATAGTTTCCCCTCCCAAGCTTACACAGAGGTATACTGTTTCATCTGGAAAAGGTAAAGTCCAGAGGAACCACCAGGACACTCAGGAAAGTTCCTTCATTGTAAGTAACAACAGCCATGACAAACATGATGGTAGAAGAACTCCGAGCCATTGGCTCAACAGGCAGCAGAAGAGAATGTGTTAAGAAACATCTTTACACTAATTTTGTTTTTGTGACTAAGTACTGACCATATCTGTAAAGAACCACAAAAAGTAATGCAAGTCACTAAGCATTCCTATTCTTCCAGCCATGCTATGGTAACGGGGCTGGACAAACCTACCCTCTGTTATCCTTCACTAATCTCTCTAAACTGATCTTTCTCAGGTCAATGAATGAAGTGGTATTGCTGCACTGTGGAAGAAGATCCAGATACTGTTGGGTGCAGCCATTCTATCTATATGACTGCAGTGTCTCAGGACAATTTACATTTCTTACATCTACTCACTGTAATTTGAAAGGCACAAACACTGAACCTGAAGAGCCCCGGTCACTTTTCTATTTATGCAGTTAAATTTCTCGAAGAAGTAAAACAATTGCTAATATATTTGGGCATTAAATTACTCTTTCAGTACCTTTTAAAACAGACAATTATTTGTCATGGCAGTGTAGTACGAACATTTATGTAGGTGAACTAGAACAATCAAAAAACCATTGAGCTTTTCCATTAGTTGTAGAGCACCAGTTCTGTATTGCTTTCTGCCAGTACAGTACAGCATTATTCAGGTTACATGAAGTTTATACCAGTTCAGATTTTCATTGGAGAAAATATAAGTAGTGGCATTTATTTTAAACTGGCATAGATTCATTCCAAGTGTACAGTTAGCTTTCTGTTACATGGACTATTGCACTCTAGCTTCATTCTAGCTTATAAAACATGGGACTACAGAAGTTAAATACAGCATGGGATTAAAAAAACAAGGGCTTCAGTCAAAACATATAGTACTTCTCCATCACAGCTGACAGACATACATGTTTTACTCAGGTTCTCAAGTTTAAACTCCAAATTCAAAAGAAAACTTAAAACAACAAAAAAATAACTCGAAAGACCAGATCTGCTAAAATTATTCAACATATTTCAGTTGCTTCATTCCCAGAACAGTAACTGTGTGTGTGCCACATTTGTAAAAATTTCTACTAATTTCAGCTAAATCTGAACTCTTCAATCCTTCAGTCCTTCACCCCACTTGACAAACTACAGACTACTGTGGACATGGGCATCACATGCCTGTGATGAGCTTGCTTAAGGACTGAACCCTCTGAATAGCACATTGCTACAGAACTATGGTGCTTAGATTTGTAATTGGCCCAATAGTAAAATGTCTAACTGACCAATAAAAGGCAAAATATGGTTTGGACTAGAAAATCTGCTTTTACTCTTGGGAACTCTACTTCACAGAAGTATGCAGTAGTCTCTGCTTTGTGCACCTATGTGTAGAAACCTGGTATACACAAAAATGAAAAGTGAAGATAGAGCTTCTGACTCAAAACCCCAGAATTTGTTGAATCTTGAATAGATTATGGTTTATGGTTTTAATCACCCTCTTCTTCTTGTTGTTTTTCTTCTTTTTATAAAGATCATTATTTGGAAACAAAATAAGTACCTACTGACATTTAAGCAGAAGGAGTGATTCAAGTGGCCTATTAAAATACAACCAAGTTACTATCAATCCGTGACAGATGAGTGCCTGCTAATCTCCTATGAAAACTTACCGTCAATAATGTGTATTGATGATTGACAATGCAGTATTTGTAGCTTTTCAGTGTCCCATAGATACATGCACAGAACATAAGAAAACCAGTTTTGTGACCAGAACATATGAAAGAGCACACTGTTCAATTTTTCTTAGAGTCTCACTCTGGTGTCATGCAGTTTATCAACTTGATCACTTCAGAGCATGTAGACTGGTAACACAGGGATTCAAAAACATATTTAAAAGCCTCTAGCTCCAGTCTTTTAACATTAGTTGCAGTGAGGAGCTTCAACATACTCCATGCTGGCATGATACTGGCAGAGCACCCTCTGAAGATATAGCTTTAGCTTGTTCAAAGCAAAAGGAATCAGGCAAGGAGACTATGGCAGGCTTGCTCTTGTATAGCTTCAGAGTCAGCAAGGAGAAATGCAGACAATGCCCACACCCTCAACATAGCCTCATGCACCTAAGGACCTGGCCTCCTACTCGATGATTAATGCTCAAACCATCTGAGCTGTGGTATGCCTCCTCACACTCTTGAGAAAAGGCTGCTCCACCCCTCACATACCTTTGCAGAAAGAGCAAGCAGGCTGTAAGTGAAGCTCTGCCCACACCCGGGCATGTGAACCTCAACAGGCAGGGAGTCAGGACAGCTGGTGAGGACATCAGGTGGGGAGGAAGGAAGCCTTTTGTGGGTGTCAACTACATTTTCTGTAGACCAACCCACCTTTTCGGAATTAAATCCACATCCTCTCCTGTCACAGACCCAAACATGTTCAGTCTTCTGCAAGCCTAGCTCACTTAGCTAAGATATTGATGGCATAGAAAGATGATTCTTGAAGAGGACCAAGCAAGGACTTAATAGGAATTCATCACATTTTCTCAACAAGGTCAAAAAAGCAGCACTGCCTTTTTTTTTTTTTAATCACCTCTTTCAAACTAAAAAATAAGTTATAATGAAACTAATTAAAAGTGTACAGTTAAATTTCTTAAAACACAGTACTTCTTTCTGGTTTTGAGAGAAGGGGAGAAAGGCAAATCATATGTATGCACACAGTACATCCTGTGCCTTCTCTAAGAACATAAATAAGATCTCGGAGAAAGCTTCCCCCAGTCTGAGAGGCCATCAAAACTTGGTAAGAGCTTTTTGTCAATCCAATTTCACTAGTAGAGATATATTTCTTTAAGAAAGGTACATTTCTTGTACCATATGCTCTTCCAGCATTTTGGTTTCACATATACATTTTGTCTTCTCAAACAATAGCTTCAGACTTGTATTTTTCCACTATAAACTACAAAACCTTCCCCATAACTATTCAAGGGCATGTAGGCACAAAAAAAAAAAATATTGTCCTCCTAAGTAGGTGTGGTATTTGAGTGTTGTACATTCCTTCAGTTAATTGAACATTGTATCTCTCTTCTCAAAGGTTCGGTAAACAAATGGCTTGGCAAAAAGACATTGAGATATTTGAAATAGATATTCCTGGCTTATAACTTTTATTTCAAATATGTCATTAATACATATGCTGATACACAAAGAATTTCTGATGCTTTAAGCAAACATTTTCCTTTAAAAGGAAGAGGAAGAAAAATCAGAAAGTAGGGTATCAAAACCCAAAAATCTAAGAACCTAGCAGTGAGGTAAAATAAATACCTGTATGTACAGATTTAGTACACAAAACTGAGACCAATATTCTTAGATACTTTTTACCTCTTATTTTGCTACATTCACGGATTTCCCCCTCAAATCTTAGGGCAGTTTGCTTCTCAGTTGAAAGAAATGCAAATTTTGAGAGCAACAGAAAAGAACACAATAGAGAAGGTTAATTTCAACTAAGTGCAGTTGGCACAGCTGACCACATTTCACAACAATATGAATGCAAATAATATATTTGCATATGGCAATAATGAGAGCCCCATGTGCTGCAGCTCTCCAGAGCCAGCCCGATTGTCTCATAAGTCATCACACAATAGGCAGAGATTGTGAGCACAAAATTCTCTGTGCTGAGATGTCAGTCAGTCTGGTCCAGGCTTCAAACTGCAGGAATGTTCGCCTGCCTATTGTGCTGAAGGAGGTGTTTCCTTAATAGTTCTACTGTAAATGGTCCAGGAGGAATGCACTCCACGATGCACAGAATGCTCACTGTGTCCTTCTGCCTGGGCAACACAGTCCACCTCCCATAACTACTGGTTTATTAAACCATTTGGTACAAGTAGTTTAGTAAACTAGAATAAAGTCTCCATACTACTCATACCCTATTTCCAAATTTCATATCAGAGAAAAAAAAATACACTACTATTAAAAAAAATTGAAAAGTTCCACTGGCCCCAGGTGGAGGCAAAACTAAAGCTTTACAGAAAGCATGTGTCAACCACAGAGCAGGAGTAGCGTATGTGCTGCTCCCTGGAACTACTAATTCATTTCTTCACATTATTCCTTAAAGGCTAGCTCATTGCTTCCATGAGCTACCATGTTGGTGTGAGCAGATTAAACAGGACTCTTATTCACAGTCACGAGGCTCCTCACTGCTCTCTGATGTCAGCACAGAAGGTCAGCTGCATAAATACCAGGCAGCTGAAGCTGCACTGTTACAACCAGACATCCTGTTTGCTGTGAATTCTATTTTTAATATTTTTATGATATTAATAATGGGAACTCCCAGTTTAACCAGTTAGCATTTTGTTATAATTTATCCTGCATTTAATCAAAACCCACTTTATTAGAGATTCAAGAATGTATATATTCTATTTTTTACTGTCAGCTTTAAGCTGTCTTTCCCCCACACACTCCTTGCTCCTGCTTTTCAGGAGTTTTTAAAGGAGCAAAGATAGAGGTTTTTGTAAAGACTTCAAAAGACACACCATTACCTAATCTTAAAGCAGTGTAGTCAAAGAACATTTCAATATTTTGCTTCTCCATGGGAGCCAAGACATTAGAAAAAAAAACTCAAAACATTTTATGTAGAAATTTTCTTGAACTAGCCAAGAGGCTACGAAGGCAGGGAATTGCTGTGGACCTTCAACACCAGTAGGGTTTTCCATCTGTGACAAAGTGAAGATAGCTACATGAGGTTTCATTCATATTTGAGCTAAAATGAATCCATCGCATTCTTAATATAATTTTAATTTTAGCATTTTCTATGTATCCAAAAATGCTTAAATTCCTTCATCACATTAAAACAGGCATAGTCACAAAGAATCATGTCTCTGCAGTTTATATTATATGACAACACTAACTTCCACAAGAACAGATGCATAATGGTACAAAAAAAAATAAAAAGACAAGTGTATCTGTAGTAGAATGGAGTTGCTCTATAAAAAGTGTGTTTGCTTCCCATCGAAATAATTAAAAATCACAAAACAAGCAGACATTAATTAACCTTTCATCATCTCTCCTTTTTTCACAGGCAAACCAGAAACATCTGAGCATAACAGAGGTTTATATCAGGTAAAACACAGGTACTCATTACAGTAATACATCAATAAACATTCTCTGGTTAGAAATGGATTTTCACTCTCATGCTAAAACTCAAGTCCCCCCTAAAAAATAAAGAGGAAAATTATAAGGAACCCATGTGGAAATGCAGACAGATGGGATATGACACAAGACAGGAAAGGAAAACAAAAGGATTGCATTTGCGATGTGGAGAGCCTGACTTCATGATTAAGTCACTGTCTTTCATTTCCCTCTACGCACTCAGTGATGCTAATCCTGACATAAGCAAGTGCTTTAATCCAACATGAACCATGAAGAAGACTCAAGTGTAGATGGATAATTGCCAGAATTTTTAACACTGTTTTCTCTATCAATCTAAACTTGTAAAAGACACAGTTATTTTCAAAGCACAGCACAATTTTGAACTGGAAAAAAACCAAGTGACGTTTGAAGGGTCATTTCAATGTTTAATAGATATTTCTGCCTGGAGTGGCATGGGACAATGTTTATGCCATGATTCTCATTCATGAAATGACCCAAAATACTAGCAAAAATATCAGCAGCAGTAGCCTGCCATAAAGAATAACAGCAATATAGATAAAAATAAGGCCATGGCAATGAATAGCAACTACTTTTGGTCATTGCCACACTCCAGAAGACGTTTGCCAAAGTATCTTAAAGTATTGCAAAACCACAACTGAACAGAAAAAAAAAATCAAAACCCCAAACCCCAAAACATTGTCAGGTTGAAATACATGGAATAGTTGCCTGAAGTTTCAGGTGTTTAGAAAAAAAAGGAGAAGCCCTTTGGTGGGGTAAAATCCTCAAACAAGGGTAACTCGCACAAAGAAGTTGGGGCAGGGTTGTTTTTCTATTTTAAACATATAAAGGCTTTTCTTTTTATCTCTGTCCATTCAAGTTATATAAGAGCACTTGTACCCTGGATATATATTTTTGACCAATGATTTGCATCCCTGTTGCCTGTTTTGCAAGTCACATGCTTCATTAAAACTTCACAAATAATTCTTGTGTTGTAACCATGCCTTATTTAATATGAAAGTCAGAATTTCAGCTCAAACCCTCAGGGGAACTCAGCTGGATTTACTGTAAATTTTTGCCAGTGCTTTGGAAAGAGTCTGCATAGCAAAACAACCACCCAATCCACTCTTAACTAAACCAAGATGGCAAAAAATTCAATAAACTGGAAAAAGAACAGGCACTTCCACTATAAGCCGGCTTCCAGAATAGGAAGGACATCTTCAACTGGACATTCCCTTCATATATCTTTTTATTCCCATCCCCCAACTCCTAATATTGAAATAAAATTCAAGTTTTACTTGTAACTTAAAGCAACTTTACTTCTGTGTCCCGTTCTGGAGTGCTTTACAGGCCCCTAGTGGGGTTGTTTGTAAAACTCCCACAGAAATAGAATCCAGAAGTGGAAAATGTAGGTGCTTGCTAAGGAGGTTGAACACCAACTGAAAACCCTGAGCTTTAAGCTTCCTTCTACAATAACAGAATCACAGATGACTCTGACCTAGAAGGGGCCCACAAGGACCAAGTCCAGCTCCTGGTTCCTGCACAGCACCATCACCAAGGGTCACACCATGTGCCTGACAACATTGTCTGAATGCTACTTGAACTCTGTCAGGTTAGTGCTGTGACCACTTCCCTGGGGAGCTGTTCCAGGGCCCAGCCACCCTCTGGGTGATGAACTTTTTTCTAATAGCCAACCTAAACCTCCCTAGACAGAGCTTCAGGCCATTTCCTGGTGTTCTGTCACTGGGTACCAGAGAGGAGAGATCCCCTCATGAGGAAGTTGTAACAACAATGGGGTCTGTCCTCAGTCTCCTCTGGGTTGAACAGACCAAATACCCTCAGCTGCTCCTCATATAGCAAAACCCCCAACACTGGGGGTGAGGCTGCCCCAGCTCAGAGCAGAGCAGGACAATCCCCTTCCTTGCCCAGCTGGCGATGATGCACCCCAGGTTGGCCTCTTTGCCTCCTCCTATCCTTTCTTCCTTTCTTATGCCTACCTAGATTTCAGACAACATGTAAGTAGCAATGAGCATTGTGAAATCTCAAGGATAATTATTTGTGTTGATAATAATTGGTCCCTTCACATATTGTGACTCAGAATTTTATTAAAATTTTAAATATAATTAGAATCACAATAATGAGGGTGATGGTATATTGACCTAACTTCTCTCATTTTCCTGTTTCTCCTCTATGTAATTAGTACTGAGATATTCTGTTGAAAGGCTTATTTTGTATCTGTAAATGAGCATTCTAGAATTCCAGCATCCATAATCAGATTTTTATAAATTTTAATAGATATTCACTATGTTCTGGCCAAGTAAAACTCACTAGACTTCAAAAGTAACTTTTCCAGAGCAGATTTGTTGAGTCACAAGCAATTTTTATCCTGTCATGAAAAGACTTTTTTATAACATTTTAAGCATTTGGCTTATTCTAAGTTTTGATGGTTAATAGATACATTCAGATCAAGATGACTCAAGATAAGCTGAAAAACCCTTGCTTTTCACTGACAAAAGGAATATAGCCAAACACTGAGTACCACATGATTTGGACACATCAAGTTGTATTACACCACAGATATAGCTATGGTAGTGTAAAGCTTATGTGCAGCCCAAAGAACACAATTCCCTTACTTGAAACCATGAGCCTTGCTCTAACACCAGCAATGACAAACAGAAACTTCATGAACTCTCACATTTACCAAATTCAGTATGTTTTACAAATACTAATTTCATGTCACAAGTAACAAAACACTTAGATAAGAATACTTTTAGCTTACAAAGATGCAAAACTTGAAACTCCTTACCCTCTCTACACAGCACAGCTCATCTACGTAGTAGAAGAAGGGATAGTAATATTTTGTAATTCAGCAGCCTATGCATGGTTAAGACAACATCTCTGTACAAGTTTCACAGATTTTAATGCTGTAAATGGAATGAGGAGCAATGGTAGGTGCTAGAAAAACACACCGATGCACTCAATTTCTTTTCATTTTAGAAAGAGGGACACATCAACTAACACAGCAGCAGCTTCATGATGGAGGTGTAAAGATACACTGGGACCAATAGCTCACTTCTCTGATGAATGTGTAAATGGAAAAGAAGCAGTATGTAAGCTAAGAAGGAAACCAGAATTACTGACTACTAGCTGCTCAGCCATCTTTCTGTCATAGCAAGTGTGATGATATACAATTATAGAGCAAGGACCTTTTACACACCATCTTACACATACAAACTAGACAGCTACAAATCAGAACAGATGTCATTTAGGCACGCTATGAGAAGAATCACGAATGCATTGGGTAGCTCTTTCTTCTGTACCCAAGCAGTCAACATATGAAAATCGAGTATAAGTTGAAGGTTTTGAGTACTTTATTTAAAAAAACCCAAAACAACAACAACAAAAAAAAACCCAACGCAGGCACCAAAATGAAACAAAAAATTTCAAACACGTGGCTCTTTTGAAGGGTAAACAGTATTGCTTTCAGGCCTAGCCAAGGGATTACCGTTACACAGGGAAATCAAGGCTGACTTTTAAGAATCTAAAAATAATTCTAAGAATGCTTCCCCTCTCAATACTCTGGACAAGAGAAAACAAATGAAGAGACTTGGTGTCTACATGCCATCTAGGTCATTGGTATTACACAACCCTCCTTTTTCAACACACTCCAAACAAATTCATATATGGGATATTAAGGCTTTAACTGATTAAAAACAAGTGAAAGATATGAAATAATCTCTAGAAGTAAAAAATGGGTTGTTTTCAGAAAAAATCCATCTCCCTGATGAAGCAAAAGAGAATCTAATAGTCTGGCCAGATACTTCCTATTAAATATAACTCATTAAATATTTATTCACATTCCACTTTATACCAGAAGGCTGGATAGCTATGCAAGACATTCACACAAGACACTTAACTCTACATTTCTGTCTCACCTAAGCTATGAAGCAGCACACATCACTATAATCAATACACCTCAGTAGCAAACGGCTATGTGTGCTATTTTCTTTATCGTAGGTTCCAACTCTGTGCTACCTCCAATTTAATAAAAGAGGAACAGACTTGCCATCATACCTTTCTCTGTGCTCTGAAGACACAACACACAGGCACATTTCTGACTTCTCGCTGTTATCATGCCCTCCAACACCTTATCAAACTATGCCTGAAAGTTTTACAATCAAAATTTTTTTGCACTAAAAACCCCCGTGATTAGGCAAGCTTTTATTAATTATTCTCCCTTTGCATTAAAAGTTACAGACTGCATACATACATTTAAACAGTCAAAGATGAAAAGGTTGTCGATTAAATTATTATTATTTAAAATAGACTCAAAGCCAACACCCATATTGATACTTAGAATCTATAGCTGAAATTCATTACTAGAAAGTATGTTCTATTACAATATAAATATAGATAAGATGAATCCTCCTATGCTCAAGATCATCTTTTCAATTACACTGCTGTATGCACTGCGCCTTTCATAGTACTGGTGAAGTGAAGCCACAGCCCTAGCTGTGACTGATCTGCTCTGTGTTCTGTTCTGATCTATGCTGCAGGTTATAATATTACCAACCTGTATGCATTTTCGTGCAGAGATGACTAACTGCTTCATGGAAGATTGTGTGGCTCAATTCTTATCTATAATATAGACAGCCTTCAAGTTAAGGTTTGTGTTGGGCAACAAAACATGACTTTGTTTCCTTGCCGTGCCCGACTTTCTTAAGTATCTGCAGACAAGCCATCTATTATCTCCAAGCTTTGGATTATAATCTGTAAAATCAAGATTAACATTCTTATTTCATTTTTGAAGGACAGAGAATTTTAAGAGGTGTTATGTGTTTTTGAGATATCTCACACAATGGTAATGAGGTACTTATTTAAAACACACTTGGCACTTGTTTGGTAGAAGACATTTTGTAAACACTGAGTTGCAGAAAAACTCTATCTTCATACTACTAGGTAGTATCTTTTGAGTTATCTTTAATGTCTCAGCTTTATTTATGTAACTCTGAGCTGCTGTAAAATTAGGAGCAATGCATATAGTGGAGACAAGCATTTTGTTGTCAGGAACATCTCTCCTGTACTGATAAATAAAGATAGTAGTTTTTCAGATAAGAAAAACATAGTAGTTTTTCAGATGTTTAATTCTTTGAAAAATATTACAGGTATTACAAAATACGGGTGGGTATTAAAACAAAAGTATGGTATATTAACTATATTGACTGTGAAGGGATTCAAAATACACCTTCCTTTAACATACTCCCATCTTTAAAACCAGGTGAGCTGAAATAACTTTCCCTGGCTTCCCAAACCCTTCACGCAATCACTAGTCCTAAATATGAACACATGTGTTGCTTGCATTCCACCACAGATAAAATTCAATTTTTTTTACTTCCTTCTGGGAGCATTTGAAAACCTAGCAGGTTTACTCATGGTAACATTTGCTGTCAAAAATTAGGCAGTATTTATCAAGCCACAATTAAAGTAAACTTGCGTAATAAACTAAGAATTCCATCTTGTATGAAATGGCATATGCTCAGAAGGGAATTTACTTCTGCTTTAACAGGCAGTCTCTCTTTAACAAGCAAAAGAGGAGAGAGGAAATTGCAGGATGTAAAAGGAAACTGAGCTTTCAACAAATTGATTCTACAGTTATTGTCCCTCAAACATTATCTGCCCTCTGCCAAAGATGTCTTCTGTCCTGTAAGATTCAGATATACAGATAAATAGATATGTTTAAAAATACTAACAAATATCCCCTAGTAAAAAGCTCTCTGGGCAATTCGGAGAAATCAAATCTCTTCTTCGATGAGGAGATAACTTGGAAAGTAAATCTTGAGGATGATGGAGTACGGCCTGGTTCAGCAAAGCATTTTAATATATTAATAGCTTCACCATGTTTGTCAGAAGTACAGCCAAAACACAGAGAAAACGAGTTAAATGAAAACAAGACAAGTATAGTTACTGCATAACTGGCACTACGTGTCATTTTTTCTTTAAAATAAACAGGAGCTTGAGCATGGAAACATTTAATACTTCCTTGCTGTATTTCATTTTCTTTTGAAATATGGATGAGAGAACATGAGACACTCATCAGTGTTCCATGCTAAGTCCTAAGACTACTTTTCTCAGGCATTTCTGTCATGAAGAAGGAAACCAACTGTAAGACAAATTCATTTCATGGTGTCCAGCACATTTAGAGCACACAGACTGAAGAGGATATAGAATATAGTTCATAAACTCAAAACATTTTTTTTAAGAATGAGAAGTAACAAAATCCAACTTCAACAAGGAACTTGTGCCTCACGACCAAACAATCTCATAGACTCAAAGTGGCAACAAAAATGGTTCCTGTGGTTGGGACAGTCATATTATCTTCCTCCTTATACATCTGTTAGGATTATCAAAAATGATGGAGCTCACACATCTGCATTGCTTTTTTGTGGGCCTT
The DNA here is from genome assembly GCA_013400435.1 of Pycnonotus jocosus. NCBI lineage: Eukaryota > Metazoa > Chordata > Aves > Passeriformes > Pycnonotidae > Pycnonotus > Pycnonotus jocosus. The sequence goes on along the minus strand of VWYP01005210.1, from coordinate 20,413 downwards.
CCCCACAGCATCTCTTAAAGGAACATAGTTAGTGTAAAGCTCTAACAACTTTAATTGAAAATGCCCAGTGGATGCTTAAATTTAAGGCAGAAAAGGAAAAAAGATATCCAGAGCAACGTAATTGCCTAAGCTTCCTTTTAATCAGCAATTTTTCCAGATAAAAATAAAAGCTTTTCTTGAAAAAATCATTATGAGCTCCAAAACAGGAGGACAAAAAAACCCAAACCCCAATTTGTTAACTAATCAAATTGTCACTGGCAGTAATTTTTTAATCAAAACTATGGAAATTTAAGTGTGTGTGTGTGTGTGTGTATATGTATATATATGTATGTATATGTATATGTATACACACACAGAGTAATGTTAAGAAGTGGTCTAATTTCAAATGTTGGTATGAGTTTCACAAAACCTGCATGTGAAGCATATGATGAGGTGAGTTAGACAATTGGGATCAGTCACCTTGTTTGTGACCACATGAAAAGTAACACAAGAAAATATATGCAGCACAGACCAAATGAATACAGTACAATTTACACATCTTTAAGAATTTAATCCTGTCCATTTAGTTAAAGCAACAAAGAACACACTTGCTTTCAACTGCAAGCTACCTTCTTTCTCTAAAAGGTCTTCCTATGGGACTCTAGGAAAAGGAGAGAATGACAGTATTTTAAGCTGTACTCATAACTACTTTTAGTACTGCGGCCATGAATAAACAGATTGAGAACTACCAAAACCTTTCTAACAGGCTTTGCAAAAGGCCTAGCCTTTACCTTCTGTGCTCATACATTTCTTTAAAAAACAATGTCTGTCTGCACTTAAAGATTACTACACATGTGCTTTTACTATACAGCATGTGAACATAATCCAAACTGAAAATATAGATACAACGAGGACAATAGCTAAGACCAGTCATCAAAAAATAGTTAAGCCTATTTCTGACAACGTGTAATAAATATAAGACTGAAATAAAACACATGTAAGACTGAAATAAAGTACAGATTTTAGCCAGCAGACCAATAAGCCTCCTTATGAGTCATTATAGTCAATCACATCAAGAAGAACCTGGGGACATTTAAATCAAGTAGATTATTCAGCTGCCATGCACAAGTGTATATTCTCAGCTAATAAAAAATCCATAGGAAAAATCTGAAGGAAAAACTTATGGAGTGTTTGAATGCAGTGCACCATTTTTTTTCCAAATGTGGTACGCTGCTCCAGTTGCAAATGCCCTGAAACAGACAGCCTTCTTTCTGCTCCCAGAACTCACTATATCACCACTCAGAATTCACTGTGTAAACACTGGTGGGGGCATATACTTGAGAAGTACCAAAACCAATAAAATGCTTTTTGGTTTTGGAAATAAAATGCTTTTTTCTATTTTGGAAAGAATAAAACTGTTCTCACATTTTCCATTTCCTGTCTTATTAAAGACAAACCTTCTTTTTATTAAGCTAAGATATGAATCATCATGTTTCAACCACCAAAAATAGGGCTTTATAACTAGAAACAACAGCAGACTGATCCAGTTAGCAGCAGTAGTCAATCTCAGTAATGTAGTTCTAGATAGCATCATATGATAACATACACAAACATCACCTTCTTAAAATGCCTCCAGAGAGACTGATAGCCAAACAGTGCTCCATCACAAATGTGTAAATAATTCATCCTATAAATCAAAAGCAATAAACCCCTTTAGTAAAACTGCTTTTTTTCTGCCCTTCTGGACAAACCTTGTGTTTTACAACAAGTGACCTTAATCTACCATTGCACAGGATGGTTGCTTGCTTTGACAACTACAATTAATAGTATGTAAATATCTGCAAACTTTAAACCATTTCAACACATAGCCATGCTAGCCTGAGGTCTTCTAATTTAGAGATGGTCATCTCAGAATCAGAAAGGGAGCAGGAGCATTAGCATATGTGTGGTGGTAAATTGCTTCATTGATATAAAAATGTGGCCTTAATGCAGCCTAATGAGAACATTCACTCTTTGACAACTTCATACCTATCTGGGAGGGTCCATATGAAATGCAATACAACAATTCCTTGCTAAGAGAGATGAGTGCTATTAAAAAGAAAACTGATCCTAGCACACCACTACTGGAAATAAGATACAGCCGATACTGTGGTTGGAAGTGGGATCATAAAAAAATTACTAAACCAAAAATTTCACTCTTGTTTGGTTTGTTTGTTTGGGTTTTTTTACACACAGACATACAGAGTATTTTTGTGTTCTATTAAATGTTTCTTATGCGAATTCTGAAGCAGCACTATCCTGAAAAACAACAGTTCTTTGGACCAGCACGGTTAAAAAGTTTCCAAACAATTCACAAATACAAATATTCTTTTGGAGATGGAGAAATAAATATTAAAATTGCTTAGTTCCAATGGTCTGAAATTATATTCTTATGTACTCATAAAAAACCCTCAACTTTTAAATGACAGTGTCTATTTCCCAGACAGTTTAACAACATATAATGCAAATCAGATCTTGTACGTGAGCTGGGAAAAAAAATTTCATTCAAATTTCTGAATGAGAAAGGAATTAAATGTTTTCTGTAATCAGTAAATGCCAGTTTACAGGGTTCATAGAAAGTTCTGTGAAATTAATAGAATTTGGTACAGCAAATATCACCACTGAAGCACCTTTGAATAACAATTTAGGNGGGTTTTTTATTTTTTATTAGAAACTTTATATCAACAAAGTAATTTGTGCTCACGTTATTAACAGAGCTTAAATACTGACAATTTTAAATCTCTGGAGTGGTACAAAGGATCAATAGCAACAACCAACAGGAAAAAAAATCAAAGTCACATTGCTAGTAACACTAGCCCACAAACCTTAAACAAAAGAAAATAGTATTTCTGAGAAAGTAGCACAAATTATCCTGGAAAAGTTGAATCACTCCCCAGACTTTCAGTATACAATCAAATTAAACTGAAACAGTCAAACGCAATTTTGACCATGTGCAGGAAACTTGTTCCTTATCTAGTGTGAATATATATGCATGCTTATTTCAATGTTTTTCCTAAATCCTGTGTTTCGTTGTTATCTCATCTGATGACACTTTTTATACCACTGGTATATTTTCAAATCAGCTTTTATGTTTTGACACTGAATGTCATGTAAAAGTGAATTAGTCTTCTAATGAAAAGATGTATCTCCACAGTAGATACAGATCACATGCCACAATTCCACTAGTCTGAGTAGAGATAATTTTCTCCTGCCTAACACAGATAGGATAATGGAATATTGTCTTTCATGCAGACGCAGTCAACTATTAAAACAAACATCATCATCCTCATCATTATCACACCACCTAACAGTTCTACCATACTGTTAATTATAAAACAACACTTATTTTAACCAAGTAATTCTTATCAACTCTGTCACACCTTCTCTAAATTTCATACACAAACAGCATTCTGTATTGATACACACACTGACTGCTAAATGTGCTGACCAGATAAATGACAACCTGAAGAGACAGCATAATATTAAATGAGGAGTAAAAAAGTAAAAACTAAAAGAATAGAAAGGAGGACAAAAGTAGAAATGCAGAGGGTGAATGTGTTTAAATTGGTGTGTGTGTACACATTTTGTAAGAAGAGTAGCTACAGAGAACTATAAGCAGAAAACATGGTGAGTGAAAGGTAACTTTTTTTTCAGTTTTTCAACTTGTTTTTCCATTTCTTTCAAACAGATAGACTGAAAGTAAATAGAAAGGAGTACTACTGAAGGTAGTATGGAGTAGTACTGAAGGTGACCAAACGAGTCAAAAAAAAGACAGGGAGAGGCAAGAGGTATGAAAAAGAAGTATGAAAGAAAAAATTGGTATAAAAGGTGTTAAGAAAATATAAGGAGTTTCAGAGATAGAACAGCAAAAAGCTTAGAAATTTAAAAAATATTTTTTAAAAAACCAAATAAAAAACCCTAAATAAAGAAGAAGAGCAAAAGTATGATAACCCACAGCTATTCAGCTAGAAGTCTTTCTCAACCACCAATTCTGTTCCACTGCTGTAATCCACTGTGTGGATCCAGACTGGGAAGCAGCACCACACCTTTCTACACAAGCTTCTCCACTGGCTCCTCTTGAGCACACTTAACACAATGGTCACATAATTTTATCCAGGATATGGTATCCTCAAATGTTTTTTGAATATGTATAAGTGTATATGAAGTCAGCTCCTATAGCCTGAACTATTTGGAAGGCAACTTTTTTCAAGAAGCAATTCCTCAGTATTTGTCAGTAACCTTTCCCTTCACCATTCTGTTTCACTTATTCAATACAGTTATCTTTCCATCCTAGATTTTGTACTTGGATGCAGTTGCTTTGATTTGGCGGTGACTCGGTATAGCAAAGTCATCCACCTTGTATTAGAAACTGGACTTCCTATCACAAAGGAGAAAAATAATAGAAGAAAATTGGACAGCACAGTCACATGAAAGCTTAGAGGAAAATCCAACAGCAGGCAGATGGAAATTTAGAAGCCACCTATAAAAATTTAGTGCTTGTTTTGAAAGTTTAGAAGCTACATTTGAGAAGTGGGTGCTTGTTCTGAAAGGATAAGCAAGATCAAAGCAAAGCTCAGTTTTCTAGGTGTAGCAAAATACATTAGTATCCTTATTTTATTTACATTTGTAATATGAGCTGCTACCAACTCCCAGACTTTTATTACTGCTTGCCTTCTCACCTCCCTCTTCTCACGCCACATGTTTATTTCTATTTCTCTACTATTTTCAAGGTAGCCTTACTTTTCCACTACACACTTTTCTCTTTCTTGTTCTCCTGTTTATTTCTGAAGATACTTTAACTTCCGTATAATGCCATTTTAATTCCTGTATATTGCCATTTATTCTAAAAGCAGACACAACTAAAAATCAAGAATTCTCATGGAACAGTGAGTAGAAATTATTCTGATAAGTCAAGGTTGGAAACCTAGTGCAACCAACTCTGAAAACAAATAATAAAGCTCTGCTAGCAGGGAGATGCCTCACTCTTTTTCTCCTCTATTCCCTTACCCGTAACTGTATTGAAAAAGTTACCACTGCAATAGCCAAACTTGTAGGCAACATAAAGAATTCCAATCTCAGTGAATAGTCAGTGGTTTACTATAAAATATAAGATTATTGTTACACCTCTTCCTTCCCATGTGGTTAAGTACCTTGCAAATGCAGTGCTGTGAATCTGCATTGTTTCTCCATGAATTATTAATATCTATAGATATTAGAAGACTATGGTTATGCTTGCTTTCAATTCTAATTCATATGTCTACTCACAGACCTTGCTCTAGAATTACTGTTTGACAAGACAATGAGTATATCTTATGTTTACACATCAAGTTCTGCATTTCTATCACTTCCAAGTCCATGCTGAAGTTCTCTCTCACAAACTGTGGAACATTTGAAGAACAACATCCTCAACAGAAAAGGAGTTTTATCAGTACAAATGAATTTTGCACTAATGAACCCTTCTCCTATAAAAAGAGATTAGGATTGGTATAACAGCATAAGGTACTTTGAAACCTACTGTTCAGGTGTAACAGAGGACTTTGCACCATTTAAAAATTGCTTCAAAATGCACACAATCTGGTTTTTACTAGGGTTATTTTTACCATCAATGCATTTTGCTCACAAACAATATCTTCTTCGTCTCAGCATAAAATGATTGTAAATCATGCTACAAATGCTACACATACATGCAAACACACATTCACGTACAGAAATATGAACAGAAATGTAATTACCTATTTAGATCACACCATTCTAAAGCACAACAACACACAACATCTTTCCTAAATTATGTATTCCAGTTACAAAATGAAAGTTGTAACTTAAAGGATGCTATTTGGCAGTTTTCAGCTAACCATGGAACTGATAAATCATCCACCCACAACAATAAACTTTGTGGACATTTGTCATATACTTGGAATGCCCATACTAAGGCAACATATCCCAGGAGCTGGCAGTCATTCCATCAGAAAGAATTTGGCTACAAAAACAGCAATGATTCATTATGCATTTTAGAACCACCGTCAAAACAGCAAACTAACACACTATTGTTTTAATCCTTTAAAAGTAACAGGAGTTCTAAAATCCAATAATAAATTTGTTTTCAAAACCAAAAGAAGCAAAAGAAAATCACAATTCTAATAATGCATTTGGAAGCGCATCTTTATTCACCTTTTTTTCTCTCAAGGGACAGAAAACAGCTAACTACTTACCTTTCTACATTGCAATTTAAATAGTCAATTCAACCTTATAGAACAGGTCTTTCACAATAGATGAATCAAAATCCACTGGTTTAAAAGCAGTTTAAATTTGGTTGTATTCACGTTTTTAAATGCTCTGTAGTAATTTTTAAAATAATCATTGCATTTTCATTAACTGAAATCTATACTACAAATAAATGATTTTCAGACTCACCCTCTGAATGAAGAGCCAACAACATAGTCCAAATATTTTGTTTCAACATGCAAATCACATCTTTTATTGTCCCAATATCTACCATGAAAACTGTCTCTCACCTACTAGTATCTGAAAATAGTGCTTCAGGTCCTGTCAAAAGCTCTCAGGGGCTGTATTTCTTTGACAAAAACACCCTTCTCTTTCTTCCTGAGAATGTCCCAGTTAAATACAAATACATGAAATTTTTTTCTCCTGTATACAGATATCTAAAAAGGTTAGTAATTTCTTGCCATTGTAACTACACAGTGAGTCTGAAACTTTGTTTGTTACACCCACTTACTGCCATCTTGTCGAAGACACTAAGTAACATCTCTACCAAGCTTAAGGAGGCATAACCAGATAGCATTTTGGATCTTCTGCCCTTTGTCCCATTACACAAACTGACATCATTATTGCTTACCTGCTGGAAAACAACTTCATCCTGCTTCATTTTCTTTTTGCTGCTTTTCCTGATCCTCCGGTTTGTCTGAATCCATTTTGTGACCTGGAGTTCAAAATGATGGTGCTTTTTTAGGTAGAAGACGCAACTGATTGTAGTTATTCAGCATTAGTAAAAAGCTATGAAGAGACTCAAGACAATTTTTTCATTGCTTCACTGGAAAGGAAAAAGCACTTTTCCTCTCTAAAGTGACGTAGTCTGAGGTAATCTGGTTGTTACTTGTACATGATCAAAGTGTGAGGTGATGTTCCTCATCCTAGAGCTCTTCGTTTAAGGGGTTTTGAACAAAGAACGTTTTAATGTCAGACCAGATTGCCAAATGGGAAGTTATTGCAGCAGCATGAAAAACTCAAGGAGAAAACCTCTGTGATTTCTCCTTTACATCTTCTATTCCAAGTAAGAGATTTATTTCCAGTCACCCACTCGAACATTGTTCCAGACTATCAACACCAAATCTGGATGGCATGGTTGTTATTATTTAATAAAGTAGTAACACTTGGTGGGATTTTTTTTTACTATACTAATATTTTTATTCTTAGTACGAAAGCATTTCTTTTTTAAAGCAAAAGCGCGGCAGGGTGGGGATGGTGTGTCAGGTAGAAAATTCCAGGAGCAGATCTGCAAGGGGAAGAAGCGGGTGCAACGTAACAGCTGTGAAAGGTTTCCTCCTCACCTCGCCGCTCACTTGCTGGACGAGCTGACACTCCTTCCACGTCTCTCCCTCCTCCAGCAGGGGCTACACGGGAGAGAAAGCGCACGGTGAGGCGGGATCGGCTCCGCTCCGCGGGGCCCCGAGGCGGTGGGCACGGGGGAAGCGAGCTCCGACCGTCGCCAGCCCCCGGAGCCGCGCCCGCTCCTTTCCGCTTCGTCCCGTTCGGTCCCACGCCATGCCGCCGCTCCCGGCTCGGCAGCGGCACACCGCAGCCCTCGGTAGGAAACCAAACACCTCCGCAGGGTCCCCCGCCCCCGCGCCCCGGCCCCTGGAGCCTCGCGGAGAGGAGGAGCCTGCCTTAAAGACGTCAGGGCNGCTGCTGCCGCCAAGCCGCGCTCCCTTCGACACCGTCGCCGACGGGAAGGCTATTCATATCCTCCACATCCATCCTCCTCACGGTTTGCAGCCTAATTGGTAGAGATGCGCTCTCTCTTCGAGACCCTTACTGTGGAAGGTTTCCTATGAACCTTCCTATAAAAGTGCTCTGTCACAGGTCTTTACGGATAGAGGAATGGCCTAGTTGGGGATAGTTCAAGAAAGCATGATCACCACTAACTGCTTCAACATTGGCCTTGGTACTTGCTCTCACCTCCAGAATCCGACTACTAAACTACTTTGGAGAATCTGAAATGCAAGAGTCTTTAAAGCAAGATCCAAAGCAGCTTTGTAGGTATACTGCACCACAGCAAGCCCTTTATTGAGGCCTCTGCTAAAGGCTTTATTTATTCAACGAGATGCTGCGAGCAGGTGATTAAATATAGGCATGGGACTTTATCAGGTCTTCTTGCACCGTAAGAAGACGATATTCAAACTCCAGCTTGGTGGGAGATACTAAGATTATGTCAACCATGCAAAATCCAAATACTATTAATTCCTAAGTCAGGATTTTATCAAGTGCTTTTGTGTTCATATTTAAAAAAACAAGAGGCAGTAAAGGATAGAATGCACCATACTTATTATAGTTAAAATTATGTTACTAAAGTATTATCAGTATTTTAAAACTTATTCATACTCCTCAGAAAATTATTTATACTCTTATACTATATGTTGCTATATTCTCTGAAAGCTTCAAAAGGAAAAAAAATCTGTGCTCTAGCAAAAGAATAGGACACATTAAAGCATGCGTGTAGGCAAACCCTCAATATATAGAATTAGATGTACTTTGTAAACAGATTTAAGTAAATAAAGGTAAATCCAATCTGTGTGTATTAAATCCTCAGAGGATCCCTTTATCACTTGAAAAAAAAAAATCTCTCCTAGCCTTTTTCTTTTACTGCCACAACATCCTTCTTTCAAGATCAAAAGCTTTAGATCAAAGCCAAGATCAAACTCAATGCTTTAAATAGAAGCAACTTCACTATGACGCATTAAACAAAGAAGAGCTTTTTAACAGACATATCACAATAGAAAATCTTACTGTAGTTTTTTTTATTTCACACTTACAACAGGTCTACTTGAAACTAGTACAAACAACATATTTTTATTTTGTAAAGCCACAATTGATTTTTCTACTAAATGGTAATTCTGAAAGTGCCTACAAGTTGACTCTTGAACTGAGTGTGTTTAAATGAAGAAAGATGAACAGAACATAGTTCAAAGGGAATGAACAAAAAATCATGTTAATAGCAAACACAAATTAATGTAACTACTTAAAGAGTATTTCCTTGGATCAGTTAACAGATTAGACTGCATTCCCACAGAAGTAGTTATGGGAAACACTGGACCACAGAAACAATGAAACATATTTATACTTTAAGTCCTTTAAAGAATTGCACTTCCTTTCCTGTCAAATGTTTAGGGAAAACCAGGGGGAAAAAGCTTTAGGAGAGGCAGTGATTTTCAGACCTACAGATCCTGAGGCTGATTTGGGATGAAAATCCACAAACACACAAACATAATGTGTGTTCAAACTCAGAGGAGGCTCCTGTTTTCTTGTTAGTAGCTGCACAGCAGTGAAGAAGTTCAACAGGAATTGTTACTGACTTTTTATGGTAATGTAGCTTGTGGAGCCAACATCTGGGGTTCCCTGGTGCTGACTGCTGTGCACATCCTTGCACATCCACTTGAACATTCACCTACTCTTAAGATGAGAGCACTGCAGTGTAAGGTAAGAGCCAACTTGCCAATACAGATAGCCTGCAGAAGACAAAAAGCAGTGGCAGAAATAGGGTGGGCGTAACAAGTAGTGGTCACAGCACACTGGCAGTGTCTCTTATCAGTCAGCTCTTATCTCTGTTTATTGATGTGTCAATAAGATTTAGCTCATAATGAGAGCAGGAACTTTTGCCAGAGTGGAAGAGAGCAGGGAAGAGAGAGAGCAGGAAGATGAAAAGAGGAGCCATGAAAGAGGAGGGAACAAGGCAAAAAAAGGGAGGGGAGCAAAGATGTTTTAAGAACATTTCGTCTCCTACTGTATTCCTCCATACTTGAAAAGCTTACTTATGCCAGATAAAAGGGTGATGTCACACCCAATTTAAAATGGGAATGACTGCATTACCCTCCATCAACTGTCCACATGACACTGGCTGTCATACTTGAATCCCTTCATAATAGAAATTTAGAGATTAGTCTGTCCTGCATGTCCTTTACTTGGGGAGACTATCTTTCAGAGACTACTAATGGATCTGTCCTATACAACAGTTACAATGGGGAACAAGCAGTTAGACATGTCAAAACATATAAGGATTCCTCATCCTTTCAGCAGAAGGATTAAATAGAACTGAATTTTGAAAAACTGGGGAAGGAGGTAGCACTTTCTACGAATTAGGTGAATACAGACCAAATGTCCTGGACTTAGGCAATAACTTACACCAGCTCTTACTCAATCAGACCAGATCCCAAGCATACAATGAACATGCAGAAACACACACAGCCTAGAAAACAAGAGAATATTTTTGCAGCAAACAACTCTTTCATTTTACATTGAAAGAGGAACTGTTTTTAAATTGTTCTGGCTATGATAGCTACTAATAGTATTTCATAACTCAGTGAAAAACTATAATCATGAACTTTTCCATTGCATAGGTTGCCTGTAACTTCAGCTCCTCTGGCTACTCTCATGCAAAAACAACCAGTATTGACAAACTAAGAAGGTAGTTTTACCTAAGGTGAACATTGAATAGATACCATTTTGTTGGCTGTCCAACAAGAAAAGAATGGAAAATGCAGGAATAAAAACCTTTACACTTTAAATGAACTTCAGAAGAGCTCCCACAAAGTACAGGAAATTGACAACTAATGCAGTCAAGTAATTTTCCAACCTCCCATTTCCAGAATCTCAATTACTGAATTTTACATCACACATACACTTCGACATTTATATATTCAGATCTACATGGACACCAGCAACTACACTAAGAAGTAATTTTCTCCTACAAGATATAGCTAACTTCACCAGTATACAGATTGCAGTTTTGTACCTTTCCACACATTTCCATTGAACAGAAAACAAAATATAATTCCCCCTGCCAGTTTCATTCTACCATGCTAGAATGACATAGACTACTTTCTCAGGCTAATGCTATTATCATTCTGACATCAGAGAAAGATCATTTAAAGGGCAATAAAAAGGATAATTTATTGGGGAAAAAAGTACAGTAGTTTAAATTAGAAAATTAGCTTACTTGTAAACTAAGAATACAATGTGCCCTCAGAATAGTCTGTGTGACCTGAAAATAGTTTTAGCACAAAAAAGTGTGGCTTCTAATCTTTTGTAAAAAGGTTCAGAAAATGAAAATACAGAAAAGTATTTATCTGGTATCACTTGAAACATCTGACTGGGAAACAATTGCAAGGATTTAAAAAACACTACTGCTACCAGGACTTCGCAGAGAGACTAAGGAGGCAGTGGGCTACATCTGAAAATCACAAGATGGCTGGTGCATCCACTTTGCAAGGAACAGTATATCAGCACCACATAAAAATTACTGAAAAAGAAATCCAGCCCAGAATGTGCTCCTGTTAGAACAGCAAGTTCTCCAACTGATTTTGTGCAGTCTTCATGCATACAGCTTTATCCACTGAAATGAAGAAGCAAGTTTTTCTGACATTATCCATTTTTTTAGGAAAGATGCTAATTTATATTGATATCATAAATCTAAATGCTGTAATTCCTCTGAGAGTTGCTATGCTGGTATAAACATGCTCTTTTCAGATCAGCATGCTGTGTCTGGTATTTTTCAATGTAACATCCCTCCAGAGAAATTCTGTTCAGGTCAAACTTGCTCCTCCTGAAACCATCTTTACTTCCAAGAGACAAAAACCTGTTGAAACAATAACTTTGAGGATGTACTTTCAGTACACTGCAACAAGACTTTCATATATTGTGGCAGGAATATTTTTTTTCAAAGTGATTATGCAAATATTTCCTTCCTATCCACATTGGCAACTCTGCTTTGTGAATAAAGTTCCTAGGTACAAATGAGTCACTGTAACCACCTATTTAGTTGCATAATCAGATTCATCATCTGATAAAGAAAATTATCTCTGACCACATGATCATGGGATCTCTAAATAATAAGTTTATTATTTATTACTAAATAATCTTACATAACATGTAAGATAAATAATTTATCATATTAGATTATATTATCTAGAATATGATAATATTTTCGAGGTGTGCTAAAATGCTCTTTTTTTTCTTAATTCCCCTCCTGATTTCACCGGGTGCTCTCAAGAAAGTTAGAGAGGAAATGTCCTATGCGTCACTAGTATGGGAACAGAGTCTCTGCTATTGGCAGCAAGCACCTCCCAGCTCAAGAGAGAGAGTATATACCATGAGGTAACCTGTGGTTTTACCTGAATCACCTCAGAGAGGACATGAGGAAGTGGGATGGAAAACTCACCTCTGCATTAACAGCATGGGTATGTGAGCTGAAAGGAAGAACAGGTACCACAGGAAGTTCTTCAAGGATAAATGCCACTCCAGTTACCAGTGGGCAAGTCCTTCCTCAGACAGAATAGAAGGGCTGATGTAACTTCTGGTCCTCTCAAAGGGACCTCAGTTTATATTTTCAGTATGAGTGCCATGACCAGAACTAGAGGGGACCTGACTCCCGATAGAGGAAAGGGACAATCAGATCTATTGGGCTGTGTAGACCCCATGCCCTGGCACATCAGACATGCAAGGGTATGGCAGCAGAGTACAGTGTACCCTGATGCTATCAGGATATGTAGGGGTAGAATCCATCTCTATTTCTGGGCTGAATGAATTTCTGGCTGGGAATGACTGTCAAAACACACCACTGTGAATGGCCCAAAAGCCACATGGATCCTTGGCATAGATCACCTCAGGAGAGAGTATTTCAAGTACCTAAAAGGTCATCGTTAGGCTTTTGGGATAGCTGCTGTTGAGATAGAGGTGAATACTTTGCCTGGTCTCTCAGAGGACCCTTCTGCTGTGGGGCTGCTGAGAGTTGAAGAAAAACAGGTACTGATGGCTACCACACCACTGCACTGTCAGCAAAACTGCACCAGCTGGGACTCTGTGGTCCCCACCCATGAGATGATTTGTGAGCTGGAGACCCAGGGAGTCATCAGCAAGCCTCACTCACCCTTTAACAGCCCTATATGGCCAGTGTGTAAGTCCAGTGAAGAATGGAAATTGACAATGGATTGTCATGGCCTGAATGAAGCCACGCCACCTCTGAATACTGCTGTGCTGGATGTGCTGGAACTTCAGTGTGGACTGGAGTNGACTGCCCCAGGGCTGGAAACACAGCCATTCTATTTGCCATGGACTGATCCAGACTGCACTGGAAAAGGATGAGGCTCCAAAACATTTTGCAGTACAGTGATGACATCGCAGTGTGGCAACACAGCAGAGGAGGGGTTTGAGAAAGGGCAGAAGACAACTAAAATCCTCCTGAAGGCAGGTTTTGCCATGAAAGAAAGTAAGATGAAGGGAGCTCCCCAGTAAATTCAGTTTTTAGGAATAAACTGCTGTCATGGTTTAGGAATAGTACTCCCCAATTTAGTGTTCCTACTGAGATTCTCCAAACTACACTCCTGCTCACTTGCTCCTTTCTGCCTTCCCTCTCTCCCTTGCCAGCAGGATGGAGAGGAGAATTGGAGGAACAAAAAGTAAAGATCAGTTGAGATAAGAACAATTTATGAGAAGCAGCAATGAGAAAAGGAAATAAACGGTAATAGCAATGACACTAACAAGAGTGTACAAAAAATAAATGTTACTGCTCACCAAGGAAGCTCCTGAAAATAGACAATACCCAACTGTCCCTTCTGCCATACTACACCCACCACTCCCTCTGGCACAGAAAGAGTCACACCCATACCACTCCCTCTAGCATGGAACCAGCGTTTTCCCACCTTGCAGTCCACCACACTTGCTTGATGGGGAAGAAGCCCTTCTCCCAAGAAGAGATCCCCTTCCCCTACACCCAGTAATGACATGAGGAGGTACAGAATAACCTGAATGTCGTAACCTCCTTCTGACTACTGTAAAAATTAGCCCTATACTGGAGGGAGCCAGGAAAAATGAGAAGATGGACACTGTCAGTTTCCAGTGGATGTGGTTAAAATAGCAGCTGTGTCCTCCACAATGAGCAAAATGAAAATTAAGGCTTTCACAGGTGTTGTGGGGTTTTGGAGGATGCATATTCCAGATTACAGTCAGATTGTAAATCCTCTCTGTCATGTGAACTGGAAGAAGGTAAGTGAGGTCCTAAACAACAAGGTTTTGAACAAATTAAACAGGGGATTGATCATGTTGTAGCCCTTGGGCCAGTCAGGACGGGACAAGATACCAAAGAGGTGCTCTATGTTGCAGCTGGAGAGAATTGTTATTTCTGGAGACTCTGACAAAAAGTATCCAGGGAGACTCAAGGATGACTCAGGGGTTCTGGAGTTGTGGATACAAAAGATCTGAGGCCTGAAACACCCCAAATGAAAAAAGAAATAATGGCAGCTTATGAAGGGGTTTGAACTGCTTCAGAAGTGATTGGCACTGAAACACAGCTCCTCATGGTAGCCTGAGTGCCGGTGATGGACTGGATGTTCAAAGTCTCTTCCACGCATCATGACACTGATGTGACATGAAGTAAGTGGGTTGTGCTGTTCACACAGCAAGCTCAAATAGGAAACCCCAATCTCCCAGATATCTTGGAAGTCATCAGTAACTGGCCTGAAGGCAACAATTTGGGACCATCATCAGAAGAGGATGAGGGAAGATGACACATGCTGAGGAGACCCCACAATATAATCAGCTACCTGGAAATGAAAAGCATGCTTTAAACTGATTATTCTTTCAATACTGTAGGGATATGTCAAAAATGTACGCCCTACCTGATGAGTCACAAAAGCTATTGAGACACAAAATGTATCAAATCAGAGCTGAAAGCTTGGCTTCAGATGTTGCTGAAAGAGAAATGGCTGGCACTCTGTCTCTACACTGGTTTGTGGATGGTGGAAAATGCTCTGTGGAGGTGGCTAGATCGATGGAAGATCAATTGGGAGTGCAGGGACAAATCCACCTGAGCTGCTGAACTGTGGCAAGACGTCATTGCCTGGATAGAGAAATTGGCTGTAAAAGTACATGATGAGATGCACAGGTGCCCAAAAGTTGAACTCCTGAAGAACATTGCAAAAAGGAACAGGTGGATCGAGCTGCCAAGATTAAAATGTCTCTGGAGGTTCTGGACTGGCAACATAAGAGTGAATATCTGACTTGGTGGGCCCATGATGCCTCAAGTCATCAGGAAAAAAATGCAATCACCAAGTGGGCTTGTGGTCAAGGGGTGGACTTACCCGTGGACACTATCCCCCAGGTTATCCATAACTGTGAAATGTGCTGTGATTTAAGCAGGTAAAGACACTGTGGTATAGTGGACAGTGGTCACAGAATCACTGAATATTCAGATCTGGAAGGGACACATAAGAATCACTGAGTCCAACTCTTAAATGAATGGTCCCTATAGGGATCAAATCCTAAAACAATCCTTAGCCTTGTTGGCACCATGGTCTAACCAACTGAGCTCAGCTCAGGTCAAAATACAAATAAGGGAAGGCCTGGTAGATTGGTTACATCACACTCCTGCAGACCTACCAAGGCAAGAACTACATGCTCACAATAGTGGAAACAACCACAGGACGGCTGAAGGCATACCCTGTGTCTCATGGAACACCCTCTTGAGCCTTGAGAAGCAAGTTTGACAAACATGATATATGAAAGTAATCAATGAAAATTTGCTTTCAGCCCCGAGCATTGACCCCTGCTACTAGTTTTTCTGCTTGTACCTTTCCTTCAAGAAAAAGCTTGGACAAGGAAATGCTGACTGTTAAAAGTATGCCTACAAAGTGGTAAAGGGTGTGGAAAATAAGGTTAACAGGATAAGACTAAAAGAAATTGTTTTCTTAAAGAGTTCTTGAGGTAATTTTATCACTATTGGTATAAACTTTCGCTTGAAATAATACATCTGATAGTGAAGAAAGGAGATTATTTCCTTCATATGGAGACAAGACATCAAGAGCCAAAGGTTTGCAGCTGAACGTAAACTTTAAATCTTGTCTTGAAAATCTTAGATCTGGAAAAAATATATTATGCCCTAGCAATAAAGATATTTAAATTTATAAATGGAATTTACAATTTTAAAATACTGTTACACAGTGTGTGTGTGTAGGTATGAATTACTGGGACAATTTTACAGTCTGTAAGTGGAATCAATTTGGTATTGACCCTTTTAATCCTGAAATAAATAAGTGCATGCACTTTTTTCCTCTTTTTCTACAGTTTGATAACAAGGATTTTATCTATACTGCCCTCAGCATTCAGGCCGCTTGAGTTTAATTGCTTGTCAGATACTTTCAAGCAGAGCAGAACTAGCCCATACCTTTGGAAGCGATCGTGAGGAGCCTCTTGCCAGAGTCATGGATTATACAAGGAGAGTTTTTGGAATTTTTTTTTCAGGCACTGAATTTCATTGATATTTCCGTGTGAAATCTTACATATGTGTATTTTTTTAAAATTGTTTGTTTGTTTGTTTGTTTGTTTTGTTTTGGTAGAGGAGAACTGTTCTTTTTAAGAAGGGGAAGTTTGTTGCTTTGGTGAAACGTAATCTAAGTGAAACCCTCTACCTCTGAGCAAAGTTTGATGTAATTAAATCACAGCCAAAGCTTTCATCAAAGCAGACAAACAGTGCTTTCCCACTTTTTGTGTGAATTCTCTCTGTATCTGCTGGTTTAGGAAAAAGAAAAATTATTTCTGTGTACTTCTGGGTGTATAAAATATCCTCTCTTGTGGTAAAGAGGCTTTTAGTGATATCAAGAAACATGTGTATGTTATATGATTATGTTATTCTGCATGAAAAGAATTGATTTCTAATAAAATATTCCAAATTTACAAAACATTATGACATAGCACTAAGATGGTGAAAATTTAATCATCTGGTGAGAAAGACATACTTCATGAGAATGAACATTTCATGCTGCTACAAAATTAGTTTTCATATATTGCATGATGACATGGGAAAAAATTACTGCTAATTGTAAATTTTATGTGCTTTTGATCAATATGAAATATTTTAATTCTAAATTGTATTTTTTTCAACTCTCTTACAATATATGATATGTTACAATATCCATTTTCATTCTCTCTAGAAACCTTGTCTTTTTTCTACCACTCATGCTTGAGAAACTTCCAACTGACCTTATAAAGTACATTAGTCTTTCATACCTTTTCCCAGAAAAACACCCATTAGACTTACTGAATTAAATTATTTGCCCATAAGTTCATACTTACTATTATTTGATATATTGCTACCTTTTTATACAAAAAGCTTTTTCCAACCTCAAAGATCTCCACCAAAACTCAGTGACAATGCGTAATATTTCAGTAATAGAAATATTAGTTAAATATTATTTTGAGTTTAGACAATCAAATAAGGCTCATACGAACCCACAAAATCATGATTCTTTGATGTTTTGAAAGGTGTTTATCATAATTTTGCCATTCTGACTCTTTTTTGAGAAGAAGTAGGCATTCAAGTCAAAAGACACAAAACTTACCCATCTAGTAGAAATCTTTCTACTTGATTCACTGTAGGATACATCCTGCAAAAGTTGATCCAAAAGAATTACTGAAGCATATTTGCTTAATTAATAAATTTAGTCTTATTTCTTCAAAGTGAATAAGAAGATTCTAACTGCAAGTCATCCATCACCTCTAATTTGTCCTAGTCAATGTTTATTGAATCGTATGCCCTTTCACAACTGAAATCTTAAATTAAAAATATAATTGGAATCTATTAAAAAATACAGTCTTTATCTAATAATCTTGGAAATTATTATAAGAACTTTTCTGGTTTCCAGTGGTAGTAAGAATTAAGAGTTAAGTTTTAGTGATAGCACTTGCTTTACATTGAATCATTGTCTGAAGGTTTCTGGAAACGACCAAGAGAATCAGGAGTTAATTCAGTTGTTATTAATGTTTTTTATTGTCAGTTAATGGTAGAGTTTCTGACTTGTGGCTGGTTTCTGAGTACTAAGGACAAGGAAGTCCTTTATTTCACTTGCTTATGGATTTTCAGAACTCTTTGTGATTTTCATGCTCCCTTTCCCTACTATATGGAATAAAAATATCATGCAATCAGATAAAAATAAAGAAGTAAAAATAAACAAATAAAAACCTAAGGAAAACATAATTTCCAGGTATATAACAACTATGCCAACAATAAAAGATGTATCGCAAGGTGTAAATCTTTGCAAATGACTGTAGGGAAACATTTTTTTGTATCCCTTCCATTCCTTTTTAATTAAATTCTGATCTATATAACTGCAATGTTTATCTCACTCCTTCCGGTTTGTCTTTTTCTGTTCACTGTGTTCAGTCACAAAAATTCTTTCATGTCCCCGGATAATGTCTATGAACACAGAGGAAGTTTGGCTTTTTGTGCTCACTAGCTGTTCTTGATTTCTTGTTGGCATGAAATAGCTGCAATTGTGAAAAAGGAATAGCTGCTTGAAAGGAAGGAAATACAGCATTTCATGTATTTTGGGAAGGTAAAAATCACTTGCCTGATGTGAATAGAAAAGGAACAATTGACTGCTAAGTGTCAGAATTCTGTGCTGAATTTGTGTTAACTGCTATCTAGAAAAACAAAAAAAAACCCAAAAAACCCTTCATCAGAAAACTGGAAGGCTTTGTTTCAAATTCAAGAAAATCATCAGCCCTGCCATGCAGGTTATCTCCTTGAAAGAATCTTTACATTTGCAGAGAAATTTTTTCAGAATACTAAAACCTTCTTTTTCTATCTTGGGCAGTCAGCTCCCTGCCTTGTCTCTCCACCACCTCCAAGAAATAAATGAAATCTATAAATGAAAGCTTGTGTTTAAATAAAGTGTAAATTAAGAAAATCAGTCCGAGTTAGTCACTAGTAAAAGTTCAGCTTGAAAGGTTAACATCTTTTAGAGAAGTAAACAGCAGAAAATCTTAGTGAAGTACAGCATTATGAACTTATTTGACTGCTACATGCAGTTGAAATGCAATTATGTGGAAAGGCCTAATATGTTCCATAACCTTAACTGAAGAATGGAAAACCCTGGTGGCTATCAAGAGGCATGAATGAAACAGTGCAATTTTCCTAGTAAGTTGTTTTTAAACTTCTAATTGCAAATAGCCAGCAGTAGACCTGAGATAAAGTTCTTAGGCTCTCTGAACAAGGATAGTTTATCCAGGAAGGAAATGCAAGCATAAGCATATAGCAGCAGGAGTAATGGGTTCATCTTGAGTGACGTTGCATATTGTGTAGCTAGAAGGCCAGAAAGTGTGAAGGTCTAATGGTCTGTAAATCTGTCGACTTCTCATTTCTCTTATTGATGAAGATTTCACTAAGACTGGGACAGTATAATGGTCAATACCTCTTAGGAAAACAAAGAGAGGGGAAATCTCTTTTTATCTATGTCACAGGAATCTCATTAAATTCAATGAATCTTTTGAAACTAATTACAAGCCTCCACACTGACCAAAGACTAAATTACCACAATTAACATATTTAAAAATTCTGTTAGGTAAAATGACATAGGCTCTCACTCCTGTGGAAAATAAAGTCTCTTTTGTTGGAAAGATTAGACAGGCTAGAGAGTATTTGGTCTTCACAGTGTTGGGAAAAGAATCTTAGAATTGCATGTGACAGGACCAAAAATTTCTTAAATACTTGTTGGAGGGTAGTTTTTGTGGCACCTTTTTTTAGGTTTTAGCAAGCACTAGTCTTGTTGCTACAGTATGACATGTCCTTTATTTTTAAGAGCCTCATTCCTTTTCATGAGGTTTTTCATCATTGATATTAATTTATTAAAATTTGATAGTGAAGTTGATCCTTCTTAGGGCTTACCTGCATGAGAAAGATGAACATTAGTACACTTTTGAGAGACTCTCAGAGCTATTGCTTCTTCTATTCTGTCCCACTGTGACTGCATTTCTAGTTGTTTTTAGCTGTTCTACTTGTCTGATGAGTAGATGTTTCATTTTCCCTACTTAAGAAAAGATTGCAAAACTTTGATTTTTTTTTACTCTTGTTTTGTTTCCATGTGGTTTACTGAAACAATTTTTTGTTTCATGTTAAAGTGTTGCTTTGTTCTTTAGGTATTCACTATTTTCTTTGAGTCCTTCATAAAACCGAAGAACTTGATAGGTTTCTAGGGAAGTCAAACATCATAATTTTTTTTCCTTCTATGCTGCTTCTGTTCTGCCTTATCAGAAGTTTAATAGTTAATTAAGGAATTGGTAGTTCTTGTTGCTTGGAGGAGTTTGGAGTAAATTGAATTTTAAGGAAGAAGAAAAG
>VWYP01005208.1:90026-106670 GCA_013400435.1 Pycnonotus jocosus | reverse complement strand
AAGTTTTATTAATGCTCCCTAATAAGTTGCTCCCACCAAACCCAAGGCTGTTTCCAGCTCTGTGGATTGGCAGCAGTGCTTGGAGCTGCTGGGAGCTGGGAAAGGGAANCCACAGGTGCTCTCTGCTTTCCACCATCAGCCTCACAATTTAACTTTTTTCCTCTGAGATGACACAAAATATTTGGTGCTGCCCGAATTCTGCAGCCAAAAGCCCTCAGGAGGTGTTTCAGTGAATCTCCAGGCTCGGATGTTCTTCCCTTATTTGAATGATAAATGTTCCAACCATGAGGGAAGGGATGGGTCTGACTTGAATTTCAGCTCGGAATTTCCCTCCACTNACGTTTTTGGGTTGGTCTGGGGAGCAAAGGACCCTGCATGGGTGTGCTGGAGGATGGATTAATTCTGATTATCAGCACNATCTCCAGGCTCGGATGTTCTTCCCTTATTTGAATGATAAATGTTCCAACCATGAGGGAAGGGATGGGTCTGACTTGAATTTCAGCTCGGAATTTCCCTCCACTCCTGCCCCCAAATCCCGGGATTTGGAGCTGCTCTGTGCCAGCAGTGCCATCCCAATCTGCAGTTCCATCCCTCAGCACACAGCAGCACCCTCCTGTTTCCTCAGGAGGAAAAATCGGGATTTTTCTGCAATTCCCAGAGAACTGCTGACCTCACCCCTAACCCAAAGCCCACCAGGGCAGAGCTGGCTCTGAAGTTCGTGTGGAGTTGCTTGAGAAGGGTTTGTGAGCTTCAGAAAGAGTTTCCACCGAGATCCTGCCTGATTAAGTTTGTCTTCATCATCCTCAGGAAAAGCAATGAAGGCAACTTTAATTTTTGTGTAACACAGGAATCCCTCACACACCACTTGGAATCCTTCCTGCCAGTGCTGACTGTGCATTTTCTGATTTAAAAAAATACATAAATTTACAAATTAGCCCAAACTTCCAGAGTCAAATTAGCCTCACCTAATCAGGTCCAAAATCAGGGACCTTCCTGTGAACGAGGCAAAGCACCAGGTCAGCCCCAGCCTTTAGTGCTGCAAGGAGCTCCAAGAAACAGAAACAAATCATCTTTTGATGAGTGCCCCATCCCTTCCCCTGAACCCTCACCCAGAGGACATTGTCACCAGATAATAACTGCCCGTGTCAGGATTAATTAAGCCACTCCTAATAAAGCAGATGCTGCTTTTGTCAGGCCCAAGGGTGGGTGCAGCCACAGATATGATGCTCATTGAATCCTCGCTGCCGATTTTTCACCCCTAAATGCACAAGAAAGGGAAGGATTTTGGAGCCTCATCTGCTCAGCTTGGCCACTGGGGGAAGGTTTGCAAGGCCAGGGAAATGAGCAGCCAAATCCAGGGGGATGTGCAGCACCAGGGGATCCCAAAACCCAAAAAAAACCCCTGAGATGGTGAATATGGGTTGTGCCACCACGCCAGCAAGGAGCAGGGATTGGTTATTTGGTTTAACTTTTAGGAAAATGAGCATTTTAATTTTTTTTTCCCCTTGGCCAGAGGTTGAAGATCTCATGGGAGGCAGTGGGAGAATTTTCCAGGCTCCAACAGCAGCTCCAAAGAGGCTCTGACAGCACAAATATTTCAAATTTCAGCAGCAGAAAGACTTCATTAAACTCTGGGCACCTGAATGAAAAGCTGCTCCTCTCCCTGCCAGACCCACACCTGGAACCTCCCTCCCAAAGTCAACAATTCCCTCCCTTTTCCCTTTGTGAGGGTGCAGGGAAGGGCCAAGCTCAGCCCCAAGCCTTGGTGTTCAAACCCACCCAGATGTGCCTGAAACAGCCCCTGGCCACTGAGCAGATGGAGGTGGAAAAAAACAGGAAATTTGGGGCATTTGGGAAGCAAAAGAAGGAAATTTGAGGTTCTTGGGGAACAAAAAGAAGGAAATTTGGAGTGCTTGGGGACCAAATAAT
This sequence comes from Pycnonotus jocosus, assembly GCA_013400435.1. Taxonomy (NCBI): domain Eukaryota; kingdom Metazoa; phylum Chordata; class Aves; order Passeriformes; family Pycnonotidae; genus Pycnonotus; species Pycnonotus jocosus. Next base: position 104,741 of record VWYP01005208.1, on the reverse strand, counting down.
AAGAAATTTGGGGTGTTTGGGGATCAAAAAGAAGGAAATTTGGAGTACTTGAGGACCAAAACCCAGGAAATTTGGGGTGCTTGGGGAGCAAAAAGAAGGAATTTTGGGCTGTTTGGGGACCAAAAGCCAGACAATTTGGGAAGCTTGGGGAACAAATAATAAGAAATTTGAGGTGTTCGGGCTCAAAAAATAGGAAATTTGGGGTGCTGGGTGACCAAAAGCCAGGAAATTTGAGGTGTTTGGAGAACAAAACCCAGGAAATTTGGAATGTTTTGGGACCAAAAATCAGGAAATTTGGGGTGCTTGGGGACTAAAAGCAGGAAACTTGGGGTGCTTGAGGAACAAATAATAAGAAATTTGGGGTGCTTGGAGACCAAAACCTGGGAGATTTGGGGTGTTTGGGGACCAAAAAGCAGGAAATTTGGGGACCAAAAAGAAAGGCATTGGGGTGCCTGGGGAGCCCAGGCTCTCCCTGGCAGTGCCCAGCACCTCCTCATCCCCCCAAATAGAGAAGCAAATTTTGCAATTCCAGGCTTCAAGCTGCTGGGTGTTTATTTTTTTGGGGGTGAAATCCTCATTTTTTACCACTCCTGGCACAAAAAAAAAAAAAAGGAGATTTCTCCACCTCGTAGCAATCATTGAATAATTAAATCTCCTCTAGCACCCCTGTGCTGAGAATGCCTTTTCAATGAAAATATTTTCCATTTGATTTTTGTTAGCTGCTCAATGAAAATTGGGCAAAATAGGCTAATTACAGCCCTCCTAATTAAGCTCCTACAATAACCCCATAATTATGCCCATATTTATCACCTTGGTGCAGGACACTTTAACCCGTTGTGGTTTGTAATTAGTCCAGGGCTGGAAGGTTCTGTCTCTTGGTCGGGAGCAAAAATTGAATTTAAAGTGTGGAAACAAACTCTGCGCTTATCAAACTGTAATTGGGGTAATTTAGGAGGGGTTTTGGTAATTTAGGAGGGGCTTTCATCAGCAGCAAGTGCGGGTCAGAGAGCTGGGCTGGGTTTAAACACGCTTAAAACGTGTTTTATTAAAGAGAGATTGTGGTGTTGCTGCTCAACACCACAAAAATTGCCCTTTTTTCCCCCAGAAAAGTTGAGGAAAGGCTGAAATGCAGGCAGAGCAAACTGCAGGAGATGCCAGCCCATGGGTTTGGAGAGAAATTGTGGTTGTGCTTTATTTTTATGTGCTGGGGAGAATGCACGAGGAAAAAACCAGGAAATTTGGGGTGCTTCAGGACCCAAAACCAGGAATATTGGGGTGCTTGAGGACCAAAACCCAGAAAATTGGAGTGTTTGAGGACCAAAACCCAGGAGTTTTGGGTGGTTGGGGATCAAAAAGCAGGAAATTTGGGGTGATTGGGGACTAAGAAGCAGGAATTTGAGGTATAAGAGGTGTAAGAGATGCACGAAGTGTAAGAGCTGAAGGGAAACGCTTTCCTCCTCCTTCAATGGAGACACAAATGGATTTAAAAAGAAAAAAATCCTCTCCTGGGCTGGCATTTGCTCAGTTCTATCCCTGCTGACCGCCAGAGAGAAAAATCCCTTTCCTTTCGGTGCCTGAAGGACTCACAGGAGGAACTGCTGCTTTTCCTGGGAAAAGGCAATTCCCAGCTGCTCCCTGGAGGCAGCAGGAGGAGATCCCTCTGCACAGAGACCCTTCCCTGCCTGGCTCCTGCTCAGAGGTGTCAAACTGCAGGAAAAAAAAGATTTTTGTGCTAAAACATTCATATTTCACAAGCTTTGAGAACTGGGGTTGCATGAATCAGTTGATTCCTCAAAGCACTGTGAGAATTCAACGCTCCTGGAGCATTGGAGAATTCTTCTTTTCCCAGGTCAAAGGTGTCAAACTGCAAAAAATAAGATTTTTTTTCTTTGCTGCTAAAATTTTGCATTTCATATGTTATGAGAGTTGGGGTTACAGGAATCATTTGATTCCTTGAACCACTGCAAGAATTCAATGCTCCTGGAGCATTGGAGAATTCTTTTTTCCCCCTAGGTCAAAGCTGTAAAACTGCAGAAAAATGATTTTTGCTGCTAAAATATTTGTATTTCACAAATTGTGAGAGTTGGGGTTACAGGAGTTGTTTGATTCCTCAAAGCCCTGCAAGAATTCAACCCTCCTGGGGTGAAGAGCTGGAGAACCCTTTTTTTCCCAGGTCAAAGGTGTAAAACTGCAGAAAAATGATTTTTGCTGCTAAAATTTTGTATTTCACAAGCTCTGAGAGCCGGAGTTACAGGAATCATTTGATTCCTCAAAGCACTGCAAGAATTCAGTGCTCCTGGAGCATTGGAGAATTCTTTTTTCCCCAGGTCAAAGGTGTCAAACTGCAGAAAAACGATGTTTGCTGCTAAAATTTTGTATTTCACAAGCTCTGAGACCTGAGGTTACAGGNGCAAGAATTCAATGCTCCTGGAGCGTTGGGGAATTCTTTTTTTTCCCCAGGTCAAAGGTGTCAAACTGCAGAAAAACGATGTTTGCTGCTAAAATTTTGTATTTCACAAGCTCTGAGAGCCGGAGTTACAGGAATCATTTGATTCCTCAAAGCACTGCAAGAATTCAGCGCTCCTGGGATGAAGAATTGGGGAATTCTTCTTTCCCCAGAAAAGAGGAGGAGAAAAAGAGCTGCTTTTCCCCAAAGGATGCTCCAAACACCCAACAAGTTGGGCTTTGATTTCTGGATCCTTTCCTTGCTGAGAAAATGAAATTAAATCTGCACAATGAGACAGCAAATGGGCTCAAATAAATTGATCTTTTTTTTTTTTTTATCCAGCAAACTCACCTGAATGGAACTGTGGGGGTGACCATTCTTTTGAGGAGAAATCATGGAACATTCTGGGTTGAAGGGCACCCACAGGGATCAGCCCCAAAGTTCCAAATCAACCTCACAGTCACAGCCAGAGGTTGAGGAGGGCCCAGTCAGTGCCACAAGGTTTATTAATCGTGAAGAAATTCATGGCAAGAGATAAAAAATCACAGAAAACTGAGGGACAGAGTGATTTTTGCACTAAACCTTTTTGGAAATGCTGAGAAATTCGTGAAATCCTGGCGTTTTCCTGCTCTGAAGTGAGAGGCCACTCCCGAGGCCGTTCAGAGCTGATTTATTTCTTGAGGCTACAGAGACTGTAAAAATCAAGCCATCACAACCTTTTAAAAGCTTTCTTGCCACCAACCTAAAAATATCCCCGGCTGACAGATGCAAGCCGTCAATAAGGAATTTAAGAACTCAGTATGGGCAGTGGAAAGAGTGCAAAGTCTTGATAAACATCTCAAATTGGGTCTTACTCAGTGGGAAACAAGTAGTTTGTAGTGGTAATTGTAAAGGGCATTTTACACGGAATCAATTAAATGAAAATCTTTTAAAGCCTTTTTAAAAAAGAGACCTTTTTAAGTTAACAGGTGATTTTAATTGGAACCATGGGACTTGCAGCCCAGGAGGTGGGTTGGGGTTTGGGGTTTTTTTTCTGTTGAGGAGAGGGTTGGTGGTTTTTTTGGAAGCTTTCAATATAGGGGAAAATCGATCCACTTCCATCAGCATCTGAACTCCCAGAGCCTTGCAAGTTGAGGAGTGAGGCTGAGCAAGAATCACAGTTTGCTCTGGTTTGTGAAGCTTTTCCTTGCAGTTAAATCTGCCTCCATCACTCCCTAATCGTGAAAGGTACAGGAAAGTTTACCAAAAATAATTATTTTCAGTCAGAATCCTCTGCCATAACCTACCGTAAAACTTCTTTAGAAGTTTATTCTTTATTCTTTATCTTTTATCCTTTATTCTTCTTTATTTTATGTTTCAATTTGAGTTCAAACATCCCAGCTGACTCAAACATAAGCATAAATTCCATGCGAGTAAAATTCCAAGAGCTTCACTTACAAATTCCTTTTTAACAGCCCTAAGGATGCTCTGCAGGATTGTCTGGAGCAGGCAAGGAGGGACAAATTCCACGAGCACAGAACCTTCCCTCAAAGGAAAGGATGTTTTGGCTGTTGTCTCTTGGAGCTGGTGAATTCCTTCCCTTCCCAAAGCTCTGCAATCCATCAAATCCAGCTCTCCCTGCCCGGCCAGGTGGGATTCAGGATCTTCACCTGGGAGGAGGTGAGGGAAAACCAGGGGCAGGAATAACACAGAGAGAATTCCCCTACAGAGCTCCAGAGGCAGAGATTTGCTGGGTTAAACTGTGCATCCTTTATTCCTCCAAAAATCAACTTCAGCTCCTGAAAGTCCGAGGGAAATGTCTGGAGCTGAGCTCTGGGGGAAAGAAGAGGCAGAAAATAAATCACACAACCTGCATTTGTTTCCCAGCTTTGGGTGGGGAAAAAACCCCCAAAAAACAAACAAACAAACAAACAAAAACCAACAAAAAACAACAAACAAACAAACAAACAAACAAAACCCCCAAAAAACCAAACAACAATAACAACAAAAATACCCAACCTAAAAAGAGCATTGAGAAGTTCCCCAGGAGGAAAATAAAACCCTCAAAGGGGCACTAAGAAGTTCCCCAGGGAGATACAGAGAGGGAGAGAACAAACAGAAGGAGAGCCGGGTGGATCCGGGGTCAGCAGCTCCAGGTATTTCACTGGGATCTGCGCCCATCCCTTAAAGAAACCCCGGAGTCCCATCCTGATGTCTTCTCCAGGGAATAAAAATAAATAAAAATAAAATATAGNGCTCCAGGTATTTCACTGGGATCTTCGCCTGTCCCTTAAAGCAACCCCAGAGTCCCATCCTGATGTCATCTCCAGGGAATGAAAAGAAATAAAAATAAAATATAAATATGTGTAATGAATAATAAAAATGTACAGGGCTCTAAAGGAAGAGCTGAAGGCTCCTGGGAGCGGGAGGTCAGCCTGCAGGGACGGGCTGGCTGGTGTTGGGAGGAGCTGGAGGAGGAGCAGCAAGGGATGATCCCAACACCTTCCCTGAGCTTCCAGCCCTGCCCTCCCTCCCTGAACCGGGGGGCTGAGAGGCCAGAGAGGCTGTGGCAGTGTCTGGGACACGGGAAACATGAAAACATCCCCCGAGAACCAAAACACTTCCCTGGGAGTGTCCAAGGCCAGGCTGGCTGGGGCTTGGAGCCACCTGGGATAGCGGAAGCCCAGGGCAGGGGGTGGGGCGGGATGAGCTTTAAGGTCCCTTCCAAAACATCCCATGATTTCCTCTGTGCTGCCAGGCACGTTTTTAATCCCCCCTGCCCTTCCCTAACCCTGCCATGACCTCTGGCCTCATTCCCAAACCTGGGAGTGACCACCTGGCTCCCAAAACCCTGGCAGGGGAAACTGAGGCACAGACAGCAGGGGAGGCAGCAGCCAGCCAGCCAGCTATCCATCCACCCATTCATGGATTCATCCAATCATCTTTCATCCATCCATCCATCCATCCATCATCCATCCATCCGTCCATCATCCATTCATGGATCCATCCAACCATAATCCATCCATCCATCATCCATCCATCCATCCAGCCATCCATCCATCATCTATTCATCCATCCATCATTCATCATCCATCCATCATCCATCCATCGTCCATCCATCCATCCATCCATCCATCCATCATCCATTCATGGATCCATCTCTCCACCCATTCATCCATCCATCATCCATCATCCATCATCCATCATCCATCCATCCATCCATCATCCATCCCTCCACCCATCCATCCCTCCATCCCTCCATCCATCCCTCCACCCCTCCCTCCATCCATGCCTCCATCACCCATCATCCATCCATGCCTCCATCACCCATCATCCATCCATGCCTCCATCACCCATCATCCATCCATCCATCCATCCATCTATCATCCATGGATCCATCCATCCATCAATGCATCCATCCCTCCATCCACCCATCCATCCCTCCATCCATCCATCACCCATCATCCATCTCTCCATCCATCCCTCCCTCCATCCCTCCATCCCCTGCCCTCCCAGCTCCCTCCCCATTCCCCCCTGGAATTGCTGTGCTCCTGGCAGGCTCACAGTCATTAGTGGGAGTGTGAAGTTATGGAGTGGGGGATCCAATCCCAGGCTCTGCACAGCCCTCTTTGGAGGGGTGAGTGTTCCGCTGGTTTTTTTCCCTGCCTGTGACAATCTGCACAAATAGGCTTTTAAATTAAGCAGTGATTTGGAATATAAGTGAGTGCATTTAAGCTGCTAAGAGATGGAAAGATCCTAATGGCTGAAATATTTGTCATATCACAAATAAACTGGCTGGATCGGGAGCCACTAATATAACTAATTTTTACCAAATCCTTCACTGCTCTGTGAGAGAAAATGAGGTCAGCACAGGTTGAGGCAACAGCAAATGAGCAGCTGCCAGGAGGCAGCACAGAATACTGATAAAGGACTCTGCAGGAACTGCACTGCCTGCCCACAGAAACAGGAATCACTCTGTTCAAATTAAGATAGAGCTTCTTCCAGAGCATCCCGGGCTTTAATGGAAAGGTGCCAACGAATACAGGCTTCCAATGGAGCCGGAATACAAATGCATTCCAAAGGCTCCCCACACCTGGGCTCGTCCAGGGTTTATCCATCTGTGTGGTCTGGGGTGGGAGAGAGGGCAGGAGGGTGCCCTGGGGCAGCTGATGAGAGTCCCTGGCATTCCCACAGCTCCTCGGGGATTTTCCAGCTCCAGGAGTTAAAGCCTGGCTTAATGTGGCACTCACAAGGAGGAAAAGTGAAATTAAGAGGAATTCACAGTTCATTTTAACAGAGAAAACCAAGCCCAGATCCCACAAAGATTGTGCCAGGGGCAACTCTTGCACCTCTGGAGGGTGAGGAACCAAGAGGAGCCCCCCAAAATCCCCTGGCTTGTGCCAGTACGAGGTGCTCGTGTGGAGGACAACACACCTTGGGAAGAGGGAAATGCTCCTCCAGCAGCAGCCCGTGCTCTTCCTGCTCTAAAAGCTGCCTCAGATAGTCAGGATGCAGCCATGGCCTGGTTCTAAGGGAAGAACAACAGAATGGTTTGCATTCTCATAAAGGATTCAGGAACACTTTGGAAGGGGAATTTTCTCCCTCTTCACAGGTATGAATAGCCTGTCTTGGACTAAGAGGAATATTTTGGTCATAATTTGCCCTTTTGATCCCTAAACTCCAAATGAGTGAGGGAAAAAAGAAATTCCATGGGTCAAACGGGAAATTGAGGCACAGAACATGTTCCAAAAGAACCATGGAATATCCGAAATTGGGAGGGACCCACAGGGGACATCCAGTCCTGCTCCTGGCCATGTACAGACACCCAAATAATCCCACAATGTCCAAACATTCCTGGAGCTCTGGCGGCCTCGGGGCTGTGCCCATTCCCTGGGGAGCCTGGGCAGTGCCCAGCACCCTCTGGGGGAAGAGCCTTTCCCTAAAATCCAACCTAAACCTGGCTAGTTCATTCCTCCAGCTCCTGGTGTAAGGAAAGAGACCCAGCATCCCCTCCACTGTGACACCAGCATGGCAAAAACAGCTCAGAGAGGGCACCAGGGTGTCCTGCTCTTATTTGGGATGATTTTTAATGCAGGATCACCCGGATACGACCCTAAAGCCCTGTGCCACGGGAGAGGGGCTCTCCTGGGATCGATCCACAGGCAGCACTTGGGAGCATCAGCCAATTTAAGTACAATAAGCTTGACATGGATTAACAATTGCGACAACCCCTAAATGGAGCAGGAGAGGGGTTCATATTTGATAACCATTAAACGGTTTAATGAAATAATTATAACCCAGCCCCCTGAGCCTGGCCACGATCGATAGCCATGAGCTCTGAGCCACAGCCTGACCCGAGCCCTGCCGCCCTCGCAGCGGGCGGAGTGGGGACTGGAGCCGTGATTGACACTAAAGCTGCATTAAAACACCCCCATCGAGGGCAGTAATAGATTAAAGGCCGCTGTGGCGCTGCAGTGGGCTGGTCAATACCCTTTATTTCCTGCATCAGCCCCAATTTCGCCACCCTCCCTGCCGCTATTAGTGGCAGTCGATGCGCTGTCGATGCCGCCCGGCGCTGGCAGGGCTGCATTAATGCAGGCTCACAAAAGCGGGGAGCGCGGCGTTATCACTTCACTCACTTTCAAATTACAGCCTAATGCCGGCTGCGGGCGGCTGCGGACACGGTAACACTCGCTGTGTGCCGGGGCCGCCTGAACATTTCATGGGCAAAGATTGCCAGAGAGGAGGGCTGGTGGCTGAAATAAGTCCCCACTGCCCGGTGGGAAATCATTCCCGGCAGGAGAGGGAGGCACCGCGGGGAAATCAGCCGGGATGGGTGGTGGGCATGATGAGGGAGAGTGGAAGGAGGAGGAGGAGGGTGCTGAGTGCCCCTGGGTGCTGAGTGAAGGCTGTGCTGTGGATAAATCCACGCCTTGCCCCCAGCTAAAGCATTAGGTGCCCTGTTGCTGCTTTTAATTGCTGAATACTCCCCAAAAATACATTAAATGTGTGGATGCGTCCAGAAGAATGCTTTATTTTAGTTCTTTCCGGCTGTGGCTCATAAAGCAGCCACACACGTGCTCCCCTCTGCACAGGCTGTGTCATTTCTCAGGATCCCAATCCCACTCCAGGCACTCCAAAGGCTCTGGAAGCCCTGGCTGGCAGGGCAAGCTCTGATTCACTCCCTGCTGGTGGCTCAGGGGCACAAACCCACTGAATCCAGGCTTTTTTCTCCAAGATCCGTGCACTGGCTGCTCCTGAAAAGAACACTGCTAGATTTCAGCGGGAACAGAAAAGCCCCAGAGTCAGTCAGGAAAAACAGGATTTGAGCAGAGACAGGGAACCGAAGCTCAGCTGTGGCTGCTGCACTCCTGCCTCAGCTGCAGTTTGCCTTTAAATCCCTCCTAAAATGAAAATTTCCAGCCAGACTTTCTCCCTGCCTTTCCTTTCCTTTCCTCAGAAGTTGTTTTTTTGGTGGTTGTGGGGTTTTGTTTGTTTGTTTTGGGTGGTGGCTGTTGTTGTTTTGGTACAGGGCTCCTGCTGTCCCCTCTGGGTCCCACATGCCCCAGCCCCTCACCCTGTTCTGTGGTTGTAGGATTTACCCCCTGAACTCTCCTCCCTTGGCCCCCCCAGACTGTGAGTTGGAGCCAGAGACCCAGGAACTCCCTTAACCCACAAAATACCCCAAAACATCCCATTCTAAACCCCATTTCCATTCCGTGGCCCTCAAGGCAACAAAAACCTCACACACCACTAATGGGAGGTGCTGCTGTGGCTCATATCAAACACCAGAAATATCTTGGGGTGTAATGAATTGATGTAATTCAAACCCAGAGGGACAGCCAAAACCAGGGATCTCTCTGCCATTCCCTGGTCAGGTGCTGCTATCTGGTGGCCCAGCACCAGCAGTGCCAGCAGGGTCCCTAAATTAAATGTATTTAAACCCTTCTGGTTTCCCTCCCCGTTTGGTGTCATTAATTAATTTTGCATTATTCCCTGGTTATTGTTAGGGAATTCTCAGAGCTGGCAGCGCACAGGCAGCACTGGGGACACCGAGGGACAGCTTTGCCACTCCGTCCTAAGCCAAAGGCCCCTGGATTGGGCTGGGGCAGGTGAATTCCTCTGCAGGGGTTTGTCCAGGGCTGTTCGGGGTTTGGGATCAAACAGGGATGAGCACTCTGGGATGATTTTGACCCCGATTCAGCCCAGGGATGTCCCAGAGCACGGTGAGGGCTCATGTTCAGTGTCTGGAGCTCAGAAAGGACAAGGAAGGGGACAGAGGAGGTTTGGTGGTGGGTCCCAGCTTTCCTAGGAACGGCTGAACCCGACTGTAAAAGTGGGGAAAGAATTCCCTGATTGCTCTAAGAGTTTTCATTGCACCCATTAAATTCTCTTCATGTCAACCCTCAGTGCTCAGGTAGCAGACTCAGCTCTGGCACAACCCAAAAATGATGTGAAACACTTGGAACGTGGGGGATCAGGGTTTGCCCTCATGGAAGGGGAATTCCTGCTGGGATCCTGGGGCAGGATTCACAGGAGCAGCTCAAGAACCATTTTTTTGAGGTGGATGATGCCACACATTGGTCATCCCTCAGGGTCTCTAGTACAGAATATTTTTTAACCCTGGACTGGTTTCTGTCTCTCAAGTTCCTTTTACCTGATGCTATTTGAGGAATTTTCTGACTATAGTTACAATTAATTATTCCTCCACTGGTACTATATCTATACACCAGGGGTTTTTTATAAAGTACTATGTGACACTGGCAAATATTGCTGAAAATGTCACCCAAAGCCACCTCCCAAGCCAGCAAGCCCTGCACCAGCAGTCACCTCTGAACAGTCCCACAGGCTGGAATATTTCAGCTAGAAATTCTCTCAATCATCCAGCATTTTTGTACTTGCAAGATGCAATTTCCAACCTGAGATTCCCTACCACAGGTCAGTATTACTCATATAAAGTTCTCCCGTCTAAAATCCATCCTAAATGCTCCAGCAGCACCTGGTTCCACACCCCCTTTTTTTCACTGGAAACGCACCTGATTGTGTTTAATTAAGCAGCAACTACCTGTACTTGGGGTTTTTGTTTTTCTTTATTTACACTGGACAGCTGGTACAAACAAGTGAAGGCAGAGACAGTGTGATGCCCATTAAATAGTTTTTATTCTTTAGGACATGAATTGCATTTCCACTCATTTACAGTACTGTAAAGTGCAATGGTATTCATCTCCCACCTGCGCACATTTTCAAGTATTTAAAATGCCCAGAAAAAAAATGTTTTGTTTCGTTTTAATTGGTTTTTTGTTGGTTTTTTTGGGTTTTTTTTGTTTTTTTCCTTTAACAGCAGCTCATGTATGGAGTTTTTAAGCCTGGCAAAATAAACCCAGGTGTGCCTACAGGATTGGGTCCTTCACTCCAAGCCCCAGCCGGGGTCTCCTCCAACACTAACTGCCAGTGGAATGCATTTCCCAGTGTCCTTAGTCCACCTCCTCGATGGTGGGGCCAGAGGAGGCTCCCCCAGAAGGAGGAGCTCCACCCCCAGGGAATCCTCCAGGCATCCCCCCGGGCATCCCTCCTGCGCTCTGGTACAGCTTGGTGATGATGGGGTTGCAAACCTTCTCCAGCTCCTTCTGCTGGTGCTCAAACTCCTCCTTTTCGGCCGTCTGCAAGAGAAACAAAGAGCTCAGGTGCATGGACACAGCCCAGGGGTGAAGCAGCAGTGCCTGCACCACACATTCCAACAATCCAGGCTGGTTTAGCCCCACCACTCAGCCAGAATTGCATTATCACTGCTTGGTTTAGCATCTCACATTCCTCCTGGAACTACAGGAAGGTAACAGCTTTGTTATCTCCTCTGACACACTCCTGGAAGGCAGGAAGCTGGGAACAGGAGGGATTGGAAACTCATTGTGCTCCCAAGCTGTGGTCGCTCAGACATCCAAGGAAGGTACTTGGACCAACACCAGTCTTTCGACTTCTGGTGGAAACTACGAATGGCTTTGGAGTCACTTTCATCACAGCAACCAGGGCTTCTCCTCCAGCCTGAACCCTCCCTGCAGCTCAGCCAAACCCTGGGCCCTGAACACTGAACCTGACATACCTGGTTCTTGTCCAGCCAGTTGATGATCTCATTGCATTTGTCCAGGATTTTCTGCTTGTCATCGTCAGAGATCTTGCCCTGCAGCTTCTCATCTTCCACGGTGGCTTTCATGTTGAAGGCATAGGACTCCAGGGAGTTCTTGGAGGACACCTTGTCCCTCTGCTTCTCATCCTCTGCCTTGTACTTCTCTGCCTCCTGCACCATCCTCTCAATGTCCTCCTTGCTCAGTCGGCCTGCAGAGAACACATTTTAAGTTTGATCTGAGTTTTTTCTAGGGAATGGTTTTAATTTCCAAATATTACACATTCAAAATCTGGGGCAGATGAGGCCCAGAATGTGTCGTTATGAATTCATCAATGTGACTGCAACTTAAGAACAATCTCACACAGGTAAAAATCCATGTGAAAATGCTGATTACAGCCAAGTTCTGATTAAAACAAAAGGCAGAGTTTGCCAAGCCCGTGTTCAAGTGCTCTCCCACCCTCAGGAGACCAGATCCTTACCCTTGTCATTTGTGATGGTGATCTTGTTCTCCTTGCCAGTGCTCTTATCCACAGCAGACACGTTCAGGATGCCATTGGCATCAATATCGAAGGTGACCTCGATCTGAGGGACCCCTCTGGGGGCAGGGGGAATGCCAGTCAGCTCAAACTTGCCCAGCAAGTTGTTGTCCTTAGTCATAGCACGTTCTCCTTCATACACCTAAGGAGAGGAACCATCAATTATGTCATTAAAGTCATAATGGATTATTTAATTATTATCCTGGAGGAATGTGGTCGCTCAGACATCCAAGGAAGGTACTTGGACCAACACCAGTCTTTCGACTTCTGGTGGAAACTACGAATGGCTTTGGAGTCACTTTCATCACAGCAACCAGGCATTGACAAATTACAGGAATTTAACACCTCTGGCCTCAGAATTACTTGGACTATCAACCAGTGAAAGCACTGACAGCATCTCCCTATTACCCCAGAGCTCTGTGCTCACCTGGATCAGCACCCCGGGCTGGTTGTCAGAGTAGGTTGTGAAGGTCTGGGTCTGCTTGGTGGGGATGGTGGTGTTGCGCTTGATCAGGACTGTCATGACCCCTCCAGCTGTCTCAATACCCAGGGACAGGGGAGTCACATCCAGCAGCAGCAGATCCTGCACATTCTCAGACTTGTCTCCAGACAGGATAGCAGCCTGCACAGCTGAGGGGAGAGATACAGCATTAAAAACCCTGCAAAATACACATTGTAAATAAACTCTGATGGTGCATAGGGCTCGCTCAGACATCCAAGGAAGGTACTTGGACCATCACCAGTCTTTTGACTTCTGGTGGAAACTACGAATGGCTTTGGAGTCACTTTCATCATTGCAAGTCCAAGGGAAATTCCTACAGCTTTATTCATTCAGGTGAAAAACCCAGAACCTAGAGCAGTTTGTACCACCAAGAGCTGCACAGTGAGCAATAATTACCTGCCCCATATGCCACAGCCTCATCAGGGTTGATGCTCTTGTTGAGCTCTTTGCCATTGAAGAAGTCCTGCAGCAGCTTCTGGATCTTGGGGATGCGAGTGGAGCCTCCCACCAGCACGATGTCGTGGATCTGCGACTTGTCCAGCTTGGCGTCCCTCAGCGCCTTCTCCACGGGGTCCAGGGTGCCTCGGAACAGGTCAGCGTTGAGCTCCTCGAAGCGAGCCCTGGTGATGGAGGTGTAGAAGTCGATGCCCTCATAGAGGGAGTCGATCTCGATGCTGGCCTGGGTGGAGGAGGACAGGGTGCGCTTGGCGCGCTCGCAGGCGGTGCGCAGGCGGCGCACGGCGCGCTTGTTCTCGCTGATGTCCTTCTTGTGCTTGCGCTTGAACTCGGCGATGAAGTGGTTCACCATGCGGTTGTCAAAGTCCTCCCCGCCCAAGTGGGTGTCCCCTGCCGTGGATTTCACCTCAAAGATGCCATCTTCGATGGTCAGGATGGACACATCGAAGGTGCCGCCACCAAGGTCGAAGATGAGGACATTCCTTTCAGCACCAACCTGGAGAAAACATCCATTTTAATTACTCAATTCCTACTACTGCTGGAACATTTACTCACTGCCCAAACACAGTGACCCCTCCCTACCTTCTTGTCCAGCCCATATGCAATGGCAGCTGCTGTGGGCTCGTTGATGATTCGCAGAACGTTGAGCCCTGCAATAGTTCCAGCATCTTTTGTCGCCTGGCGCTGGGAGTCATTGAAATAGGCTGGGACAGTCACTACTGCATTGGTAACAGTCTGCAAAGACAGCAAACAGCTCGGTTAGGGATGTCAATCCTCACCCAGAACTACTCACTGCATTTTACTTTAGTCCTAAACTCACCTTTCCAAGATAAGCTTCTGCAATTTCCTTCATTTTGGTTAAAACCATGGAAGAGATTTCTTCTGGGTAGAAACTCTTTGTCTCGCCTTTGTACTCGACCTGGACCTTGGGCCTGCCAGCATCGTTCACCACAGTGAAGGGCCAGTGCTTCATGTCAGACTGCACCACAGAGTCATCGAATCTGCGCCCAATCAACCGCTTTGCATCTAAAAAAGATGATTTCACCATATTAGTACTGGCCATTACTAACTAGAAACTTAGAATTCTCACTAAAAATGCAGAAAAGCCTACATCACTATCCTTAACCTAATATTATTACTCTCTTGTTGAGACTCAGGTGCAGGCACTAAGTTCCACCTCTGTGACATGCACAAACTCACTGCTTTTACCACAAAAATACTGCAAATACTCTGCCATAAACCAGGTGGAGACACCTGATTAAGATTATCCACAACTGCCTACTATGAAAAACCTGCTTCAGGGCAAACACTTTACATTTAATAACTTTCAGCTTCCAGTAACACAGCTATGTCCTGGTCAGGAGTAACTTTGATGCTTCTATTTCTTTAAAAAGCTTTAGCCTTGCTGTTAGGAACTCTTACAAACAGGAAAAATTTCTTCAATCATTAACAAGTGTGCCAATCCTTACCAAAGACTGTGTTGGTTGGGTTCATGGCCACCTGGTTCTTGGCAGCATCACCGATGAGCCTCTCTGTGTCTGTGAAGGCCACGTAGCTCGGTGTGGTGCGGTTGCCCTGGTCATTGGCAATGATCTCCACCTTCCCATGCTGGAACACACCAACACAGGAGTAGGTGGTGCCAAGATCAATTCCGACAGCTGGTCCCTTCGACATT
>VWYP01005208.1:56458-81057 GCA_013400435.1 Pycnonotus jocosus | reverse complement strand
AAAGAAGGGAAGAAGAGTGGGAAAGAAAGGAAAGAAAAAGAAAAGAAAGAAGAAATAGAAAAGAAAGAGGGAAAGGAAATCACCCCCAAACCCTCTCAGAACCACGAGGGACAAGCAGCTTCAATTGAACACCATGAAAGAATATGCAAATGCTTCAAAATACCGGAACTGCAAATGTGAGAGAAAACAGTGTTTGAGTTCTAGGCTAATTTGCTGGGGGAGAGGAGGGGGAACTTCGATCTATTTTACTGGAAAGTCTTCACAAAAATTCTCACAGTCAAGATATTTCCACCGAGACTTTAGAAGTTTTTAGAACAACCTTTGAAGACACTTAAAGCTGCTTATAGTTGGTTAAAACCATGGTGTGCAAAGACGTGGGAAACTGCGAGAAGGGAGTGTGGGAGGTGGGATTGAATAAAAGGCGTTACCTGATTTCGTTTGGTGCCTCCTCTTCCTCATATCTCTTCTTCTCTTTCCTCCTGATCGTCAGCCTCACCACCAGGAAAAGGAGAGAGAGCCCCACCACCACTCCACACACTGCCCCGGCGATCATGCTGATGTTTTGTGCATCTGTTGTCCAAAAAAAACCCAAAAAAACCCGAATTTCATGGTGAACTCATATTGATGTGGTCAGGTTCTGATCCATGCTACAAGTCCCAGTGCTGGGTATAGCTCAGGGCAGAACACTGGAGTTTATTTTTTTAGGTGTGTCTCCACACAGAAGTTAAACCAGTTTATCTTCAGCTAAAGCTGGCAGGGAGCAAAGCGATCACCTCTGCAAAGGTGAAACCACAAGAGCTGTGCCTTCAGCTGTGGGGCAGAGGTGAAATAAGGAGGGAAAATCCCCTTCTGAGAGCACAAAAATACAGANGAGCCTGGTGGTGCAGAGATGTCACAAATAGACATAAAGATGGATCAAGGGTTTGTTTCTTCGAGGGCAGCAGCAGCAGCAGCTCAAACTCCTTCCTGGAAAAAGATCTTCGCAGCGCTTTCCTTCCTGAGCAGTTCAGGCCGGCTTGGCTGGAGCCCAAGCTGTGCTCAGGGGAGTTCAGGGGCAGGGAATGANCAGAGACAGGGCAGCCCACATGTGAAACACAGCACCAGGCAGCACCCCAGAGACAGAGAAATGTTTGATCTATTCATGAGGATTTTTTCAAATTTTCCCTTCAACTCCCCTTGAATGATTACAACCCAGTTCCAGAATGAATTATTCAAATGTGAAGAAAATTCACCTGAGTGAGGTAGACAAAGGAGGGAAGGAAACCGTCCTGTGCAGGGCATTTTTCATCTAAACCAGCCAAGGTAATGAGAGAATATTTCCCATGGATTATGGGCCCTGCACTGATAGTTTATGACAACTTTTTTTTTGTAAAAGTGGTCAGATTGGGCTTGGCTGAAAGTTGTTTCCTTAAGCTCAGTCCCTCCGGAGGGTTTAGCAAAGCCAAGGGAGGTTTCAAACCAGTTCAGCTCAATTGCCATGAAAGCTGCCTGGATGCTTCTACTTCACATGCCTGAGGCAAACCGGTTTTACTTATTCCGTATTCCAGTTATTTCAGGCTTGGCTGGGCAGAAAAAATCCAAAGCGGTAGAATCTCCAAGAGGAGACTTCTTTGTTAGGAGCCTTATCTCAGCAGGTCGGGCTTTGGGAGCTGCCGAGCTCCATTGTTTGGGTTTGGGTGATAAACTCCACCCTTTTCCTGGTATGCCGATGGGAAGGACACCCTGCCGGGAGCTGCACGAACCCTTCGTGGGGTTCATCAGGGGATTTGCACCTTTGCTGTGCAGGACACTAATGGTTAAACCCGATTAAAACCCAGCTATGTCAAAAAGTTACTTTTTAGCCTGCAAATTATTCCATGTCACAGTCTGCCTGTCCAACTGCCTTCAGATGTTTTGCTGTCCCAAGTGCAACAAATACAAAATTTGGAGTGATGGAATATCCAGAGAGAGAGAATTCATACCTGAGAGTCACCTCATGCAATCCCTCCAGCCAGAACCTCTGACTGACAATTCCCCTGCTTGTATTTCATGAATCATCCTGAAAATCAACGTTTCTAACAGACCCAGGCATCGAAAGTGACAAAACCATCATTTGGGCTCAGGTTTTGTTATCATTTCAGGTGAGGGGTTGCTGTGAGAATCAAAAGTGCAATAAATAAGAACAATTTTATGTGATTGAAGTATGAAAGGGCAAAGGAGCAGCACAGAATTTTCCAGGTGGGAGGGCTGGGAGTGTGTCCTCGTGGAGGAGGGACAGGGTTATGGGTGCAAGGAATGAAAGGAGTGAAAGTTTGTCTTTCCAAACACACTGTGGGACTCTGGGAGATAAAACCAGCACCGACAGGAGGGAAACAATGGGAAGGATCCCACTGATTGATGAAAGGAATGAGAGAGATTTGTCTTTCCAAACCAGCTGTGGGTCTGCTGGTAAATAAAACTGGATACTGAGAGGTGAAAGAAACAACGGGAAGAACCAGAAATTCCATAGGAATTCCATTGAGTGAGACGAGGAAAAGAAAAAGGGGGGGTACACATTAGAATTATTATTCTAATAATTATTATATATTAGGTGATTTGGGAAGTCTGTATCTCTCAGTACCTCAGCCAGTGGGGAAAGAGAGAGGGAACTGTGCTGGCAAATTGGGATAAAAAGGAGGAGCATCCTCTAAAAATGAGAGAGACCCCACAGGAAAGCCCCATGGGCTCTCCCTTTATTGGAATAAAGTTCCAGGACTCCTCTGTCTCCTGTTTGGACACAAAGCTCGGGTGTTTGCGGGTTCATTCCCTGCCGAGGGCGGTACTTACGCTGCACTGTCACCTGCAGCTCGCAGCTCTCCTGCCCCGCCTCGTTGGTGGCCACGCACTGGTACAGCCCCGTGCTCATCTGGGTCAGGTTCTTCAGCAGGACCTGCCCCGGGTTCGAGATGTCTGCAAGGGGAGAAACAGCACCGGGGTGAACCAAATGGAGAGAGAAACTGCAGCTGTGGGTGCTGCACTGAGGCACAAACTGATCTGGGGGGGTCAACTCCGGAGTGAAGCAAGGAGGGAGGAAAGAAGGGTGAAGGGGGGAAGAGGGGAGAAAGAATGGGGAAAGAAGGAAGGAAGAAAGGGGGAAGAAGGGGGAAAGAAGGGGAAAGAAGAAAGGAAGTGAGAAGGGGGAAAGAAGGGAGAAAGAAAATGGAAAAAAGGGGGAATGAAGAAAGAAAGAAGGAAGAAAATAGGAAGAAAGAAGGGAGAGAGAAGGGGGAAAGAAAGGAGAAAGAAGAAAGTAGGAAAGAAGAGATAAAGAAGGGAGAAAGAAGGAAGAAAGAAGGGGAAAGAGAGGGCAAGAGGAAAAGAAGAAAGAAGGAATAAGAAGGGAGAAAGAAGGGAGGAAAGGTGGAGCATCCCGCCAGGTGCAGCCGCAGCAGTGGCAGCAGTGTTGGGCCATCCCTGTCACCTCCATTCAGTGATCCCGGAGCTGGGAGGGGAGGGATGCACTCACTGACTCTGGAGTTGGGCGGGAGGTGCTCGGCTCTCTCGTCCTCCTCGCTGATGCGCTGCCAGCGGTAGGAGATGGGGGCAGTGCCCGAGGCGGAGCGGCACTGCAGGGACAGCTCCTTCCCTGCCAGCATCTCCCCCTCCAGCCAGCACTTGGGCTTGGAGGGCTTCTCTAGAAGGAGCAGAAGAGGGTGATGTGAACACAGCGGAGTTTGCTCACTGTAAACCCCTCCTTTGGCATCTAAACCGCTCCCAAGAGCTGCCTTCCCTGCAATGCGTTAAGGAATCACACCAGTGATGGTTTTTAGGGGATTAAACCCCTTTCCTTTCCTTTCCTTTCCTTTCCTTTCCTTTCCTTTCCTTTCCTTTCCTTTCCTTTCCTTTCCTTTCCTTTCCTTTCCTTTCCTTTCCTTTCCTTTCCCTCCTATAGGGCACTCAATGGAAGGGGTTTTTAGGTTTTTTGGGGGGTTTTAGGGGTTTAGGGGTTTAGGTGCCCCCCACAGAGGAGCTGGCTGGCTCAGCCATAGCTGTAACACTAAAACTCTTTTCCTCGTGGTTACTTGCTTCAGTGGAGTTTTATCACCACAATCCTCTGCCAGACACAATTTCCAGACCATCTTTCCCTCCCTTTACTTCTCCAGTTCTTCCTTCTGCCCAGGGCACCCGGCAGGATTCTCCCAGGTGATCACAGAGCGTGTGAAAAGCTGAGCAATAAACTGCAATCAGGGGAGGGAAATGCCAACCGCAGCTGCTCTTTTGTCACCTCCCCGGGCTGGGACCGTGTCGGGGCGCTGGGACACCGAGTGCCCGTGCCCGGCAGGAGGTGACGGCCGGCTGAGATAGAATATCAGCCCGCTTTGGGTGATGAGATCACAGCGGCCATTCGGAAAGAATGGGCTTGCATTTAATCACACACCCACCCCAAAGCCGTTCTGAAGGCTCTTCCTGTGGCCTGTCCTTTGCCAAAATTCAGTGATCCCGAAATTGCAAAGGCAAAAATTGCAATTTTCAGTGCCAATCGGGCACTGAAACCCGACCTGGAGGTGCCTTTGTGTATTTATATCCAGCTGAAACAAATCTCTCCCAGGAAGTGAGCCTGGATTTTTTTTTTTTTAATTTTTTTTTCCTTTGGGAGAACAATGAAGTGTCCTTACCTACGACCTTGAGGGTGATGCGAGCCCACTCGTACTGCCCGGCGTTCTTGACCTTGCAGATGTATTTCCCTGCATCGCTGGACTGCAGGGAGATGATCTGCAGGGAAGCATCTCCAGCGAGGAAATTGGAGGTGAAGGAGACACGGCCCTTCTGCTCCTCGTTCAGGTCATCATAAACACGGCCCCCAGAGTAGGTGATCACCTGAGGAGCACAGCACACACTGAATTCTTGGTTTATTTTCCCATGGAGCAACAAATCCAAGCGTTTCCAAGAGCTGCACATCCCCGTTAATTGAATTTCCAAGGGTCACACAGGAAGCCTGGGGCAGGGTGGGAAAGCAAACCTGGTTTTCTAGCCTGAGCATGATGCAGAAAGCGGATTTATTTCTGCTGGAGGTTTATATTGGGCACTTATACAAGTGCCAAAACAAGCAGCAGTTTATGCACAACACTTCGAAGCAGTCTGGAGGTTTGGCTGTGCTAATTTAAGTCACTGCAGACCTGATTTTTACAAGGACTAAACTGCTGTGTTTTGTACTGAAACCAAAGAGTCAAAAACTGGGCCTGCAAAAGCCAAGGTTATTTTGAAAGCCTGAAGGGCTTTTCCGAACTTGATCTAATGAAGACTGACTACATTTAAAAATAAAAAACAATCCACTGTAACACAACCTGTTCCAACAGAGCACGTGTGGATATCAAATAACTCCTCCACATTCCAAATCCCTCTAAATCAGCTCTGTTCCCTAAACACCGCTCTCATCATCAGGAAAAACCTGCCCAGCTCATCACGGGAGTGCTGTTAAACCCAGGGCTGGCAGAAATAAAGTGATTTCCTGGGCAAACCCACCGCTTTCTGCACGGTCTCGGAGATGTGCAGCAGCCACTCGATGTCCAGGCTGCCCTGCTCCAGCAGCCCCAGGCGGTGGTGGCAGGGCAGGGTCACGTTTTCCTCAGCCACTCGCTTGAATTCCGTCTGAGCCTCGCAGAGCCACACAGAGCAGGAAGCTGCAAGACAAACAGCAGCGCTCAGAGGGTGCAGCTCTGCTGGGGGGTTTTTTGGGTTTTGGGGTTTTTTTGATTTTGTTGGTTGGTTGGTTGGTTGGTTTGGGTTTTTTTGGGGGGGGGTTGGGTTTTTGGGTTTTTTTTTTTTTTTGTTGTAGGTTTGTTTGGTTTGTGGGTTTTGGTTTTGGGGTTTTTTTTGGTTTTGGTGGGTTTTGGGGGTTTTTTTTGGTTGGGGTTTTTGTTGTTGTTGTTGTTGTTGTTTTCTGGATTCTTCCTCATTTTCATCACAGCATCCAAGCAGAGCCCCCAGCTCAGCTCCCTGATTTAAGGAGATATCCCTGCAAATCCAGGCATTTTCACGCTGATACCAAGGCGGGAGCAGATGGCTTCACACTCCCGAGCTGTCAATGCACCCACACCCTCTGAATTTCACATAACCTCCCCAGCTCTGCCCTCACCTCTTATCACCTGATTTCAAAGGCAGTGTTCCCACCCAGAAAAACTTCAAATTATCCCAGGTATGACAAAGGCTTGGAGTCTCTTCCCTAACACCGGATTATGTTTATTTCAGAAATAAGAAACCAGCCTGGGAAGAAGAGGGTTAAACTTAAGAATAATTAGGATTGGGAAATAATTTTGAATAGCAACGCCAAAAAAAAAAAAAAAGTATGAGTTGTCAAAAATCTAAAAAAGAAATAAAAAAGGGAAGTGCCAAGCGAACCCGCTAGAGGGAAGCAGAGCCCTTGGAATGTCAGACAAAATCCTCTAAAACCGGCATGAATGCCCTAAAACCTGGCCCAGGGGATGAAGCACCGCAGGGAAATGGGATGTTCAGCCTGCACTGCCTCAGGCATTGTCTGCTCCAGGTTTTATTCTGCATCCGTGCGAAAATGGGGCAAAAATCCGCGATCTGTTCTTGGCTTTGCCCATCTCCCACTCGTAAACGTGGGCTCACCATGGAAAGTTCAAAGTGAGTTCAAACTGGCCCACAAGATCAGAGGAAGGGAAGGTTACAGGCACTGGGCTCAGGGATCCCTCAGGTGAAAATCAAAAATTCCCCAGCCAAATTCCCGTGGGGCACCGATGCCTTTGGGGTGTAAATCTTCCCAGGGCCCTGGAGCTGTTCTGCAGTTTTGCTGCTCAAGACAAAACCCTAAAACCGTTTCTTTTCTGCCTCTGAAATCAAGTGGGAGGAAATATTTTGCTTCCTGGGCCAAATATTGCGAAACTGCTGAAAATTGGGGAAGTTTAGAGCACTGGGAAGTCCCACGTGTGACTGAGCACACAACCCTGGGAGGACAGAGCAGGGGCAACAAGGGTTCCAGTTCCACAGGCTGGATTTATTCCTATACTTTTAAATTTTTTATATATTGTTTGTGTACTTTTATGCTATTTAAACAGAGAATCCTGAAGCTTTAAGTGAAAAACAGACAGAAAGTTTGCACCCAACATGACACTCCCTCATTTTTTTTCCATTTCTTCAGGACCAACTTTTAGAAAATTCCTTCTCTTCCTGCTCCTATTCTCAGATCTGCCTGAGTTCCCATGACCCTCCCTCAGCTGCTGAGATTTCGATATTTGACTTGTCCTTCCCCAAAACCTTGTCAATTATTACCATCTACTGCATTAAATACCCCGAATTTGGATTTGGATGTTTGATTTATCCTTCCCAAACACTTGTATCAAGAATTACCATCAACTGCATTAAATACCCATAATTTGGATGTGGATATTTGATTTATCATTCCCAAACACTTTCTCAAGAATTACCATCGACTGCATTAAATACCCAGGATTTGGATATTTGATTTATCCATCTCAAACACTTGTATCGAGAATTACCATCTACTGCATTAAATACCCCGAATTTGGATTTGGATGTTTGATTTATCCTTCCCAAACATTTGTATCAAGAATTACCATCTACTGCATTAAATACCCAGGATTTGGATATTTGATTTATCCATCTCAAACACTTGTATCGAGAATTACCATCTACTGCATTAAATACCCCGAATTTGGATCTGGATATTTGATTTTTCCTTCCCAAACACTTTATCAAAAATGATCATCTACTGCATTAAATACCCAGGATTTGGATATTTGATTTTTCCTTCCCAAACACTTTATCAAACATGATCCTCTACTGCATTAAATACCCAGGATTTTAGGAGAGGTGCAGCCTTGCCAAAGCTCGGGCTCTCCTCCTGCCCTGCTGGCAGTGAAAGCTCCTTTCCAGCCACATTAGCTGCTTTCTTTAAAGGGAAAACTAATCCAGTTTATCACTGGATTCTCTGCTCTCAAAGCTCCAGCTGCCAAATACAATTAGAATTCCTGCCCGGGACGAATCCAGCTTTTCCCCGGAGCCCGCGTTGCTGCGGGCTGCTCTCATTAGCGCCGACACTCGCTCCATCACTGATCAATAACCTTAATTTAGGCACCGCAACAGGGACATTCACACGACATTTGCAACCTTTTCCAAGCCCTGTGGAGCTCGGAGGGGTCGTGCAGGACCACGCGAGTGTTCTGCGTTTTAAAAGTTCCTCCTGCTGGAGGTTTTTTTTTTGTGTAAAATTATAAATATTTTGCGAGATTGTGACAGTTTTCTTTCCTTTTTATGGCTTAGACAGGTTGGGTTTAGCAGAGCTCACAGCTTAGAGGGATCCTTGCTGCTCCCAGGGAATATCTGTGGATTTGAGGAAGAGCTCTGTGCCTATAAACCCATCAGCTAAATGGGGAGGAAAGCCAGGGAGACACCCAGTGGAACAGTGACAAATTCCTAGAGCACCCTTCATTTTTTTCAAAGAAATCGAAATTATTTGGAGCTGATTCATCACTGAGCCAGTAACCAAACTCACACACCGTGCAAACTTTTCCATAACGTTGTTAGGGAAAAAAGTCTTACTTAAACCCCCCTATTTGTCTCTTTAATCCTTATTAAAGCTTTACCAATGCCCGAAAACTCCCACAGGAGTTGAAGTTTTGCAGGTTTTCTCCCTTTATTTCCTTCCAGTCACCCATATGTTGAAAGGAAGATAAAACAGCCTCTTACAACAACCCAACATAAGAGCCAGGTAGAGAAATCACCCACGAAAAAATCCTGAGAGACCTCAGCATGAAGAAATCTCCCATTTTCCACAGTTTGGGTCGGGTGTGTCTGCAGCAAACAGAGATGAAATGATGATTTGGGTGTAGATATGAGCAGGAACTGATGGCCCATGAGAGAAAAAGGAGCTAGAAACAGATGCAGGTCCCTACTAGGTTTTATTGTCCAAAGAAGAATAAACTCTCCCCGAAGCTGTGTTGGTGTGGGTGAGACCTTGCAAGGACAGCCCAAATAAATGAGATTATTTTAACCATTTCCACCCCTCCCCAGCTGAAGTTTTACGTAAAAGACTGCAGGGGAATGTCCGTCCCTTCCAGCAGCACTGCGGGGACACAGGGGCTGCCTTGCAAAGGGATTTCTTTATTTATTTATCCCTTTGCTGTTCCAAACCTTCCTTCACAAAGCTCCGCAGCCCCGGGTGGCCTCAGGGGCTGGATCCTGCACACAATAGATGAAAAAAAGGGATGATTTTCCCAGAAATCACATCCCAAAGTAACTGCCACATTTCTGCAGGCTCCGCAGTTCTTGCCCAACAAACCCTCTTCCCCCTTCCACATCCTGTGGGCAGCTCTGTGTGCTGCCAGGAATTCGGGAATCTGCTTTTGGCTTTACTCAGCCCCCATCCCATGACTCCAGTAGGAGGTGGGATTGGTTTTCCTGCTTATCCCAACTCTTTTTTTTTAATTTTTTTTTTAATGCTTTTGGAAGCGTTGTCCTGCAGGCTTTGGGTGGCACAGCAGAGGGGAGGAGCAGTGACCCTGCGTGACTGTTCCCTGCATTGTTCCGAGGACAATAACTCACCCCACACCCTGCAAACCACGGAGAGCCATCCTCTCATCCCTCCCCGTGCTGAAATCTCCAAGGAAAATGTGACAACAAAGATTTTAATCAAGCCCAAAGCCATTCAGACAGTGCCCAGGCTGACCAGGGGAAGGAGTCAAAGGGGTTTTTAGCTCTCTCAGCGCCTTCTGCCTTGCACACGTGGCAGAGTTTAAATTAAAAAAATAATAAAAAAAATGTGGACAACAGGCTGGATCCATCAGCAAAGATGTCAGGCTTGAGGAATTCCTCAGATCTCGTTTCAACATTTTAAGGACTTCTCATTGTTGAGTGTTTGTCATAAAAGGGTTTGAATTTCAGCAGAATCAGCCCTTTGAAATGGGTGCAGAGGGGAAGGAGCCTGTGCAACACACAGCAAGCAGCAAATGCTGAGTAAACCCAGACTGTGCTTGGCCTCATCACAAATTCTGCCCCCCCAGAAGTGTTTCCATGCCTGAATCCTCCCAGGATCCCACATTTCCATGTCCATGCTGTGCTGAAGCCCCAGAGCGTTTCCATACCCGTTAGCATTATATGTATGTACACACCCCCCACACATCCCACCATCAAATATACATCAGCAGACAAGCAGAGTCAAAGGGGAAATAAATGCTTTGCTGATGTTTTTATTTGTAGGCAAATCCCCATCCTAAAAGCTAAAGAGCTTCCACACTTAAATCTTTCATTAGGTTCAGAAGGTTTGAATTAGGGAGCAGTGCTAAAAATAGATTCTGCTTTTTAAAAAGTAATGGGTTGTGCTGTATCACTTAACTGCTGGAATTAGGAGGAACAGCCTAGAAAAGGTTCAGAGAATCAAGATAAAAGGAATGCACAATAGTCCTTTGTAAGTGTCTTGGTTTAGAGCAAATTTGGGAGAAAATCTGGGAGAAATTTGGGAGAAAAGCATCTTAAAGTCACCCTAGGATGTTAAGCTTGGCCCAAACCATACCTACACCAAGCTCACTGAAAATGTGAACACCCAGAACAGGTTTGCAACAATTTCAGCTTCTTCAGGAGCATCAGTTCAGCCTGTCCTTCAGCAATGCTTTTTATGTTTTATTTTGGCTTTTTATCAAAGATGAGAATTTACAACAGAATATTCCTGATGCCCAGGGAGGGGCAGAAGTACAACCTGTGATTTCCCTGCAGCTCCAGACAGCAGAAGTGACTCACGAATCTGCTGCTGAGGAAAACTTTCTCTCCAGTTCCAGCAAGAGCAGGAATTCCAGCAGCATCCACACACACACAGTTTGTGCCCTGTCTGAACAATTCCCAGCTCACCAGTGATGGGTGCCCTGCCTGCTTTTGTTCATCAGGATCAAAACCTTTCCTGGGTGCAGGTGTGACAGGGGCAGGGAGCAGGGCACATCTCATCCTCCCCCAGCAGGAACTGTCCCCTGCAGACGAGTTCTGCCCTGCCTCATTCTGTGAGGTCCTCCTGAAAGTCATCCTCACATCTCTGGGTCTCCTCTGGGTGAAAATGGCATTTTTCCAAGAAGGAAGGTTTGGCCCTGTGGTCCTGACTCACCCACCCTTCCCAAAATCCAGGCTGTTGGGAAAAAAACACTTCAGTGCCTGCAGGAATCCCATGCTACAGCTGCTCTCAGCCAGACCTGAGCTGCTGAAATACTTCATTTTAATAAAAACAACCCAAACAAGCAAGAACTTCCTACATAAACCAACCCAGAGAGAATAAACATCCACAGAACTACACCAGAGTGTTCCTTCAGCTGGATGATCCTTCATTTGCCTCACTATTTTAAAATCAAAGTATCTGAAAATATACTTTGAATACCCAGAATGTGTCTAAGTTAGGCATGTGCAGAAATAACATGTTTGGGAGTTAAAAACAAAAAGGACAGCCTGCCATGTTGCAGCTCTGAACAACTCCCTCATGCCAGGAATTTAGGATGCTTCACATCTGTTGGAGTCTCATCGTGCTGGAGTCTTATGACAAATGATTTACAAAGTTCCTCTGTGAAAAAAAGAAGCGAGAGCTTGCCCCCCATCCAGCACTAACGAGAAAAACCCCGAGTGTTTTGCAAGAAGCAGATTCTGAATGTTAGCTGCTGGAGCAGGAGGCTGACAATGACTTTTATGGCCAAGGAATTACATCTTGAGTCAAACTTGCAGGGCTGCTTGCGTGACTTGGGAGTTAAAGCACTGGAGTGCTGAGGACACGGCAGACGAGTTCCACACTCGAGTATTTAAGGCTCAGTGAGCCTCAAAATTAAACTCTGGAGAAAGCAAACATCTTCCCGCAGTGGTGTTGCTCAGCAGTGATGACAGACACAGGCACACCAAGGCTTTTATGTCCCCTTGGACTCTCCTCCCCCGCTTTTGCTGCGGGCAAAGCAGGACGAGGGAGAGCTGTGTTGTTTTATCCCGGAGTTATGAGGAGAACCCGGCGAGGTCGGCAGCCCCACTCATGCTCAGACCACAGCAGCCCTGACAGTTACCCTGACAGCATCGGAGGCCAAAATAAACACCAGCCCTTCCTGCAGACAGCTCTGCTGCATTCCTTGCACCAGGGACGGGAGGCTGGAGGCGGCCGCGGTCCCCGGGGGTGACGGAGGGAGCGCAGGCTGTGCCCCGGGCCGGCTCTGCCTGTGTTCCTTGGCTGGCACACACACACAGGCCAGGGGCTGCCTGCTCCCGAGGGCTCCA
Source organism: Pycnonotus jocosus (assembly GCA_013400435.1). Taxonomy (NCBI): domain Eukaryota; kingdom Metazoa; phylum Chordata; class Aves; order Passeriformes; family Pycnonotidae; genus Pycnonotus; species Pycnonotus jocosus. Next base: position 68,829 of record VWYP01005208.1, on the reverse strand, counting down.
GCGCTCCCAGGGAGCACAGCCTGGCCCCAGCACGCTGCCTGCAGCCGCCTCCCCTCCCCTGCCTTGGGCTGCAGGAATTTGGGAAGGGAGAGCATCCCCAGAACGAGCGGCGCCGGATGAGAGGAGGCTCCCCCTCCCTGGAGCAGGCTGGGGTGTGGAGCAGCCACAGTTCAGATGGTGCTGCTGCTGCCTGTTTCCCAAAAAGCATCTCTTTTGGAAAGGCTTGGAACCCTGGGCACTGAGAATTCCAGGCTTTCTGTGCTGACGGGCTCTGACCCCCAAGCAAACCCTGCATTGACCTGAGGCTGTGGAAAAGGCTCCAAAATTGAGTGACAGCACTGGGATTGTGGGTGTGGAGTTTGGATAGAAGTGTGTGATATCACCAGGTGCAAAACTCAGAGTTTAAGGGTTTAGAATACAGTAATAGATATATAAAGCAAGGTGGAGGATTTAGGGCAGAGGCTGAGTCCTTCTTTTTCACCTTCTTCTCCATGGTTTGGGTGGTGTTTTGTAATTGGGTAAAAAAGCCCACATTGTGGGCCACAGGTGTGTGATTATTGGGTTCAAAGTAAAAATAATCCAGGTGTCATCTTGTTATTGGATAATTTATGCTTAAAATACCTTGGAAAGAGTTAGAGAGCTCCATTTTCTACCTTGCTAGTTAGAGCTCACAACTCATGTGGCTGTGCTATAGATGAGAATTGATAAACAACTGAGTCCAAACACAAAACTGCATCTCCTGAGCATTAATCCTGCCTCTAACACAAGAAAAGAAGATAAAAACCCCACAGGTAGGCACTCACAGAGCTGAATACATCTGGCTCTTTGAGAAATTCAATACCTGGGGACTCTCCTGAGGGGTCCAAAGCTTTCCACAGTGGTGCAATAGAGGGGCCAGGCCAGCCCCATCCCGACCCACACAGCACTGCAGAGCCTCTGGAATTGGAACCACGTGTGCTGAGGCTGGGGGAGGCTGTGCAAGCACAGAGCACAGGGGCAGAGTCCTGCACGAGGCAGTTTCCAAGTTTTTCCAAGAGTTTCCAAGTGGTGACGTGGAGTGTTTGGAATTGAGACTGCAGAGGAGAGAGCAAGGCCCAGGGAGAGCAGAAAAATCAACGTTTCACAGAGCAAAGCCTCTGGTTTTTAGAGTCTTGCTGAGCAGGAGTGGGGCTGGAATTGGGCTGGGGATGCTTTGCCAGCAGGAATATCAACAGTGCCCAGCAATCCTTCCTTGGGACATCTGGGATGAGCCAGGGAAGGGGTGTGGGATGGCTTTACCAGCACAGCATCAGTGCACTGTGTGAGTAAATTCACTGTTCCTGGTGCCTGAACAAGGTGGTTCATCAAATGGTCCCAGCAGAAAGAGTTCAGTATTCCTCAGGGAAATCTTAACGATTCCTTTGTGGATTAAAGACAAGTGGAAAACTAATCCTGCAGTACTCAGTGACCACATGCATCTAGAAATCTTACCTGCAATGAAAAGGCAAAATTCTGTCTCTGAAAATGCCAAAATTAACTTTCAGCACCAACCCACATCGAATCCAAAGTCTAGAGAGACTTGGGAATATCAGGAAAAAAAAATTGTAGCACTTCCTTAGCCAAGGAGCTTCCCAGGCAGCCAGAACCTCTGGATGTGCTTTCCTTTCTCTCATTGCACTTTAAAAAGCCCAGTGCAGGCAGGAGATTCTGGCTTTCCATCCCTGGAGACTCCAGAACAGCAAACAAGGCACCAGCCCTGCCTGTCCCAGTGTTGTAATGGTTCACAGAGTGCACAGGGATGTGTGAAATCCCTTTGCCTTTGGTCCGGGCAGTTTTATCAGGGGATTGCTCCAGGTGTCTCCTGTTTCCAGCCAAGCCTCTCAGGGATGCAGCTGGGAGTTTGCCAGTGCACATCTCAGACTCCCAGAGGGAAGAAGCACCAATGGCTCTCTGATATTCCTTTTTAATTTTTTCCAGGCATCTTTGGGTTGCTTTGTGTCCCTTAAAGATTTGTAGGCAAGGAAACCTAAACATTCCATCCCTAAACATCAGAAATTTCCTGCCTTTTGCCTGGTCTCAAAAAGATTAAGAGGAGGGAGATGGTTTCAGTGAGAATTTCTAGGATTTCCTTTGTCTGAGGAATATTCTTAGGCCTCAGTCTCGCAGGGAATCTCTTGTTGCTGTCAGTTCAGGGACACACAAATGAAGGCGCACAGAAATGAAGTTCTCTGCCCAAGGCAGACACGGAGCAGAATCCAGAATACAAACCCAAAGAGACAGCAACAAAACTGTTTTCAGAGCAGTATTTGTCCAGCAGATCTTCCCTCACCCATTTTGAAATCCGAGGAGAAGGTTGCATCAGCTAACTCTGAAAACTGAGGAGATTGGAAGAGACTCGAGAGATTGATAAGGACTCCCAATAAAAATGGTTTTGTGCTGAGGATTCCCTCTCCGTTTTTTATCCCTTTGTGGCAAGGTGTAAGATTTTAATCAGAAGGCAGTGAACTGATTGTGCTTTTCTGCTGCCTGGTGTCCTGGGAATTCAGCTTGTTCCAAACTTGCCCAAAAGGGGACCAGGAAGCTCAAGGGATTCACAGGTGAGTGTGTGATGTCCTTCATCATTCCCTGAAGGAGGGAATTGAGGCAAGAATTGGGGAGATCAACCACCCTCGCTTGCCTCCTTTGCCTCCATTCCCTCTTGTGATCCTGGAAATGCAAATAACCCCAGGTTCACCTCTGCAAACCCCACAAAATCCGCTTTCCTGCAAGGAATTTGAATTACTGCAATTTACTGTCCAACAGGGTCATTTCTGCTTCAAAAACTCCCAAAGTTCTGGAGCCAGAATTGCCAGAGGCCACCAAAATATTTGGCTGCTCTCTGGAGCTCCCCCTCGGGTGCCACTCCCAGCAGGGCTGGATGCAGGATTGGAGCAGGGCTGGAGCAGGGTTGGAGCAGAGTAGGATGCAGGGTTGGATGCAGGGTTGGATGCAGGGTTGGATGCAGGGTTGGAGGCAGTTTTAAGGCCCAGCCTTCACTCCCTGCTCAGCCCATCCCCGTTACCTCCACGGGATGTTCAGTTGTGGGCTCCTAATTGCACATAACCAGCTCTGACATCTCCCTCACCCACTACAAGCACTGCTAATATGATACAAAATGAACGCCTCGTGTATTAACTCTCTGTCACTTTTCATCTCCACTCAGCCTCAAAGCCTCGGCCACGGCTGCCCCAAGGCACAGAATGAACAGAGGCAGCTCCTCCCCATCACCCCCAGAAGTGCTGTAAGGGAGATGTTGAACCCTGCAAGGCTTCAGGGATGGAGCCAAGGTAAAATCTGCAGGGGCTGAGCAGCAGCAGCTTCGCTCAGAGTGGTGATGGTCACCCTGGTGCTTTTGGGCTACCTAAAAACAGAGGGCAAACAGAATGAAGAGAATAAAAAGCAGTTCTGTTTATTGAAGGGCCTCCAGGTACATTTAGGGCAGACAAAGCCCCCCAGGGGCTGCACCCAAAAATTAACCACAGGTCATGAATTTGCACACTTTCATAAGTTTGGTCCATTTGCACATTGGGGGTTCATCTTCCAATTACAGCTTCAGGTAATGAAGTCATTCACCCCAAGTTTGCTGCCCCCAACTCACTTTTGTTCCCATCTCTCAGGGCCTGAGGCAGGGAGGTGTCCTTGATCCCCAGGCCTGGAGAGGAATTGTTGTGTCTGCCCCAGATGGGGAAGCAGCAGCTCCCACTGTGTGTGGAGTTTAGAGTTCTGCACTAAAGAACTGCAGGGTTACAAATAGATGAAAAATAGAAAAGCTAAACTTTTAAAATATAAAAGCTTTAAAATGTAAAATATTTTAAAAACCCTTTTAAAGTATAAAAACTATAAAAAACCTTTTAAATATAGAAGGTAAACTAAAGCATCAACACTGTCAATCCACTGCTTGCAGCTTCTTTCTCCTCAATTCTTTTGTAGTCAGGATCAATTATTTTGTATTAATCCAGAAGTAAGAAAATTAAAAGAACCTCATTCTTTAATCCTCATTCTTCCCTGGCTTTAGTATGAAGCAGAAATTCAAAGAAAGGCGTTTTTAATTCTCATCACTGAGGTTCAGCTCCCACCCTGCGCTTTCCCTGGAGTTTGGCAGAGCCCTGGACCAGCTGCAAGCAGACTCTGAGAACATGAGCAGCTTTGCTCTCACTTTTTCCACTGTTAGCAGGGTTTGCAGCATCTGGACATCACCCGGAGCTCTGAATGCAGTTTCTGAATCAGCACTGCCCGTGGGGGTTAGGGAGGGATGCAAACCCCACTGGAAAGGCTGGGACAGACCCCAGCTGCATTCAGGGAGCTGGAATCCCACAGGAATTCACTGCACACCCTCTGTGAGCTCACACTGCACTGAGCACGGCCTCACCTGACATTTGGAGAGGGCTGTGCTCCAAACCAGCCCAAATTTGATCCCAGTAACATTGACAGGGATTGGACTGAACACTGCACTCCTGAGAGCTTTGAAATGAGGAAAAAACACAATTTGGAAAGAATTCCCCCTCTCCAAAGGGGAGCACAGCCCCTCTTTTAACAGACAGCACTGCTCTGCTGCTGCAAGTGATCCCAAAATCCTGAAATTCAGGAAAACTCAGACACAGGAAACAAGGAATTGTTATTTAACACAAACTGTGATAGATTCCTGCATATTTATATGTATATATCTTTGTTTTTGTTTTGGTGACCCAAGGTGTCCTGCAGTGACAAGAGCCAGAGACAAAGCCTGAGGGGGATTCTGCTCCCCACAAGGTTCCAGCCTGGGAGCTGAGGGCCAAATTCCAACTTCTGGATCCATCCCACTTGACAACAGCCACAAACCTAAAAAGGACACAGCCATACACAATAAAAACTGCAGCAACACTGCTGCAGCCTAAGAAACACCCTGCATATTGAATTCTTTTTGCTTCTGTCAAAGTTTTGGGAAATTTAAAAACATCTGGGAAATCATATTTGTTGGTTTGGTTTTTTTTTAAATCATGTTTATTGGTTGGCTTTGGGTTTTTTACTTATTTACTTAAATACCTGTGCAGTTTTAGCATAGATGTATCAAATCTTGATCTTTAAAAGTTCAAAGCACGAGTTAAGTCACCAAATGAGAGGTTTGGGGAAGGCATAAGGACTAAAGCAGAAAGCAGCTCCATTTCCCTTCCCTCAGGAAGACGCTCAAATTACAACTTTTCAATTCCAATTTTAGCAGCCTGTCAAAATCACAGGTGGGAAGACTGAAAATAAAGCTTTGGTGTTCCTTGAGGTAAAATAAAACCTGCAAAGTGTCGGAAGGGACAGAGAGTCCTGATGTTCCAGAGGCAGAGAGCTCAGCCCATCGCTCTGACCCCACTCCTGATGGTCACATCTGACTGTTCTGGTTTTAGGGACGAGGTTGGGCAGGAGGCAGATGTTCCTCCCTGCCCACCACGGGCTCCCCTGCCAGCAGCTGAGCTGTTACACAGATTTTTTTTCATGTTTGCAAATACCAAGGGTCCTGCAGAGCTGCTGGATCTGTGAAAGCCCAGGGCCATGGCCTGGGGGGGCCCTGAGTGAGAAGATTTCGAGCCAAATGTTCCTGTGACCTTTGCTGGGAAAGAGCAGAGCAGCTCCTGGCACAGGGCCCTCCTGCAGAGAGGGATGCCCCGAGTGAGGCTGGAGAGGCAGAGCCCTTTTGGAAGGACAGGAGCTGGGGATCAGCCTAAAAAACCCCTGGCTGAGAGCTACAGCAGCACAGAGCACGTCACGGAGCTTCCAGGGCGCTGAGCAGGGTTGGAGTGCAGCAGGAGGGGGGTGAGAAGGGGATTCAGGCAGCAGCTGGACCATTCTGCTGATTGGATGTGAAAAGGTCAGGCAGCTGATGGGGAACCACGCTGGAAAGGTCAGGGGGGGATGGAGGAGTGAGGCTGGGGGGAGTGGGGGGTCTCAGGACCACCACCACCCTCCTTCCCAGCCCATCTCCCAAGCCTTGAAACCATCTCTGAGCTTTTCCTGTGTCCTGAGTCAGGCTGAGGTCCCCACCACAGCTTGACCCAACTGATTTCCTCAACACCAAGAAGGGTTTCAGCCACAGCCCTGACTTAGCACAAAGCTGGTGCTGAATAAATATTGGAAAACATCAGAGAAAACAAAACCCAGACTGCACTACACTGTTCCCTTCTTGGGAACGGCTATTTTGGATTTTTTTTACCAAAACTCCGTCTTTCAGAGCCACTTTTTGAAGGCAGCAGAATCCCTGTGACACTGCCATAAAGTGAGATCTCCGTTTTACCAGGAACCCTCAGGACAGAGGAGGTCAGAAGGAACCTCCCAACCCAAATTCCTGCTCCAAGCAGACCCTCAGTCCCTCGATTATCTCTGTGCCCTTGAGCTGGGCTCATCCCAGTGTTTGTCTCCCACTGGGGAGCCCCAAACTGGGCGATATTTTGGCTCAGGTTGAAGGAGAACCTCAAGCCCTGATGCACCAGTTGGGTTTCCTGGACGAGCTGCAGCTTTCTCTGCTCTCACTTCTGTCCTTTCCAATCTGGGTAAGAAAAGCTGCAATGCCTCGAGGGGGGAATGTGTAAAGCTGACAGAGGGAACAAGAAAATTAAAAGGAATCAGAGGCAGGCTGCTCCAAGGTGGATGAGAGGAGTCCTAAACAGGGGAATCCCAGGCAGATTTTAGGGGGAAAAAAATCACGATGGGAACAGTCAGGCACTGGAAAAAGGGCTCAGAGATTGTGGAATCAGCATCCCCAAGACTGTTCCAAACTGGGCTGGCTGAGCTGGTATGAACTGGCCCTGCTTTGAGCCACACACCCTCAGAAATCCCTTTCAATTTACATTTTGTGTCACCTGTTCTGTGACAAGCTCCGAGTCTGGAGTCACAGACAGATCTGGGAGAGTCAAATCCCATTCTCTAAACCTTCAGCTTTCACTGCAGCTTCTCAGCTGCCCCCAAAAAGCACAGAAAGCTCTTCTGTGCCCCCAAAAAGCACAGAAAGCTCTTCTGCCACTGCAGAGAAATCCCTGAAGTGCCCCAGTTGGTCTCAGCCAGGGACACCAGGGAGGAGGAGGAGGCTCCAAACCCCAGCCTGGGTGGTCTGTGGGATAGCTGAGTTTGGAATGTGAGGAATTCAGCCTCTTTCCCTGCTGAAATTTGATAAATTCAGCCTCTTTCCCTGCTGAAATTCCATAAATTCAGCCTCTTTTCCTGCTGAAATTCGATTAATTCAGCCTCTTTCTGTGCTGACAGTATTTGTAAGCAGGTCCCAGCTGTCCCCACTTCCACTGCAGCTTTTTCTCCTCACGTGGACAGAAAAATAAACAAGTGAGTGATCAGATCCATCACCTGATATTGTTTTATGATTCTGCAAGTACAAACAGCCATGAAATATTGGGGTTTTCCCCATATTTATTTGGGCAGCACTGAAATTCCAAGGTGCCAGAAAAAATGACTGTTAATAAATCATGAACTGGCCACAAAGAAGCACAAAAATGTGCAGATATTAAGGTTTGACCTCAGCAGAGTATCTGATATTATTCAGAGCTTTAATTTGGGGAATTGAGGCAAGAATTGGGAACCCCAGTTTGCCTCCTTTGCCTCCATTCCCTCATGATCCTGGAAATGCAAATAACCCCAGGTTCACATCTGCAAACCCCACAAAATCTGCTTTCCTGCAAGGAATTTGAATTGCTGCAATTTACTGTTCCAGCGAGGTCATTTTGGGCTCCAAAATTCCCAAAGTTCTGCAGCCAGAATGGCCACGAGAAGCCACCAAAATATTTGGCTGCTCTCTGCAGCACTCATGGGTTGTTGGTTTTTTTGTTTTTTTGCTGGCTTGCATTCTTTAGGAAAACCCATTTTCTGTAATGGGAGCTGACACAGCTTCCCCCCCTTGCTTGAAAAAGGCATTTTCAGGGAGAAGAAATCCCAGATAAAATCTCTGAGTAGTCTGGGCCCTCACTCAGGGCATCCCCAGGTGGAAATCTCCAGCACCCCTGCAAAACAGCCCCCCAAAAGCTCATCTCTAACTGATTTTTACTTCCTAAATCTGGGAATTGGGGATAATCTCTCAGGAGGGATTGTTGGGGTGTCCTGTGCAGGGCCAGGAGTTGGATTTGATGATCCTGATGGATCCCTTCCAATTCTAAGCCTCTCTCAGGGGCATGGGTAAGAGAGTAGAAAGAGGGTAGAAATTTTCTACTTCAGGAAAAAGAAGCAGAAAATTGCCCAGGAAAGGAAATATTGTGTTCAGCAGTGTCATTATTTACTGGTTTAAACCTCCTTATTTTCACTTTTCCTTCTTGCAGAAACAAGGACATCCCACAGTGCCACCTGCACAATAAAAAAGGACAAAAAAAATCACAATTCCTCCCCTTGCTAAAACCTCTGTGTTCTCCTCACTGAGATTCCCAACTCTCCCTGTTTGCATTTTGCAAGGGAAAAAAACCAGACATTGGAAAAGTCAGGATGCAACAAAGTGACCAAGGCTGGGAGGAGTCAGTGGAAGACTTTGGGATAAATCTACAACCCAGGAAGGAAATCTCTCACCTGGCTGCTTGCAGGAGGCAGATTTCAGTCCTCTAATCCTGAGGCCAAGCTTTAAATTCAGAATAATTTATGGCACAGCCTTTCTGCTTAAAATGTATGTATATATATATATATATATATATAATTTATGAAACTTCATGCATGGAAATAAAGCTGCACCCTCACTGTGCTGACTTCCAGAGATTGGCATCTCACACAGCCCCAGTGGGAAGGGATAAAACCCCCAAATCAGCTCATTCCTCCTGGTTTCCAGCTGGGAGAGCGAGTGAAGGCAGCCCTGAGCTCAGGCTGTGAGGAGATACCTGGCTGCCTGCCCAAAAACATCCCTGCCTTTTTCTGAGGCCCCTCCAGCTCCACATGGCTANTTTTATGAAACTTCATGCATGGAAATAAAGCTGCACCCTCACTGAGCTGACTTCCAGAGATTGGCACCTCACACAGCCCACAGTGAGAAGGGATAAAAAACCCCCAAATCAGCTCATTCCTCCTGGTTTCCAGCTGGGAGAGCGAGTGAAGGCAGCCCTGAGCTCAGGCTGTGAGGAGATACCTGGCTGCCTGCCCAAAAACATCCCTGCCTTTTTCTGAGGCCCCTCCAGCTCCACATGGCTAAAAAAGGCATTGGAAAATGTCCTGGAAGCACAAAACTCTGCAGCTCTCCCTGCCTGCCTGGAGGGAGCAGCTCTAGGTGAGCTCGGGGTGAGTTCTTCCCACTTTGGGAGAGTTTTCACACAGTCCCTGTCCCCCAAAAGTGTGGAATTACTGATTATTCCTGGCACTGCCGGTATTCCTGGCTGTAAAATCCAGGTGTCAGGTTGGACCATGGCCCCTGCAGCTCTGAGGAGCTCCAGGCCCTGAAGGAAAACACTCAATCCCTTTTTCACTCCCTGCTGGCAGCTGGGAATGTTTCCTCCTGAACCTGGCACCGATGTTACGGGAAAGAAAGATTATTGCTAAAAATGGCAACCAAAAAAGGCACTATTTACACTGCAAGAGCCAAGGAGGGTTTGTTGGGGTTTGAGGTTTTTTTGAAAGGGTTTTTTTTCTGTCTGGAATTGTCACAGCACAAGGAACAAAGGCTCCACACCAACCCCATCAGCTCTGCTCCAGCATTCCAAGGATGGATGGAGCAAAATGATCCCTTCTACCTTCATCTGGTGGTGCTGATTAAGAACCCAAAATAATCCTTTTTATTTTCATCTCATGGTGCTGATTGAGAACCCAAAATTATCCTTTTTATCTTCCTCTTATGGTGCTGATTAAGAACCCAAAATGACCTCTTTTGTTTTCCTCTCACGATGTTGATTAAGAACCCAAAATGATCCTTTTTATTTTCATCTCATGGTGCTGATTGAGAACCCAAAATGATCCCTTTTGTTTTCCTCTCATGATGATGATTAAGAACCCAAAATGATCCTTTTTATTTTCATCTCATGATACTGATTAAGAACCCAAAATGATCCCTTTTGCTTTCATCTTTTGGTGCTGATTAAGAACCCAACGTGGCCATTTCCATGCCAACCCTGAATATCTGACACAGATTTCCTGCCTGGGGAATGAAGGAGTTCTCCCACCTGACATTCCCAGGTGGAGAATCCCAAGGAAATCCCTTCTCCTTCCCCCCCAGCCACCCCTCCCTCCCAGCAGCTCCCAATTTCGGGCTCAGTGTGGGGAAAGCAGTTACATAAGGGACTGAGGGGGAGAGTGAATGTCAAAGCTTGCTGGAACATGAACCCGGGAGCCTTGTGGATTCGCTCTCTAACATCCATCAAACGTGATTAATTTTAATGTCACAACATTTTAATGTCAATTACTTTTAATGTCACAGCTTCCTATTCACCACCATGGCCACATTCCCCAGCTGAGAAGAGATTCTCCCCAAAGAACTTTTAAGATCAAATAAATAAAACAATTCAGGATAAATGCTACAAACAAGCAGCACTTTGCTTTTTTGGGAGGGGAATCTATTCCAAAGGCACTGAGAGACAGAGCATCTGAGTTTTCACATTTCAGACCAAATTACTACTCAGTAAAAATTCTCTTCTGGTTTGTTTTTTGTTGCTTTTGTTTTTGTTTGTTTTGGTTTGGTTTTGTTTTTGTTTTTTTGTTGTTGTTGGTTTGGTTTGGTTTTTTGTGGGGGGGTTGGGTTTTTTTGTTGTTGTTGTTGTTTTGGTTTGGGTTTTTTTGTTTTGGGTTTTGTTGGGGGTTTTTTGTTTGGTTTGGTTTGGTTTGGTATTTTTCTGGCTATAAATTTGGCAATTTCCAGATGCCAGCTGGAAATACAGCATGTTATTATTTGCATTAGCCAAGGATGTCTTTTATTTAGGTGCTGCATAAAGAGTAGCAGCACTTTGATTGTGGGACCTTGAAATCTGTGTGCAAGAAGAGACAGCAGGCAAGTTAAGACTGATGAAGAAACTCTTAATAAAGAGTATTTGAGACTTAAAATCTTTAGCTTACCAAGTCACTGGGGGGTAAAAACCAAACCAGCTGAAGGGGTTTTTTGCAGTGCAACTCCTCACAATTTCAAACCCATTTAAATGCCACCCATTTGGCAGCCTGGCCTCGCATTCCAGTTCCTCCAGCTTTATATTTTGCCCTGAACTTCTGCTTGCTAAATGTTATTTTAAATAGCTGGTGAAGTTGACAAAGCCTCAAACTCCCTGGGGTTTCTCACGAGAACAAAAGCAGCCTTGTGGATATCTTTGGAACAAATTATAAGGCTGAGGAGAAGTCAGGCCTCTAATATGAAACTGAGATGGGTCACAAAAGTTATCTGAACAAACAAACTAAAGTAAATCAGGAGAGTGAGTCAGACACCTGCGTGGCCTTTTTTAGAGCCCAGGAACTGGCTTGGAGCTGTCATTAAAATAAATTTCTGCACCTATATTTGCATTTAGTGGTGGTGCATGAAGCAGCTTCATCTCAGAGCAGGGATTTTAAGCCCAAAACGGTTCAGTGGGGCCTTCTAAGTGCACAGTTCCACCCATTTCAGTCTCAACCAAGGCTAAAATGGAATGCACCATTCAGCAACAGATCTATCAGAACAGAGCAGGTGATTTTGATGGAGATTTTGGCACAGCAGAGACCACACCACACACGGTGTTTGCACCTTGACAGCCTGCAGCTCCAGCAGCTCCTCTTTTCTGTCAGACAGCCCTGCTTGAAATTCTGTTTCTGTCCTGCCTTTGCCAAAGTTCCAGCGAGCAGAGCTCAAACCCTGATATCCCCATCCTGGAGAGCTCTCCGAGGGCTCTGCAGGGGCAGCAGGGGCTGTCCTGGTCCCGGGGAGGCTAAGCACGAACCAGCCTCGGCTGTCAGATGCTGTTAAGATCCAGGGCTCATTAAGAACCCAGGCTGGAATTTGCATGACTCGATGAGTTTGGATTCCCTGAAAAGAGGGAGGATTATCCCAGCACTCCCCATCTGGGCTGGGTGTGGCACAGCCCGGTGTTCACCTGCACCTCAGCCAGGAATATTCACTCTCAAAGGTGAGCAGGCAAAGCCAGAGGTGCCAGACAGCACAACCTGACCAAAATTCCGTGTGTGAGACAGCAAACACAGCCTGGGGTCACCTCCAGCCTGCAGAGCTCCCATTGCTGGAGCTGCTGAGAGCAGCCTGTGCCCGGGGCTGCTGCAGGGACCTTTACCCTGACCCAGACTAAGCAAAGGCTCTGCAGGCACCAGCTCCCAAACAAAGCCCCACATTCCCATTATTTACACATTGCTTCTGTGCTGAGGCAGCCAGAGACAGAGAGCGTGGCTGGGAGGCTGCAGGGAGATGTGGGAGGGCAGCTCCTCACCCCAGGCTGCACAAAGCTCTCCCAAAGCCAAAG
>VWYP01005208.1:20519-37334 GCA_013400435.1 Pycnonotus jocosus | reverse complement strand
CCTAGAGATTGAACCCCACGAATTATCAAGGGGAGCAGGGCAGAAAGACCTCAGCCAGCCAGAGTAAAGCCCTGCACACCAACTGAAAATGGAGGTGAAGAAGAAGAAGAAAAACCTAGGGAACCGCCCCAAAATCTCCATCTTGTCTACATTTACTTCTATTATAGAAAACCTAAAACTACATATTTCTCACTCAGTGATAAGCTAAACTACTGTGTTTCACACTCTTGAGATTTGTAATTCATCCCTGCTTTGTGTCATGGTCTGTGACCCCCATGGACAGGGGTGAGAACCCCCTGTTCACCCCCCTGGACAGGGCTGTAAACACCCTGTACTGGGGTCAATCCTTCTTGTTCAGTTCCCAGACCATCTGGTCAGGGTCTCCTGAGCTTCCAGGGCAGCCAAAGAGATGCCCTGGGTTGCGACACTCTGTATCACCATGTTCTAAACAGCATTTTTATCTAATTTAGACTGATTATCCAAATCCAACCTTGACTGGGTGAGTATCACAGTGCCCACAGAGCAGCCCTGTCCATCCCACATAACCAAATCCCAGGATTCCTCCAGGACCTTTCCCAATGCTTGACCAAACCTGCTGCTGGTTTCCCTAAAGAATGGACCCTAAAAGCCCCTTGATGAGGACATGAACCAATGGAGAGAAATTCATTCAATGCCTGCCCTGCTCTGCAGGCCGGGCAGCACCGAGCTTGTCTCTGTGCATTACCAGTGTGACAGAAGATGTGAATTCCCAGCATCCTGATGGATTGAATGGGATCAATTCCTCCCTTCCAGGGAGAGGGAGAGGAGTGCTGGCACCCTGCACTGCCCGCCCAGCCTCCTCCAAATAAAACTTTGCTTTTAAATAACGCTTAAAGTTTTAAAAGTTGGTTTAAAAATAAAGTTTTATTTGCCCCTCCCAGTCCCACTGAGCCAGGGTGTTCAGGGGGAGGAGGGTGGAAAGGGAGGGGGTGTAAAAATCCCCTCTTCCTCTGTAAAAATCTGCTCTTCCTCTGCAAAAATCTCCTCTTCCTCACCCCATTCCACAGCCTGTTCCCACATCTCCTCCTTTGGGGTGCACTGGGGATTCTCCCTCTGATTTTTGGCTCCTGCAGCAGCTGCAGTGAGGGTAAAAGCAGGACAGAGGTGCTGCTCACCCACACACCCTCTGTGCTTCTGTCCTGGGGGAAAAGCTCCTTTCCATTGCATTCTTTGTTGTTTTTCCAGGAGGGGGGAATTCCTTCCAGGAGGGTTGTGACAGCTCCCACCCGCTGCTCCGTGGGAGGTGGATCAGGAATTCTCACCAGGGGGAGCAGGGGAAGAGAAACTGATGTTAGAGATAAGCATTAAAGCAAAAAGTTTGGTAAAAAACTGCGATAAACTGGATTCATTTTTCAGCATTTCAGAGTTCCTGTGCTGCTGTTGACAGACCCCAAATTTCAAGCTCAGATTTAAACACTTGGCTACAAAAAATCTGCAGAAATCCTTGGGTCACAGGCCAATTTTTGTGGAGCTGTCTCAGGTTCAGCCCCTTGATATTTGGGTGATCAAACCTTTCAGAAAACACACCCCCTTAAATGTTAAATGTTAAATGTTAAATGTTAAAATCTTAAATCATCTTAAATTCTAAATCTTAAATATCTTAAATCTTAAATCTTAAATATCTTAAATCTTCAATAGTTTCACATCCCAAGAGCCTGCCCACCACTTTTAAACCCCAATTAGCAGGTGTGGGGGCTCATTCTCTAATCCCAACTGATTTTTGGTTGTTGTTGATCAATTTATTCCTTTCACTTTGTTCTTCCTCCTCTGAGCCTGAGCTGTCCCCCAGTCCTGCAGAGCTGCTCATTCTCTTCTTAGTGGTGTTTTTATGTCCCCATCACCCAAAACATATCCAAAAGCTGCATTTTCTCCTCAAAACTCCCACTCTTGCTGCTGAGCTCCCCCCGGTGCTGATTTGTTATTTTCTCTTCTCCAAGATTCCTTCTATCAACTGATCTCCCTCAGTTTAAATGATCTGAGCAGCTTCTTGGTGAAGTCACTAAAAGAACAAAATTCATTCATCATTTTGAATCTCTTGAGAAAAAAAAAAAAAAACACAAAAAAAAAACCCCAAAAAAACACACAACCCCCCCTTTCTGTTCTGTTTTTGGGGTTGCAACTAAGAAAAAACACCAAGAGTACAAGGGAAAAAAAAGCCCAATGACACAAATAAACCTCAAAACACAACAAAAAATGTTAGGGGAGAAATCAAACCCTTCACACAGATTTCTTTTCCCAATCAGCCACTGGAGGAAAGGCTGCTTTGTGTTTTGTGGGAGGCAGCCACTGCTTTGTACTGCAGTTGTTGTTGTTGGAGTTCTCCTCTCTCAGCTTCAATAATTGATTATAAAAGCACAATCAGTCATTTATTATCAGGAGGAAAATGTCCCTTCAACGAGGCTCAGCACTCACGGTGTCACTGAATGTATTTGAGGGGAAAAATAACAACTAAAAAGCTCTTTAAAGCTCCAGCTCTGAGCCTCAACCCACAGAGCTCCAGGGTTGATTTTTGTTTGTTTGAGGGGAAAACACCCCTATTATTTTTTAATAGTCTTATTTTCCTCTGTGAGGCTGTAGAGTCAAAGCAAATTGTTCGGGGCACAAAGAAAGAGCATTTTAAATCTTCTAACTTCACACTGATGTTTGAAAAACAAAGAACTGAGCACAGACTAATTCTTCCTGAGAATTGTCTTCACTCTGTAGAAATTTATTTCTTAAAACACCTCGCTAAAGCTTAATAAAATCTGATCTACAAAAAAAACTATGGATTTTTTTTTTACCCTAAAAGCAAATGTTTAAACCCTTTTAAATGAAAGTGTTGCGGGTACAAGGTGAACTCTGAGTTTTCTCTTTGGGATGAAACCAATATTTTGATACTCTAAATATAAATGTGAAGCTTCTTGTGAGCAAAATTAAAACAATTCTTTCAAATTGCAAAGCCACAATGTGCTTCTGAATGGCTCTCAGGTAACTTTTGTCCAACTTCTCCCTTCCCAACTCTGCTCTGGTAAACACCAGGCTGGAGTTTACATTCCTGACCCCTTCCATCACAGGATGCAGCTCCTGGGACGCGCTTTTGCCAGCTGCCTGTGGAAAAGTAAATCCTTTGCTTTGGTTAACACAATGTGAAATGTTTTGGCTAGCAAGTTATTTTAATATTAGAACATATTATTTAGAAGAGCTGGCCTTGAAAAGAAGTGTCTTTGATAAAAGAGAAATGAAAAGGAGAGCTTTATGAATTTCCCTATCAGTGTCCTGAGCCCCACTCTAGTTCTCTCTTATTTCTAATTTATTCAGTTCTTTCTCTTGTATTTCTCATTTATTCAGTTGTTTCTCTTTTATTTCTAATTTATTCAGTTCTTTCTCTTGTATTTCTCATTTATTCAGTTGTTTCTCTTTTATTTCTCATTCACTCAGTTGTTTCTCTCACATTTCTCATTTTTTCAGCTGTTTCTCTTGAATTTCTCATTTATTCAGCCTTAGGGAGGGGAGGATCCAGGGGTTATTTTTCTGCAATGGTCGCTGTGATTTCCCACATCCCTGCTCTCTCCACTTCTGCTCTCTGTGTTTAATTGCACTGTTTACCACCAATGTAACTACTCTGTTTAATTACTGCAAATCACCCTTTGGAGTCCTGTTGCACTAATAATAAAAGAGGACAACTCTGTGTAGATGCCACGAGGTATTTATTTTAAGATTTCCTGAAATCCCTGAGATTTTTGGGTGCCTGACCCAGCGAAACTCAGATTTTTGCTATTTAAGGAAGGTACCTCCAAATGGGAGGCCTCCAGGCTGTTAAGAAATCACGGTGTCCATGATAAAAATCTGATTTTCAGCCTGGTTTTTAACAGGTTTGGGTGTCCATATGCTCCAGGAGCTCCTGCAGGGCCTGCACACAGCTGCAGGTGCAGAGATGTTGGTGCACACTCAGGCACAGCTGAGCTACGATCCCCCAGCTCGCTCCAGGCAAATGTCCTGCGAGGTTATGTTTAAATAATGCCCTCGGAGATCACCATTTAAAGGGGATGACTAATTTAATGAGAGCTGAGGCTCCCAGCCCTGCTCCTCCAGCTCCTCTCAGCGTGCCAGCCTGCTCACTGGGGCTGTGACACCGACTCTGGGGGGCTGAAGGACACTTGGGAAGTTTCCTGCTCTCTTATCAAACCTCTCCTGACAGCCCCAGGTGGTACCAAAGCCATTCCAAGCCAGAGCAGAGCAGAGAGGAGATCCTGACTGAGCCCAAGGGACAGAGGCCATGGGATCTGTGATGGGGGTGATGCTCTCAGAGGTTTCCCTTACAGCCCTGCCCGTGTGCCAGGCCTGGGGGAAATTCAGTCCTGTCCCTCAGAAGAGCTGCAACAGTGGAATAAAAAGGCAGGAGCACAGCAGGAAATGTCTCATCTCTTCCTCTCAAGCTCCCCTGTTCTTCTCTGTGCTCTGAGCAGATTGTTTGGGCATCAGGGGCAGCCTGGAGGAGGCAGGAGTGTGGTTACTGGGAATAATGGGATAACTGCTCAGCCAGGCTCCAGGGAGCAGCTGCTTTCCTCTTGGGAGCTGAGCACAAGCTGCCCCTGCTGCCCCTGCTCTGGTTTAACCCTCTCAAAATCACCCCAAAATCGGCATCTGCAACCCTCCCTAAATCACCTTAAAATCACCTCAAAACTACTCAAAATCTCCCCAAAAATCATCCCCAAATCAGCTTTGACACTCTCCAAAATCATCCTAAAAACGCCCAAAACAGGAACACCTCTTCTGGAGGAAAGGAGACTCAGATGTGACCTTATCAGAATGAGAGGACACAGCCTTAAGCTGCACCAAGGGAAGTTTAGGTTGGATATAAGGGAAAAGTTTTTTTACAGAAAGAGTGATAAAATATTGGAATGGTCTCTTCAGGGGGTGGTGGAGTCACCATCTCTGGATGTGTTTAAGGAAAGCCTGGATGTGGCACTCAGTGCCAGGGTTTATTGAGGTGTTGAGGATGGGTTGGACTTGGAGGTCTCTTCCAACCTGGGGATTCTGGGATTCTGGATTCTGTCACTCTGTATTCCATGATTCTGACACCAGGTTTATTTCTCTCCTGGTCTCTCAGGCACTGGAGCCAGGTTCCTGCTGGAATTTCCATTTCACATCACTGTGCTGGGCTGATCCATCCAGTACCATTCCTGTTTTGAAGGAATCCCATTCCTTCTTTTGACTTCTTAATATGGGGCTGATGAATCACCCTCAGGAGCTCCTGTTCTGTTCTCCTCCTTCCACGTCCTGTGACCATTCCTGGTTCAAGGATTTGGAGAAGCCCTTGCTGTGCTGTGAATTAATCATTATTTAATGAATATTTCTCCAAGGTCTTCCTGGCTACTCAAAGCTGGATTTCTGTGGATTACACGGAGTTTAGTCAGAGCAGATAACCACGATGAGTTTGCTCCCTCTTTTTGGTGGCCAAATGACAAGAGCCCAGCATCTCAAAGGAAACAAATGTTCTCATGGTCCCAGCAGAAAGGCAAGAAGGAGCAGAAGGATCTCCTTCCCCTGTGCACAGAAATATTCATGAAGGTGTTGAGATTGCCAGACTGGAGTGAGAGCACTCCATCAATAAATAAAGAGCATCAGTATCTCATGGCATTAGTGAGGAGAGAATGACATCCCTTTTGCTTTTATTTCCTTCTATTTTGGAACATTCAAGTTATAATATTCAGCTCCGAGTGGCACTTGGAGCACGGTTCTGATGAAAGGATTAAAGGAGGGAATTTGTGCTGTGCTAAAGGAATGCATTAAGCTGAGAGGGGGCAGAGCAGCTGGGTGAGCCTGCCCTGAACCCTCTCCATGGGCTCTTCCACGCCTCACTCAGGGCATCCAGAGCTGCCAGGCAGCTCAATCCAGGCTGGAGAGCCCTGCAGGGACACAGGGAGGGCAGGGAGGGCTCAAATACACAATCCTAGAGATCTGGGAACAAACCCAAGATTTGTTTCCTAATGAGATTCTCCCCTTGAAGACTCAGAAGGGCATTTGAGAGCTGTTAGTTATCTGTGAAGTGGAGGTTCCTGCACTCCTAAAATGAGCTGGTTTTTATTGGGAAGGAATTGCAGATGACACTCAGCTCCATTCCTGGTAAAGACAATCCCATCAGGATTGGGTTCTGGGCTCCCAAATACACCAGGAGAGGCAAAAATCCTCTTCAGTCTTCTTCAGTCCTCTTCAGTGCTCTTCAGTCCTCTTCCAGCTCCTGAAACGAGCTGGTTGTTACTGGG
Organism: Pycnonotus jocosus; assembly: GCA_013400435.1. Lineage (NCBI taxonomy): Eukaryota > Metazoa > Chordata > Aves > Passeriformes > Pycnonotidae > Pycnonotus > Pycnonotus jocosus. The sequence goes on along the minus strand of VWYP01005208.1, from coordinate 31,050 downwards.
AAGGAATTGCAGAGGGCCCAGCCTGCCCTATTCCTGCCCAGGAAAATCCCATCAGGATTGGGTTCTGGGCTCCCAGGAGAGGCAAAAATTCTTTTCTGTTGTCTTCCAGCTCCTGACATGAGCTGGTTTTCCTTGAGAAGGATTTCAAAGAGGACACTCTGCCCCATTCCTGGTGAGGAGAATCCCATCTGGATTGGGTTCTGGGTTCTCAAACACTTCCTGAGCAGCAGAAATCCTATTATGTTCTCTTCCAGCTCCTGAAGTGAGCTGGTTTTCCTTGTGAAGGACTTCAAAGAGGACACTCTGCTCCATTCCTAGTGAGGAGAATCCCATCAGGATTGAGTTCTGGGCTCCCAAACACACCAAGACAGGCAAAAATCCTTTTCTGTTCTCCTGAAGTGAGCTGGTTGCTCTTGAGCAGGGATTGCAGAGGACATTCTGCTCCATTCCTAGTGAGGAGAATCCCATCAGGATTGGTTCCTGGCCCCCCAAACACCCCCTGGGAGCAGGAATCCTGTCCTGTTCTCTTCCAGCGCCTGAAGTGAGCTGGTTTTCCTTGTGAAGGATTTCAAAGAGGACACTCTGCCCCATTCTTGGTGAGGAGAATCCCATCAGGATTGGTTCCTGGCCCCCCAGACACCCCCTGGGAGCAGGGATCCCGCCTGTGGGGGCTGTGGCAGCTCCCCCGTGCAGGATCATCCCTGGCACAGCCGGCGCTGTGCTGGAGCTCCCTGGGAGCGGGAGGGAGGGAGGGGTTTGGCAGGCGGCTCCTGTTCCCCATGACTTTACCTGAGGTAATCTTTTCCGCCAGGCTGCCTCTGACATTAAAAATGGAAGAGGCCAGGGACATTTTCCACCCAAAGCTCAATGGAAAGTGGCAGGTGTCAGATTTTTGCAAAATTCTTTCTCTTGCTTGACTCAGAGGCTTCTGCTGACAGGGACGCGAAGGCTCCAACCTGGAAAAGCTCCAAACTCAAAATAATTTTTTTTCCGTGACCAACTTAAAATGCAAAATATTTTTAAAAGGTGGAGGGGAGGGGGGAAGGACAGAGAGGTCGGGAGTGGAAATTATTCAGCGTGGGGGAGCAATGTGGTTTGTAGGCTGCAGTCAGCTGGAGAGGCTCGCTGCTGGTACAGTCACTCCGAACACGGTGCCTGTGCCAGGAACACGGAGCTGCGAGCAGGATTCTCCTTCTCCTGTCACTGCAGCACACACAGAGCAATCTGCTCAGCAGCCAGGCCCTTTGGCTCACCCCTGGGGCTGCACCTTCTTGTGCTGGCTGGATCCAGGCTCTGTATCCTGCTGTAAGATGATGCTCGGTGTCAGTGCCCTGCCCTCCCATGAGGAGCGGCTGCTGCAGCAGAGCGGATCCCAGATTTGGGTGCCTCATCTCCTGCAAGAACAGACCCTTGACAGATCCGTCCCGGGCTGCACTCGTGTCTTTTGTCACGGCAATGAGTTTCAGGGAATTAATCAACCCTGCAAACGATGGCTGGGGTGAGGTGGAGTGTTTAGGACTCGGGGGTGTGATGAAGATGATGCGCTGTAACCAGGGTGACAGTGACAGTGACAGTGACAGTGCTGTGCTCGCAGAGTTCGGGCTGTGGATGGGAATGTCCCATCCCTGGGGAATTTCCCCATTAGCTGCTGCTCAGAGCAGCTCAGGCTTGACGGCAGCTCCGGGCTGCTCCTTGGAAGGAGTGCGGAAATTGTGGAAATTGTGGAAATTGTGGAAATTGTGTGAATTCCCACCTGAGAGGGAGTGCTCTTCCCTCTCCAGCTCCCACCAGTGCTGCCTTATGGGAATAAAATCAAACATTAAGCCTTTGATTTAAGAGATGGATAAAGCTGGGGTGCAATCTGGATTTTTTCTGGCTCCATATTCTGTGTATTGATTGCTTTGGAGGAAGCTGCTTTGCTTAATAACCAGCAGTTTATAGCTAATTTCTGTACACTGTCTGAAGAGATTGGGGAAAAGAATAAACTGTTTTCACTTCACAGAGCTGGGGAAATGAAAGATAAACCCAATTATTTTGATCTGGTCTACTCGTGGCTCCATTTTTTATCTCCCACCCCACGCCAGCACTCCTGAGGAATTTCACAGAGCATAAACAGTCCTGAGCTTTAATCTGAGTCCCTGTGTGCTCCTAACTCTGCATTTAGATAAGGTGGCCCATCACCCTCAGCCTGTGTCACAGGATCAAGGGCTCCTGTGCACAACTGAATCCCTCAAAGCCCCTCATGTGTGTTTTTGTGCTCAGAGCTGCATTATTGCCGTGCTTGAACAGCTTTCCACGCTGTGTGGAGCAGCACTCAGAGGATCTCTGATCCTCTCTTCATGGAAATTGCTCCTTTCTGTGCCCAAAGTCGAGCTTTGCATGTTCTTTCAGCGTGTAGCTCTGAATTATTTATGAGTGACCTTCAAAAAGTGAAGGGAAAAAGAAAAAATTAAAAAAAAAAAAAAGGAGGAAAAGCCAGTTAATGGAAATGCTTTCAAAATCTTTCCCCAGAACATTGTGTGTCTCTTTGGAGCTGAAGACAAAATAACATGTCTGGGAGATGATGAAGCAGAAAAACTCCTGGGGAGATAAATTGTAGTGAGCTGTGGCCTGCTGTGTGTGGTGAGCAGGGGGATGCTGGGTGGTCTCACCAGGGGGAGGTGGGTTCTGCAGAGTGTGCAGATGGAGCCTCTGTCCACTGCTGGCTCCCATTCCTCACACAGGGAGGAGAAACAGGGAGAAAATTCCCCAGGGAGTTCATTTTCTGGGCAGGGGGGACACTGTGTCACTGATGTTGCTGTGGATACCTGAAAGGGTTTTGCTGATGGGACAGGCCATGGTCTGACATTAGCCTGGAGTTTAAACTGATTTCAGCCTTTCAGAATAAAAGAATATTAACTCCAACTTTTCCATCACATTTCCTTGGCTGTTCTGGCTCTTAGGATGGATGTAGCACTCAGTGGTTGATCAAGGGATGTTTGGCCAAAGGACGAATTTAAAGATCCTTGAGGTCTTTCCCAACCTTTGGTGAGCTTTTCCTGCACCCAGAGTTTGGCAGGTGATTTTGAGCCCCTCACAGAATAACTGGAGTTATGAATCCTCTGGGTTTCAGAAGGAGAGCCAGGGTTTGCTTTGAATTCCACCCAGAGCTGGGGCAGAGAAAGGCTGCAAAAAAAGCAGCTGTGCCTTCTAACATCTGCCAGGAACTGCAGTCTGTGCTGGGGCCTTCTGCTGAGACAGCTTTCACCCCTCCAGGTGACCATAAATGTAATAAAATCTCTTTTGTGCAGCTCCCTCTCCCTTCCCCTGCCCTGTGTTTGGTTCAGTCACCTCCAAATGAAAGCTTTGCTGTTGTTGAAGGGTTGAGGTTGAGGATGGAGGGATGGAATAGCAAATATCCCTCATCTCGGGGAATCAAAGAGAGCTCAAAGAATCAAAGAAATAGAGACTCAGCCCTGCTCAGGGCCAGGTGATTTGTTGCTTGTTGTGCTGATTGATGCCCTGAGAGTGGCTGCTCACTCCAAGCTCTGCACTGACAGCTCTGCTGCCCTCGCTTCAGCCTTTCCTGGCAATAATTTGGCAGCAGAGCTGACAGGACCTGGCTGCAGAGGAGTGATGGGGTGTCTGAGGGGCAGCAGGGGGGTTGGGGTTGTGTCCTGGAGGAGGCAGGCAGGGGATTCACTCCAATGTCTCCTGTGCTGATCAAATCTGTGATGCCAATGTGAATTTCAAGCTGGATGTGCACCTCAAAAATTGGGTTTCTTGATGTTTGTTGGGACTTTTTGGGAGCTGTCCCTTGGTGTCTGAATAAAACTCCTCACTCTACTGAGCTAAAAGCCTGTTAAAAAGGAAACAGTGTTCCAGGCAGATATTCAGATTGTTACAGATCATCTCCCACATCCTGTGGCTTTTTCAAAGTCTGACCACAAAAAGGAAGAGAAAACGTTGCTTGGTGAATAATTCACAGCTCGTCCTCCGTTAGGATTCAGCCTCTAACTGGGCAGAGGAGGGTCAGCATTGTGGTTTCTGGAGCCTCTGTTGCAATCTGGCTTTCTGGATGTTAATTTTTATAAGTTTTTATAAATTTTTATAAATTTCAGATGGAAGAGCAGTGCAACAACAGTCAGGAACAAAACTGGCTGCCCCTCATTTCTGAGGGAGCTGAGTTGTTCTGGTGCAAGATAAAAGAGAGAAAACTCCTTTATCTTCCAGAGCTTCTGATGAACAAGTCAGGGATTTGAGAATCGCATGGAAACCAGCCAGGAATGCAGCATCAACTCAGCTGTGTCACCCGGGAACAGCTTTGGCTTGATGATCTCAAAGGGCTCTTCCCACCTGCTTCACTCTGATTCTGTCATTGATTCTGTGATCCTGGGAACGTTGTTAGGTTCTGCTCCTTGTTTTAATTAAGAACTCCCACTCTTTACAAGTTAATCCTCTCATTTTGACCACAAGGGAAAGTTTTCTCCCGTTTTCTTCCATTGCTCTCAGTCTGGCATGAGAACAGAACAGAGCTGCTTTATCCAGGTGTGTCTTGGCATTAACTCGTTTTTCCTGGTGAGAAAGGACAGGGAGTTTTTGGGGAGAAGGGATAGCCCTCTCCTGGAACAGCTTTTTGGGCTGGCTGGGGACTCTTTTCCACAGGGAAAATCTCCTTCAAACTGGAAAATGATGGAAAGAAGAAATGAGGAGGTGTCCACAACCTGCCTTGCAGTCAGGGGAAGGACACGAGGGAAGAATTTAATGGTTGAAAAAGAGGAATTTTCCATAGATGGGGAAAATCTGAGCAGGTTTTGGGGCTGGTTTTTGTCATTTCTCTGGAAGGAAAGCTCACCCAGGGCTGTGCCATCCGTGCGTGTGCCCACACCCCTCCCGCAGCGCCTGAGGCTCCTCGGGGTGTTCTCCCCTCAGCTGGAAAGGTGCTCGTGGTGATTTGGGAATGCAAACCCCGCTCCCACCTCGTGTTTTGCACAGCGAGGTAGAAAATGTCACCTTGTCTCAGCTTCTCCTCTGTCACATCGATTACAGCGGGCCCGGAGAAGGGCAGGGTGATCTTTAGCAGCACAAACTCGGGATTCCTGCAGCTTCCATGCTCTGCAGGAAATCCTTGGGATTGTTCAGCCTGGCTGGGAATATCCAGAGGAGTTGAAATAAAATAATGCTTTTTTAAAAAAAAAATTATTATGAACATTTTGTTAATTAGGGATGGATTCTCTTTTCCTATAAGTGTAATATTGATGAATAAATCACCCAAACAGGTAATTTATTTATCAATATCACAAGGCCACTTGTCCCTTGTGCTCAGGAACATTTTAAAAATGAGGCAATTTTAACTGATTTGAACTCTGATCTCAGCTCTGCATCAGCTGAAGGTTTTGAAGGTGAGGGTGGCATCACCATGGTTGGATTTTCAGGTCATGTTAATTAGATGTACTTAATGCAGGCTGTTAAATTAGCTCCTTATCTGTTAATTTGTAGTGGGGACAGTTTTATTTTCATTAGACACCCGCAGGAAATGGTCTGTGGGTGTTGACACTGTTAAACTGCTCCTGGGAGAGGGGAAAAAAATCGAGATTGCTTTGCTAAATGGAAATGCAACATTTCCCAGCACGTGGACAGAAAACTGGGGACATTTTTCTCATTTGGAGATGGAAATGGGCACAAAGCTCAGGCTTGGAGCAAGGGACAGGAAGATGGAAGGCAGGGGCCTGTTCCAGTCATTAAATATTGAGGCAGATGTCAAAAGCAATGGAACTGATGAGGGCGCTTCTGTTGATGTTATTGTTATGAAAATTAGGGCTGGAGAGGAGATGCACAACAGGGGCAGAGCTCTGGGGCACGGCAGGCACAGGTTTATTAAAGCTGCAGCCCAGGCAGCAGCTGCTGTTCAAACAAAATATTTATATCATAGACACTGGAGTGAGGCTCAGCCTGCCTCTCGGAGTGTAATTTGATTTTTAGGGAGAGCCTCTCTGAGCTAATCCGAGAGATAATCCGAATTTTTATTTCTTTCTCAGTGCTGGTTTAAAGGAAAAAAAAAACATTGGAATTTAAAAGCTGTTTCTTGTTGGGTGAAAAGCCAGCTCCCAACTTCAACCAAAGCTCGGGGGTTGCCTTTGGCCGCCGGTTAATGGATTAGGAAATAATTAATTGCTGAGCCTTTATTCTCTTAGTAACGGTGCCACCTCGTGGGCTCGGCCGGGAGGAAGGGGCTGAAATCCAGGGAGCAGGGGATGCTCCCGGCTCTTTCATTCCCATCTTACAGCCTCACCTTGTAACAATTTTCTTGTTAACAATTATTTTTTACTCTTCTCCTCAGCTTCTCACCGCTGTAGCGAGACAGGAGCTGTTTGGTGGATTTTAATTTGCGGCTTTCAAAGCAGGTTCTGGGCAATTCCATCAAATCCATATCAAAGCAAGGCAGTGCCAACTGCAGCTTATTAGTTGGGAATTTTAATCACACAGATTTCCCGGGCACTGGGTCTTTGCTGAAGGTTTCAAAGCGCTTTTTAACTACTTTAATCAACACAGTTCAATCCCACATCCAGCTGAAATGGATAAAAAACAAGGCATGGAGAAGGAACTCCTTGATATTCCCAACGTCTGGGTCTGTCCTGGGACACTTTCCCTCCTCAGGATTGATGAGATCCCTTTGAAAAACGAAATAATTCGATTTTTCTGTGCTGTTCTTAAGAAAAAAAAAATCGATTTGTGACAAGAATGAACAGCTATTTCTTCATCCTTGTGAAAATACAATAATTTTTCATTGGCCATATTTCATCCTCATGTAAATCTAATATTAAATAAATAAACNGATGTTGTTATTACAAAATCAGTTTGTGGCCTGAAAAATTCTCTTCACAGCCATTTAAAAAATACTTTTAATATTTTGATTTTTTTAAAAAAAAAGATTTTGTGGGGTTTTTGGGAAAAATGAGATTTAGAAAGACTCAGAGCCTGAATCAATGCAGGACATGGAGCTTTTGTCTCATCCACGTGTCTTCTCCTTGGATCTGCAGCTCTGTGGGCATAAGGAACTTCTGTATCCATACTGTGACTTCCAGAAGCTTCACTCAGGGATGCTCTGGGAAGCACAAATCACTTCATGGATCAAAAATGAGATTTAGGAGGGCTTGGAGCCTGAATAAAGACAGAGAGTGCAGTTTTTAAGGGATGTCTGCATGGATGCTGTGACTTCCAGAGGCTCCTGAATTTCCTGCTTAACTCCTCATCCCTCTTTTGGGGAATCCAGAGTCCAAAACTCTCTGGGAGGGGTTTGCTCCAGCTCTTCCCAGCAGGGATTTGTTCTCAGCTCCCACTCAGGAACGCTCTGGGGAGCACAAATCACAGGGGGAAAACGAGATTTAAAAGGCTCAGACCCTGAATGAGGACAGGACACAGAGGTTTTGTCTCATCCAGGTGTCTTTTCCTTGGATCTGCAGCCCTGTGGGTTAAGGAATGTTTGTATCCATGCTGTGACTTCCAGAGGCTCTCACTCAGGGATGCTCTGGGAAGCACAGATCACCATTTTCATCGTAGATAAAAAATGAGGTTTAGGAGGGTTCAGAGGCTGAATAAAGGAGGGACATCCAGTTTTTTAAGGAGTGTCTATATGGTGGCTCCCAGAGGCTCTCATTCAGGGATGCTCTGGGAAGCACAAATCACTTCAGGGATGAAAAATGAGATTTAGGAGGGCTTGGAACCTGAATAAAGACAGAGAGTGCAGTTTTTAAGGGATGTCTGCATGGATGCTGTGACTCCCAGAGGCTCCTGAGCCCCGTTTTGGGATGTCAAACAGCCCGAGGCTGTCCCGTGTCCCAGCAGATGGAGCCCCTGCCGAGCCTTTCATTTCCAGTCCCACCGAGCACACCCGGGGAAGGAAAAACTCCGGGAAGAGTCGCCAGGCAAGGGTCAGTGAGCAAAGAGGAAAGGGCAGCAGGTGAAGCTTATTTGTCTGCAGGAGCTGATCCAGGAGATAAAGGAATTGCTGCACGGGACGAGCAGAGATAGAAATAGAAATAGAAATAGAAATAGAAATAGAAATAGAAATAGAAATAGAAATATTTAGAAATAGAAATAGAAATATTTAGAAATAGAAATATTTAAATGCAAATAATTGCGCTGGCAAACAAACAAACCGACTTAAAGATCTGGAGAAAACAGAAGCGGTTCTGAGCAGAGCCTGGTGCTCCATCCCTGGAATTGAGGGAAGAGGGTGCAGGAAGCTGGATCATGATCTAACAGCCATTTATTAAGTCTGCACATGTCATCCCACATTAAAGCTTAAATCTGTTTCTCCCCAGGCCTCCAAAGAAACTCAGTGCCTTTCCCCAGTGCTTTTATCTTTCCTTTCCCTGTGCTTCAATTACCAACGCTGCTGCTTCCCACAGCAAAAATATTTTTCTAGGTCATGATTTTTATCTGGCAGTGGAAGTTAAGCAAGGCTAGCCCGGGTTAACAAGTGAAGAAAGTTTTAAATGAACCCCAGAAAGTCTGAGGATGGATTATTTATGTTGGATTTCTTCTTCATGGCTTTGGGTGAGATACGTGTGAGGTGTGAAGGAGTGAGGCTCTGATGGTTGGTGTTGATGCTGATGGAATGAAGCTGGTTTTGTCTTTATTTCAAAGATTTGGTCTCATCAACTGGGTTATTTCATCCCAAGGAAACATTTCCTGCTTGGTCTCTGTCCTACAGTCTGTGCCCTGCACTGTTTAAAAAACCTCTCAGGGTGTTGTGGGTGCTCCAACTTCTGTGCCAAAAGCCAGGGTTTGCTGTCTGAAGAAAATTCCTGGGCAAATGCAGGATGAGGATGCTGCTGGAGTGGCCATTCCGTGCACAGGGACACGGGGAGCAGATTGCAGGAGAGCAGATGGAGCCTCAGCTGCTCCCAGCTGTCACAGCCCTGTCCTGGCAGCCCTCTGCAAACACCTGACAGAAAACCCCTCTGCTCTTGTCTGTGCTGCATGCAACAAAACCCCCTGCAGGCAAAATAAGGAGCCAGGACATTGAACAAGATTTGTTTAATCCTCTGCTTTTTGGGTGTGAGGTTTTTATCTTTTCTTCCTGTTAGAGGTGGCAATAACACACTGGAGTCGCAGTTTTGTGTTCATCCTTGGTGTTTATTAATTCTGATCTATAGCACAGTCTCATGAGCTGTGAGCTCTGCTAGCAAGGTAGAAAATGGAGCTGTCTCTCTTTCCAAGGTTATTTAAGTGCTGATCACCCAATAACGAGATGACACCTCTGTTTATACTTTTAACCCAATAATTGATCACCCAAGGCCCACAATGCTGACTTTTTTCACCCAATTAGAAAAAAAACCCACCCAAAACCAAGAAGAAGAAGGTGAAGAAGGACTCAGCCTCTGCCCTAAATCCTCCACCTTGCTTTATATATCTATTACTGTATTCTGAACCCTTAAACTCTGAGTTTTCCCCCCTGTGATATCACACACTTCTATCCAAACTCCACACCCACAATCCCAGTGCTGTCACTCAATTTTGGAGCCTTTTCCACGGCCTCAGGTCAGTGCAGGGTTTGCTTGGGGGTCAGAGCCTGTCAGCACAGAAAGCCTGAAATTCTCACTGCCCAGGGTTCCAACATTTGGGCAAAATTCCTTCGTGCCAGGCTGGCTGGGAAGGGTGTGAGCCTGAGAGAAAAGCAGATTGAGGTGGTGGTGAGGAGCTGCTGTGGGTGGGTTTTGTGCTGCTGCTGGGGACAGGACAGTTTTCCATTGGAAGGGAATTCCATGCAAGCAAATGTTGTGAGGGATTCCCAGGGATTTGTGCTCTGGGCTCCAGAATGAGGGGTGAGAGGGGATGGGGAGGGTGGGTTCTCCCAGCTGGCTCAGGAACAGCTGGAGCTGGGATGTGCAAGGGCAGGGGTGTGGTAGAGAGGGCACTGATGGCTTTGGGGGGATGATGATGATGTCAGAGGAACTCTGGCAGGGGTTTTCTATCAATCCTGCTGAGCTGGCAGGTCTGCTCCTTTCACCATGCCAAGGGTCAGGATGTCAGGTTCAGAAAGGCAGGGGTCAGCAAAAGTCCTTTTCACCACAGACAGACAAACCTCAACCCGTCTGATGGGCCCTGGAACTGCAATTTACAGTCTGACCTCGATTTCCCACCTGCCTTTCCAAGGATAAATGGTTTGAAATGGTGCCTGATTGACTCCTGCCACTCAGAACACCTTCAAACCCATTTCTATCTCCCCTGAGGTGCTGCATTAATCCCCCAGGCCAGAGATAAAAATGTACCTCACTCTTTAATTATTATAATTTAACATTCAGGAGCCTTAAGCACGGCCAAGGTGCATGGTGGGGTGCTGTGTAAACACTGAGCAAAGTGCAGCTCTGCCCTGCAGAGGCCACTGCCTGCAAATTAAATCAATTACAGAGAGCTTCAAGGAAGCCCAGCACTGCTGCAAAGAGGCTCTGCCACATCCTGATCCCTGGAGTTCTCTGCTTCACATCTCAGCAGCTTCTCCAGCCTGAAAGATGCAAAGGGAAAAAAAAAAAAAAAAAAAAAAAAA
>VWYP01005208.1:0-20499 GCA_013400435.1 Pycnonotus jocosus | reverse complement strand
AAAAGAAAAGAAAAGAAAAAAAAAAGTTGGAGTTCCTCTTTTTGAGGATTCTTTCTTTCTTTCTCCTGAAAAGGGCAGGTTTCTGCTCTTTTACAAGGGACTGAAATTGTGCTCCCTGTTGGAGCTTTCACCTTTTCCCCAAGGATCTCTGGGAGGGTGCTCAGCCTACTCAAAATTCCCGGGGTGATGGAATGGCCTTTAGTGAAGGGGCTGTGCTTGTGGAGCTGCTCTCTTTTCCTGTGAGGATGAACAGCAGCACAAAAGTTTATTTTGTCAAATAAACTCAATGTCTGTGGAGTGTGAGGCTGGTTTGCCCTCACCTGGAGTGCTGGGGGCAGCTTTGTGTGCCACAACATTAAAAAAGAGATAAAGTAGTGAGAAAGCATCCAAAGGAGGGATGTGGAGATGGGGGTGGCACAGGAGGAGTGATTGAAGGCACTTGGAATGTTCAGCTGCAGAGGGGGAGGCTGAGGGGAGAATTTCGGGGGGCTGCAGAACCTCCCGAGGGGCAGCTCCAATCTCTGCTCCCTGCGACAGGGACAGGAGCCAGGGCAGGCTCAGGGTGGATTTTAGGGAAAGGTTCTTCCCCCAGAGGGTGCTGGCACTGCCCAGGCTCCCCAGGGAATGGGCACAGCCCTGAGGCTGCCAGAGCTCCAGGAGGGGTTGGACACTGCTCCAGGGGTGCCCAGGATGGGATTTGGGGGGTGTCTGCAGGACCAGGAGTTGGATTGATGATCCCTGTGGGTCCCAGAACTCCGGAGGGGGTTGGACACTACTCCAGGGGTGCCCAGGGAGGGATTTAGGGTGTGTGTGCAGGGTCAGGAGTTGGATTGATGATCCCTGTGGGTCACAGAGCTCCAGACGGGGTTGGACACTGCTCCAGGGGTGCCCAGGGTGGGATTTGGGGTGTCTATGAGGGCCAGGAGCTGGGCTGGATGATCCTGGTGTGTCCTTTCTATCTCAGGACACTCCCTGACTCTCCAGCAGAGCAGTGGTGTCCACCTGTGCAGGTGAGCTGGGAAGGACAGCAAATATTCCATGATGGAATGTGTGTACAGCGTGGGCTGGGGTTGTGTTCCCAGCACCCTGCTCTCCATTAAATGCTGCTGCCACTGATCGATCTTCTCCCTTTTCTCTTCTGCTGCTCCAGGCCTGGGATGGGCCTCCCCAGCTGTCCCCAGAGTCCTGCTGGCATCCCTGGAGAGCAGGTGATGCACAGGGAGCAAAGCAGCACCCACTCAGCCTTTCCTGTGCTCAGCTGCCCTTGGAGGTGCTGGTGGAGCTCAGATATCCCTGATGGAGCTGGGGAAGGCCAAGGCTTGCTCTGGATGGAATCATGGAAAAGCACACGGCTTTCTGCAGCCCAGGGCACATGAGGAACCCCTCTGCAGGCTGGGAAACCCAAACTTGGGCACAAATGAGAGGAATTTGAGCACCCCTCTGATGTGGGGGGAGGTTTTGTATCCACAGGGCCTGACCCAGCCACGTGGTCTGAGAAACAAGGAGGGATTTTCATTCAGGTAACATTAAATGTGGATTTATACAGATCTTGTCCCCCAAATGCAACCCCAAAACTCTTTGTGTAGAAGCATCTTGATTTTTTTAATCAGCTTCTGAAGGCAGGCTGCTGTGACACCTGGCAGCTCAGGGTGGGGAATTCTGTCCCCTGGGGAGGAACATGAACTCCCTGCTGGGCAGCTCTGTCCTGCTGGGCAGCTCTGTCCTGCTGGAATCTCTGCCTCAGTCACAGCTTTAATGTTAAGATTTTGGGATGCAAAGGTCAGCTGTTCCCCCATTTGTTATTCAAAGCTTCTCTCCTGCCCCCCAGGGTTTTTTTGCAGAGCAAAATGTAGCAAAGTCCATTCCCTTTTCCTGTGCAGATAAACACGGATCAGGCATGGATTTGCTGAAGGAAAAACGTCAAGGTGATGCAGATTCTCCCTACACTGATGTGATAGAGCCTCATTTCCCCCCTGCTCACATTGGGGACTGCATCTGCCTTTTTTTTTTTTTTTTTTCCCCTCTAAAAAGGGAAATTCAGCCTCTGGGAGAGCTCTGGCTGTGCTTATGTAACAAAGCCCAGCAGGGCACAGCTGCAGCAGGAACACAAGTCCGGGTAATACCAGCAGAAAGAATTCATCCCTCTCTGTTTGATGCATCCCCTGGAGCTACGAGGAGATGCTTTGGCACGGATTCCTCCTTGGAAGGTCCAGGACTTGCCAGCAGCACTGGAAATAATTGTGATTGTTCCAGGCTGGCAGACCTGCTGCTGCCACAAACCTTTAGGAGGAAAGCAAGGGATGAGTGCTGGCCCTGCCTGCCACCCCCAGGGCTCCCAATCTCCTCCTGGTTCTCCTTCTGCTCTCTGGAGATCGCCTGAACTCGTCTCCTTTTTGATGCCAGCAGACACATCTTTATGCTTCTTGCCAGCCAACCTCCCATCAGCCAAGGGGCTGCTCTGGATCACCCCAGTCCTGCAGGGAGGATGGGAAAAGAGTGAACCAGTCTCAGAGGGACTCTGGCTTTGCCTTCTGTCTCTGCAGACAGCTCACACTTGAGTTTTTTGGAGCTTTTCAGCCAGAACATGGCTTTGGGGAAAGATCAGTGTGACCTGAGTGTGCACAAAATCATGGCAATGGAGCCTGAAAATGAAACAGAAAGTCGAGGGTAAATAAAAACTTGTTAGCGTGGCCACTCTGTTTCCTTAGCTTCGGGTTTATTTTGGATTTGTCACACTGAAGGGCAAATTGGCAAATGCCACCACACCTTTCTCCCCCGCTCCCCGAGGCTGTTTGCTGATGGATCTTCCCGGACTGATTGCTGGGAATATTTGACTGAAATGCTGTCAGCCCGGAAAACTGCCCAACACCAACCCCTTCCATCGGGAGAGCAATGAACAAACCAGCTCAGGGATGGGAGATGTTCATGTCTGGATGGAGAGAACAGGAGGAGGAATTTGCATGTAAATGCCTCCTACTGGGAAGCTTCAAATTCAAACCCTGCTCTTCATCCTGGAGGAGCTGAAGGGAATTTTTGCTGCCAGGCTCCTCCAGCTTTTTTATTGAGACAGGCAAAATGCTTCCTCTCTAGCAATTCTCCCATGTAAGAGCTTGTCTCTTGCATTGGATTAGCGGAATCCTCAGATTTCATATCGAGTTTTCTCTGACTCCCACTGAAATAATCGAATCTTTATCTCCAGAAGAAGCAAATTTGCTGCTGCACTGGATTATTTGTCCGTGGTATATTGTGTGAAGGAATGATTGGATTTTTTTTTAGCTTTCCATAACTAAGGAAAGTCTCTCACTTTTATTTTTTGGTATTATTTCTGTCATAACGCTCTCTTTTTTTTTTTTATTTTCAGTTCCTAAGTTTAAAAAGTTTGTTTAAAGAATAATTTTGGTGGGGTTTTTTGGGGTTTTTTCCCCCCATTGTCTGTCTCTCAGGGATGTTTGTAACAGATACAACATTTTCTGCCAAGACAGCTCCTCTGTGTGTCCAAGCAGAAGCCAACCCATGAGGAAATGAGGGTCAGAAAGGAGCTTGTCACCCTGGATTTCAGCTGATTTACACTTATTTCACTTATTTACACTCCTGAGAGGCACCTGCTGGTTGCTCCATGTGGAAGCATCCTGAATTTCCTGTGGAACAAGAAATTTCCCTTTCCTGATGGAAGCAGGAAGTCCACTGGAATAATCAGAATGTGAAATAATCCTGTGGGGTGGTGGAAGAGAGGGAACAGGGAGGTTTCCTGCTCAGATAAAGGAATCTCTGTCCTTCCAGCTGAGTCCATTTGCACACCAGACACAAAACAATTTAGTGCCTGCACCTGGAACCCCTTGGGAATTGGGGAGGGTTTGGCTTCCAGGAGGAAAATTGATACCCTGGGAAGGCTGAGCTGGAACAGAGACTGGGCAGAGCTGGAGAATAAAGCAGAGATTTATTGAAAGGGCTTTAGGATCCACCTTGGGCAGGACAAGAGCCTGGCCAGGGCTGCACCCAAGGTGGAACCAAAATGGACCCAAAATGGATGAATGGTCACAAGGTCTCACACTTTTACAAGTTTTGGTCCATTTGCACCTTGGGGTTGAATTGTCCCATTGCAGCTCCAGGCTGTCAGGTCCCATCCTTCTTGTTCCTCCCTTCAGCCACCCTTGGTTGTGCTTTGGGGCTGAAAGTTGTCCTTGGTGTGCAGCAGGAAAAGGATTTGTTTTGTGTCTGTGCTGTGTGCAGAGCTGAGTGAGCCTGACTGTGAGCTCAGAGCTGCACCCCTGGGTGCACAGAACCTGGAAAACATCAAAGCTCAAACTGAAAGCATCAAAATCACCTTTATTTGTCCAGCTCTCTACCATTTTATCAATCCTTAACTCTCCCTGCAGCAATGGAAGGACATCACAGGGAAAGAACTGCGATTTTTGGGGTTTTAAGCAGAGATTTTCCTTTCCAAAGGAACAAAAAAAAAAGGACCAGTTGCCTATTAGCTCTATTTTAGCCTGGACACAGCTCTCCAATGAATTGCAAGAAGCTGAGAGTTCCTGCTCAGGCAGTTGAAGGGATGCATCAGGAATTCAGCTGAGCTCTATTCCTGCCTCTCTCAGGGCTCCCCAGGTGACACACACAAAGTCACCTCGCTTAAATCCAAGAATGAGTCCTCCTCTGGAGCCTCCCCGGTGGCAGCAGCAGATCTGGATGGAATGAGAAGCAGTTTTATGGGAATTTCTCTTTGATAGTCCTGCAGGGGTTGGAATTCCTGTGTGGGAACGAGCTTGGGGAAGGGCAGATTTGGAGGGGAGGTGGGGTAAAGCAGCCTTGGGTAGGCTGGGTGGTGCTCAAGGGAAGTTTAGGCAGAAATGTGGCAGAAAAAATTTTTTAAAAATCCCAAAAAACCAAAAACAAACCCCAAACAAGAACAGCAATAACAATGAACCCAACAGAAAAACAAACAAACAAACAAACAAAAACCAGACACAAAAAAATCCTCCTCAAAAAAAGAACAACCCAACAAAAAAGCCCCCAAAAACAAAATCAACCAACCAAACAGACAAAAAAAAACCCCAAAAAACAAAAACAACAAAAAAAACCCTCAAAAACCAGTCCCTCCAAAAAAAAAAACAAAACCAAAACACCAAAAAAAGAATAAAAAACCCCTGCAAGTATCCCTCCAAACCCAAATGCACCCCTAAAAAAACACCCAAACCCAACAAAAACAAAAACCCTTCCAAAAACCCCAACACACCCCAAACTCAGGCAAGATTTTTTCTTCAGCCAACACTGACTTTGCATGGGGAAACCAAACCAAAGGAGCTTTACTGAAGGAATTTTTGTCTCAACCCCTTTTCCACATTTTGAGTGGGCTCCTTTTTTTTGGTCCAGCTTTCTGGAAGCTGCTGATTGAAAACCCAGAGCAGATGCTCCAATCCAAGGTCTGAAATCTTTCAGCCAAATATTTCACTCCAGATTCAGAATTGTATTTAATTTCTCACATGGCTTTTCTCCTCTCCTCAGCTGGTGGTTATTCATGTATTTAATAGCAGAAACTGGGGTATTTAATAGCAGAAATTAGGGTTTTTTGTCAGTGTCTGGAGCTTGGATTTGACTCACAGCTGCAGAGCTGCTTCTGGGCAAGCACTGGAGTGTGAGACTCGGGTATTCATGAAGGAACAATGGATTAATTTGAAAGGAGGTGTTGGGGATTTTTTTCCTTTCTCACATGCTCTGTACATATCTGCATGTTCAAGAAGGTTTTTTGTTTGTTTTTTTTTGTTGTTGTTTTGGGTTTTTTTTCTGAAATTGTATAGCAGAGGGACATCAAAGTGATGAACTGCTCCTATAACCCTGCAAATCCCAAATGTTCCTGGTGCTGAAAGTGCTCAATCTTCTGCTGACTCTGCCAGAACCTCGCTTGGAGTTGGAGCTCCTGGTTCATAATTTGGGCAAGAAAAAACAAAACAAAACAACCACAAATCCCACACATCTCTTTGCTCCCAAACTATTTTTTTTTTTTTTAAATCAAGTCAGATCTGTCAATATCTTTCAGGAGCAGATATTCTTCAACAAGCCCATGGCAGAGGCCACAAAGGTTGATTTTAATATTTCCCAGCACTTTCAGTGGCTTGATTGAAGAGCTTGGAGCAGCTGGGATTTATTGCTGCATTTTTCACCTTCACTGGGGGAAATGAAATATTTTGTGCCTTGGTTGGCAGAGGAACCAAAATCCCATTCATTTTTTTAGAGTGGCCATGATCAAGCTCCAGGAACCTGATAGGATTTTTTTTGTCTAAGCACATCCTAGAGTTTGAGGAATAAAGAGTTCTTAAAAATTATTTCCTAAGCATGTATTGGAGTTCAAGAAATGAAGAATTTTTAAGTTTTTTTGGTTGTTTTTTTTTGTTTGGTTGGTTGGTTGATTGGTTGGTTTTTTGCCTAAGCACGTGTGTGTGGAGTTTGAAGAAATAAGAATTTTTAAGAGTTTTTGCCTAAGCACTTGTCTTGGAGTTTTAAGAATAAAGAATTTTAAAGGATTTTGTTTTGGTGAGTTTTTTTGTTGTGGTTGGTTGGTTGGTTTTGGGTTTTTTGTTGTTGTTGGTTTGGTTTGTTTTGGTTTGGTTTGGTTTGGGTTTTTTGTTTGCCTAAGCACATCCTGGAGTTCAAGCATTGAAGAGTTTTTGTTTTTTGCTTAAGCACACACCTTGGAGTTGGAGGAATAAAAAGGTTTTAAGGGTTTGTTGTTTGGTTTTTTTTTCCCTTAAGCACATTTTGGACTTTGTGGACTTAAAGAATTTTTAAGGCTTTTTTGCCTAAGCACATCTTGTAGTCCAAGGAATGAAGAGTTTTTAAGGTTTTCTGCCCAAGCACATCTTGGAGTTAGAGGAATAAAGAATTTTAAAGGATTTTTGGTTTGGGTTTGTTTTTTTTTCCTAAGCACATCCTGGAGTTCAAGGAATGAAGAGTTTTTGAGTTTTTAAGCACATGTCATGGAGTTTGAGGAATAAAGGGTTTTGAGAACTTAAAGAACTGAAGGAGTTTTGAGGTTTTTAAGGTTTAGGGGTTTGGCATCTCTGCATGAACCAGCATTATTCCTGAGGCCAGGCCGGGGAATGATTATTGTGGTTGGATTCGAGAAAAAAACAGGGGAATTCAGGGGAATTTGAAGCTCTTGAGGGCAGCTGCTCTCCCCACATGTGATTCCTCCTCTCACACTGGAAGTTTCTCATCATCTCATTTTGAAGAGGAGAGATTTTCCTGCTTTAGCAGGAACGACACCCTTCATATCCTGGTGATTTTTCACTCTCTTTGTTCTCTTTGCTGCTGCAAACTTTTTTTTTTTCTTTTTTTATGAAGGTTTTGTCCGTGGAAGTGTTGGGAAGATGGGGGGAAATCAGCGAGCTAAATTTGGCCTCAGTTTATCCGTGTGGGGCGGGTTGGGGATGCAGCAGACACTGGGAATGTGTTAAATGGCTCTAATAAAATCAGCCTCCATCCCTGAGCTCTCCCCCAGGGCCTGCCCTGCTGATGGAGAGCTGGATTCATCTCCCATTTATTATTAAACACCCCGGCCCTTGAAAGAAGAAGCCTCGAGGCCTCGTGAACTTTTTTTATCTCTGGTATTTATTGTTTGCTGCTGCCTGCCTGTGCCTGATGTAATTTGAGATTTCTGCTTTTCCTGGCCTCGATGGCAATGACCACTGGGCTGGGGGGACAGGGATACAGTGGAGATGTTGTGACTCTTTTCTCTGCCTGACTTTAAAGCAAAAGTCCTCAATTGTGGCCATTACTCTGGAAAATCATTCAGATTCTGGCTCCAGAGGGCAGCTCCTAATTCTGCCCCGAGCTGGGATTGATTTTCCCTCCCCAGTGCAAAACTGAGCAGAATCAACATTTGGTGCGCCCAGTTTAAATCTGGAGCTGCACCAGGCTTTTATTGGTGCAGAACTTGGCACAAAGCTCTGCTTTTTCACAAAAAGTCATTTAAAAAATGATAAAACTTGAGGATAAAGGGAACTGCATCCCCAAATGCCAAATGCTGAGGTGTGATTGGAAGTGGCACTGTTGGAGAGCAGAATTCCGTCATCTTCTTGGAGAAGTGCAGATAGTTCAACCTGCTGGGAGTTTTCCAGGAGATCTTTGGCTCCTCTGCACCTCCTTTTTTCCTCAGATGTGTAATATGCAGCTCTTTTTATTGCTGCAAACCTTGGAAGGCCCTGGCTGGGTTGTACAATGGGCTCGAGCTCAATGCTGAGCCCAATTTCTCAGGAAATGGGAGAGTGAAGAGGTTCCTCAACAATGCATGAGGTGATCCACTTAAAAATCCGAGTGTTAGCCTGAATGGGAAGAGAAAAATCCTTTTCAGAGGCACATTGATGAAAAAGGTTTGATTCCATCACCCCAAGGAGCTGAGGCTACACCTGAATTTATGGAACCACCACATTTAAAAATGTGATTTCGGGTTTTTCTCACCGTTCAGGAACGCTGTCAGAGGTTGAAAAAAGGTAAATGAACAATCTTATCAACAAAGGGCCGTGCCAGACAGCCTGATTGCCTCGATATCTTTGTTTATTCTCCTTGTGGAAGTGTTGAGGATCGCAGCTGATCCTGGAAGAGTTTCACTGCTGAGTTCAGCCTGCCAGGTAAAGATAGAGGCAGGTACAGCATGCAAGCTTTAGATAATGGCTTTATTTCCTGAGAAAAGGAACCTCAAAGCTATCACAGCCTTTTGCTGCCAAGTCTGTTTTGCCCAGCCCTATTGTCAGGGCATGAGGGCTTTTCTTGGTTTTTTGGTTTTTGGATTTTATTTTTTTTTTTGCCTCCAATTACTGTTTTTTCCTTGTTTTAAGTGGGTAGCCTGAAGTAAACATGAGTTCAGAGCAGCGTGCAATGGTTCACTGGAGAAATTCTGAGTGTTTGTACAAAGAGTGTTGAAATGGAGAAAATATAAATCTGTTAGAAGTATTCTTCAAATCTGTCCTGACCTCCACAACCTGAGGAATATTCAGTTCTTCTGTGGAAAATGGCATCTAAACCAGGAATGCTCCATGGAAATGGTTCAGAGGGAAAATTAATGTTTGTGTGCTCAAGTTCTCCACGGCCTCAATGTGCTTTGATTTCTTTGCTTCAGCACTCACAGGTACTGAGACAAATTGTGTCTTCTGATTTATTTGAAACTAAATTTGGTCATATGGCAAAAAAAAAAAAAATACAGAAGGAAATGGGAACAAAACTTTAATAGAAGCACTGGGTCTCAGAAAAAAAATCCCATTTCTGAAAAACTCCTTTTATGTTTCTGTAGCAATTATGAGCTGACAGATTGTGAATTCAACCTTGGGATCAGCTGACCAAGCTTTCTTTCCTTTCTTTTTTTTCTGTGCAGGTGTTTGAGCAGTTGAACTTGTCTAATATGGGCTAGCAAACAATGAGGGGCAGCATTTTCTGAGAGCAGGGGCTGAGTGCTCTGCTGATTCCCAGGAGAGGAGATGAATCCATTTTTTATGGGAAAGGACACAGGCAGACTGTCCTGGACACTGGATTTACAGATCCAGATTTACATATCCATAACCAGATTTACACATCCACATTTCCATTTACCCATCCCCACAGGGGACAATTCTGCCCAGTGCCCAAGGAGATTGAGTTGATGTCTTTAAATCATATAAAATCACTTGGGTCCCCATCCCAAACACCAATTTCTTCTTGAATTTCCTTTCTTTCAGGACTCTGCTTTCCTTTCTCCCTGCTCCAGCCCTCACATTCAATTTTATGGGTGATGGAAGGGGAGATAAATCCCACTGCTCTCTTTCCTGCTGGAATGAGATGCCCAAATTTCACTTTCCCTCAGGTCTCCCTGGAGAACTTACAAGTGAAGAGTGAGGGTTTTTTTTTTTTTTTCTTTTTTTTTTTTTTTCTTTTTTTTTTTTTTTCTTTTTTTTTTTTTTTCTTTTTTTTTTTTTTTCTTTTTTTTTTTTTTTCTTTTCCCTCTAATTGGCAGCTGAAAAAGTAAAATCCCAGCAGTTCCTGGCTGGCTGGAGCAAGAGCTGGGATAATTTAGGAGTTGCTCTTGCAGTGCTGAGCTTCCAGCTGTGTTCCCTGCTTGCTGCAGGACAGGAATGAACGTGTGGCTCTAAAATAACGATCTGGAAAGCAAAGCAATGGGCTAACTGGGAATTCTTCAGCCTGGGCAGGGGTTTGGCCCTAAATTCTAATCCCATCTCTGCCCATTTCTTCTCTGCCTTTATGGGATGCTGCATTTCTGCCTTGAAGGGCTGCTACTGCAACGTTTTGAGACAATTTCAGTGCTAATTCTGCTCAGAGAATAAAGAATACTCTGGTTGTGTAGCAATAAGACAGCATTTGACTGATTTTTTTGCTATTACTTGTTCTTTCCTTTGTTAAAACCCAAATGCTTGGGGGGTTTTGTTACTCTTGAGTTGAGTCTTAGCAGAAAACTCAATATTTGAGGGGAATAAATACAAACCTGTTGTGCAGACAGGCTTAATCCCATGTCTAGGTGGGCTCAGTTAAATGTTTGAGGTTTGGGGTTGTTCTTTTTTTCCCTGTTTGTCAAACTGTTTTTCTTTTGCAGCTTATCAACATCCACATGAGTCTTTGAGGTCAAATTCCTTTCTCAGAAGCCCTGGGTTGGCTTTGTGTTGACTCCCTGCTTTGCAGAGGAGATTACAGCCTGGGGGAGGGAAAACAGGGCGCAGATTTTTTTTTTTCCCCTTTTTTTCCAAGGGAAGAGATTTAGATCTGAAAGCAGGCAGGTGGAAACCTGATGTCCAATTTCCTGAGCTCTGGGAGTACAAGAAATGCGATTTTTGGTGCCATTACTGTGGTTTTACCTCCAAAAGTCACCGTGTCTGCTCCCGTGGAAATCCCCCTGTAACTCTGTCATCCTCAGAATATTTTAAGCTCTGCATGGACAGCTCCCTTCAAGGATGTTTTTCTGAGCTGGCAGGTGATGCATGAAGGAGTTGGCTCCTGCAAAGGGTCAGCTTTGCTTTTCTAGAGGAGCACTCAAAGCGAGAGGGATGGAGATCACAGAGCAAACAAGCTGCAGTGAGGGTTGTGTTTGAATCATGGCTGTATTGCCCTGATAAATCTTGGCTCCTCAGCACCATTTTTTATCCAAGTCTGGGCAGACTAACCCAAGACTCTGATTAAAATGTGGTTTTTCAAGATTTCTGGGTGGGTCCTTGCAGACAGATCGTTTTGTCAGCAGAACAGAGAAGTGCTTTACACCCCTGAGGAGCGCTGGGTCTGTTCTGTGCTTTTGGTGAGGAGTCCAGGCAAAAAGTTTCCTCAGTGAGACACCAAGGGATGGAGCTGTGCCGTGTTTAGTATCAGTGCTTGACGGGCTTCGTGCTGGTTGTGCTCCTGAGAAGACAAATTCACAGGAAGAACTTCATGAAGGGAATTTTCTGGATTAACGTCTGGAGAGAGCAGCTCCAGTGAGGTGTTTGGGAGGGGTGTGCTGTTTGGTAGCTGTGTCAGCGTTCCACAGCCCAGAGACAATCACAGCAC
The DNA here is from genome assembly GCA_013400435.1 of Pycnonotus jocosus. Classification (NCBI taxonomy): domain Eukaryota; kingdom Metazoa; phylum Chordata; class Aves; order Passeriformes; family Pycnonotidae; genus Pycnonotus; species Pycnonotus jocosus. The sequence continues at coordinate 8,985 of VWYP01005208.1, read as the reverse complement.
CACTGGATCCTGGCAGCTGCTCAGCATTAAATCACAGCAATGTGGAAATTCCACCCTCTGTCAAGTGGGACTTTCACCCTGGGGATTAAGGGAGACTCTTTTCCACTTGGAGGAGCTGGGGAATGTCAGGTTTTCCTTTTCCTTGTTGTGCCCACGAGGATTCCAGCAGCTCCAAGGGGTCAGGCTGGGCAGGGTGAAGGATCCTCCTGCTCTGGCTCTGTTTGGGTGGCATTTTCTGCACAAGATAACCTTGGGATCTGCCTGCAGAGCACACAGGACCTCCAGCCTCTGTCTGCAGCTTTATCTGGTGGCTGGGACTCTCCTCTCTGCTGGACCAAGTTGTTTTCTAGGAGATCTCTGGCTCCAGTCTATTCAAATCCTCACAAAACCTGGCTGCACCCAGCCATGTGCCCCCACAGGCATCAAAGAACAAACGCTGGGACTGGGAACAAACACAAACACTGGGATTTGTCAATGCCTGCCTTGAAACTCTGAGAAGGCGGCTGAGGTTTGCTTTGAGAACAAACAGGAGAGAGGAAACCCAGAATTAAACTGTCTTGGAGGGGAAGGATGTGATGGTTGGGGTTTGCTTTGTGAAGGTTTTCTGCCTCTGCTGCCTACTCCATGTGCTTTAATTTCCCTGCCCGTGGTGCATTTATGGTACAAGATTGGTCCTGAGCAAGTGCCTTTGTGGAAATGTGCTTTTTAATTTTGATTTTTTTTCTTTCTCTGATCAGCCTGCTGCAAACCAGCCTGTTTTCTCTGACACTGTGCAAGTCAGGCTGTCCCCTGAGACTTGGCAACCCCAGGATGGGAGCTGGTGCTTCTGTCAGGGCTGGAAGTCTCAGGTGTTGTATTGAGCTGTGGTTAAAAACAGGACCAGACAGCTGAACCTCAGCCCCCACAGTGGATTTTGATTCATTACAGTTAATGAGAGCTTGGCATCCAAGTACCCAAGTCCCTAGGGTGTGCTTTTAAGGGAGGAATATTTGGTGTTGTCACTGAATTAAGGCAATGTGCAAGGGGAAAGTGATCCACTGGGGAAGGAGGATCAATCCAAGCTCTGGGCTGTGTTTGTAGCAGGGCTGCTGTGCTCCAGTGCAAGTGCTTTAATGCTGGGATGGACCTGATGGACCCATCAACCTGAGCTGCTTCACCATCTCTGTCTCCTCTGTGATGTTTTTGCCGGGTATTTCTCACGTGTTGCCCTCACCCCTCTGACTCTGGGAACAAATAAATCCTCAAACCCCCCAAGAACTGCATTCTTCCTGCAGATGGTGGGCACAGACACTCAAAAACTTCTCTAACACCGCTGTGAAAGGAGGAAACACAAACATTCAGACCACCCCTCTGTAAGATCCAAACCACCTTTCCAAAATATTCAGACTCCTTTGTAAGATCCAAGCCACCTTTCCAAAATATTCAGCCCCCTCCTCTGTGAGATCCAAGTCACCTTTCCACCTCCAGTCCCGTGTGTTCAGGATGCAGCTGGTCCAGGCGTCCCCTTTCCATAGCACCCATCGTTCTGCTGATAATGAGTTTTTTTGGGGATTTTGGGGTGTTTTTAGAGCGTGTTTGACAGCTTTTAAGCCTCCAGCCTGCCAGCCCCCACGTGCTGTGGGAGAGGCACCGCTGCCAGCGCTGGATTGGGCGGCACGGAGGGAACATCCCCGAGGATTCGGGAGCCCCCGCTCGCAGCGCCGCGGAAGGGGGAGGGTTAACAGGAGCTTTTCGCAGGCTCCGAGCCGCCCTGCATGTCCTTGGAGCTGAGATGAGCCCCGGCACGGCTCTCTGTGCCGCCTCTCGCCGCCACCCCGCATCCTCCCGGAGCGTCCCCGCATCCCGGCAGCGCATCCTCCTCCTCCTCCTCCTCCTCCTGGCCGCGATGGGGTGCTCGGCTCGGCTCTGAGCGAATGAATGAGCATCCCCGGCAGCACTGGCAGGTAAGAGCCGCTCTCCTGCTCCCCATCCATCCTGCCGGAACGCCGGGAGCAGCCGGCTCCGGTGCGGAGAAATGAGGGAGATCCAAAGTCCAGATGTGGGGACCGTCCTCTGCGGAGGGCGCGGTGTGAAAGCTTTGTTTGGAGTTACTGCGAGCCGCTGGTAAAGCTATTAACATGGACCGAGGAACAGGCTGTGATGGGCTTCCCTTGGAGGGCGTGAGGAATTCCCTGACTTTGGGGGGTTTTCTGTTCATCCCGCAGGGTTTCAGTGCCTCAGACAGGAGTCCGAGCATTAAAACCCTCCAAAGGCAGGGCTGGCACAGGGAGGATGGGGTGCTCGGACAACTCTGATAACAGAGTGTGGTTTGGACCTCCAGGATATTCCAAACCACTTGTGCAGCTACTCAGCTTTAAACCCAAACCTTTCTCTCTGCTCTTGTATCTTAATTCTGTGGCAGTTTTTTCCTGATTCCCTTTTCTTTCCTCTGATTCCCTTTTCTTTCCTCTGATTCCCTTTCCTGGCTGTCAACAAGTATTCCCAGCTTCCTCATGGCAGTGATTGCCTTGGAAATAGCAGCTGGATGGGAGCTGGCAGCCCTAGGCTGGTCCAGACCTCTGGTTTGAGTTCTCAGAACAGCTTTTGATACAAATTAGTATCGGTGGGACCACGCTTTTTACAGCCAGTCGTTTATGTGTTTGCAGAATGAACTCGAATATATGATATAATTCATACAAATATTGAGAGGAGGAATTACTTAGAGCAATAATCGGTTGCCAAAAATCCTGCTTGGCTGGAGTGTGGGCTGAGCTAGCCCAGGGTTTTGGCCACACATTGATTATTCTGGGAGCACACTCAGCTCCAAAAGCACACCCAGCTAATCTCATTAACCGTGATCCTCCTCAGGAGCAGGGTTAGGCCTTGAATAAAAGATGACATTATTAATCTTGGGCTTTGGGGCTGGGATTCTCTGGATGCTTGACAGAAAACCTTTGTAAAATGTGAGCACTGTGCTGTAAATACATGGAGGGGATGCAGGAATTGCAGACTTTCTTCGCTGATGGGATCTGGATTGAAACGTCAGACTGAAAGGAAGAAGCATGACTTGAGCTCTAGGAAACATTCCCTGGGTTTTTCTCTTTTTAATCTTTCCCACAACTTCATGTCTGTTGCTCAGAGCAATTGCAAGTGTGTAAATGGAATGCAAGGACACCGACTGGTGACCAGAGCTTGTCTTTTATTTATCTTAAACCGAAATTCTGTCTAATTTGATATCTAAGCCATTGTGCTTCTATGCATTTTTCAAGAGAACACGCTGAGGCAAAGAGGGAAAAAGAAATTTAAGATCAATATGGAGATATCAGGTGCTGTTAGCATCATCTGCTTTTGACCTTTTCCATGTAAGAAGCCTGAAACTATTGGGTAAATGTTAAATACATAAGAGCTTTTTGCAAATTTCATTTATTTGTGAATGACCCTGATGTGCATCTTGCTTTATCTCAATCAGATGAGCTCTGAATATTTATTGGTTTTATTTTTACAACCTATATTTTGTGAATATTTACAACAAGGCTGCAATTTGGTCTTGGAAAACCAAAAGTTTGAGCCTTGAAGCTCCTATTGCTTTTTGTCCTCCCTAAACATGGAAGCAGCAGAGTTGAATAATTCAATTTTTGGCCTATCCTGAAAGGAAGGTGGTCTCACCTCCTCAGAGCACCGATTTTCTTTTGTGAGTGGGGATATTAAAATTCATCTACCAATTATCAGCTCCTTGCTAGGAAGGCAGAGATCAAGGGGTCCCAGACCAAAGAACAACAGGAGGGAGCACTTGGAGCTTCGTGGAGGTTCTGGGTGTGCCAAGGAGTCAGGGGGAATTCTTGGCAGAGAGTGTGGAGGAGGAAAATGATGTGAAAATGTGTGGATGTGGCAGCAGCAAGGGCAGGAGCCTTGAAGGGGTGGAAAAAGTTGAATTTCTTGGGAATATGAGAGGTTTGCATCACTCACCTTCCAAACACCCTCCTGTGCTATTGGCTTGGAGTCTTCATTCCTTTTAATTTTGCTAAATGAAGAGGATTCTGATTCTTCAGTTGAGAAGCAGGAGTGTATCTGCACCCCTGATCAAGCCCAGGATAACTGACAAGTGATTTTTAGAATAGTATTTTGTAAAGGCTTTGGAAAGCAGCAAACACAGGAGTGATTCCTTGGTGTCTCCAAAAAAAAATCTGAGGCTCGAAGGAGACCCTCAGGAAGACAAGGAACACAGAGGGAATAATCCTGGTGTGGTTATGCTAAATTTTCTGCAAAGCTTCCTTTCATAAAAGACAAATAAGTGGCAGTTGAATTGCAGTGAGTGATGTGGGGCTCAGGCAGTGATGTGCACGTGTCAGAGGGGAATTTCAGCAGTGAGTCTGAGTTTGATCTATTGCACAGACAACTCACAGCATCTGTTGCTCTTTAATAACATCAGTAAATATAAGTATATATACTTATAAATATATCTTACTTACCATAACTGTAACTATTCACACTCCACTGGGGTTCTTGGGGTGTTTTCTTAATGATTCTTTTGTGGGAATTTCTTTTTTTTGGGGGGGGGGGGGGGGTGTTGTTTCTTTGTTTGTTTGTTTTCTTCAAACAGACTTTCAAGCTTTTCCCTTGGACCAAATTTGATTTATGCCATAAGGGCTGAGGTTGCTGGAGTTGTGGTTAAGGAAAAACAAAATCTTCAACTGGTTTGGGGATGAGCAGAAATATGAAGCAGCAGAGAGTAACATCACAGTAGGAAAAAGGAAGGAGAAAGCACAGCCAACCCATAAGGAATTATCACATTTTCAGTGTTTTTATGCTATGTTTTATCATTTGAGTCAAAAAGTAAAATTGCTGATTATAACACCATAATTTCCCGGTTTTTATATTCCCCTGATCCTGCATTTTGGAGCTCACCTGCCTTGTGCATTTTGCCTGTCCCAAAGGGTTGTTGTGCACAAGTTTATTGCAGTTGTGCCCTGGAATCAGAGCTGGAGCTGCAGAGTGCAATAAACATCCACAGCAATGAGATGAAAATCAGGAACTCTCCTGTGCTTCCACGCTCTGATAAATCTTCATCGGGGATGCAGGTGCAGAGTGAAGTTAAAAACATTCGGGTTTAGTCCTGGAGCCTCCGAAATAAAAGATTTCCTTACAACAAAACTCGAGTGGGTCAGGTGTGAACTCACTGAATTCTCCTCTCTTTCACACGTGCAGATCAGAATAAACACCAAGGGTTTATTTGTAATTATTTGAAGAGTTTGTTGGAAAGCCTGGCCTTGATCTCCAAAGCCTGGGCTTTGTCTGCTGATCCCCCCCAGCCGCTAGAGGGTGAGATCTGTGCTTGAAACTTTTATTGAAAGATAAAATGACTGATTAGAGAGCCAAAAAGGAGGCTGGAGCTCTGCCCCTGCTCCACCACAGAGTCAGTGACAGGAAAGGGGTCATTCAGGGTCAGGCACTTGGTGATTGTCCTGGTGCTGATTTTGGGGTTTCATTTAGGGTCAGGCACTTTGGTGATTGTGCTGGTGCTGATTTTGGGGTTTCATTTAGGGTCAGGCACTTGGTGATTGTGCTGGTGCTGATTTTGGGGCTATCCCAGTGCTGAATGAATGGCGCTGTGCCTGTGGCTCTGGAGGATGCTGGAATGACAAACACGATGTTCTGTAGTTGTAGTGGGAACCAGACTGGCACTACAGCTTTTCCTTTCTCCTGCTCTCCTCCAGACTTCCTAAATTTGCCTGTTTTAGGCACATTCTCTTCTTTTACTTGCAGCTAAACCATGGACAGTCTGCAAGACCTAAACCCTAAACCCTTTCCTTACCTTTGGGTATTTTGAGACCTCTGGCTGTGCCATCCCCATGTCTGGTTTTGGTATTTCTGGCTTTAAACCTTGATGGGAACCCCCACAGTGGTCCTGTAGCCTGTGCAGGTCCTGCTCTAGTTCCTTTTCAGAGAATTATTGTGTTCCAGTTTCTTTCCAGCCCTGAGTTTGTGGGTATTTCCCTGCTGCTGCTGTGGGGTGCTACCCCAATGTGCCTGAGGGTTCTCCTGAGGTGCTGCATGATCCAGCTCTGCAATTCCAGCCCCCAAAATGGGGGTGGTGTGTCCCACGCGGTGTCTCCTGTCTGCAAACCCAGCCGAGGTGTTGTGCTTTCCAGCCTATCCAGCTCCTGGGGAGGCACAGTTTAATTTCTGTTCTCAGCTTTGTGCTGTTCCCAGCACTCCTCGCACCTGCCCACGCCTCCGTGCATCCTCTCCCCAGCCTCCCCTCCTCCCCAGGCTGCTTGGGAAGACGGACACCAGGGAGTTGGGGTTTTATAAATGCTGGTGATACCTGGCTGTGTAAACCAGGTGAGAATGGAGTGATAATTGTAAGGGATGGAAATTGTATTTGTAAGGGATGTAACTGTAATTGTAAGGGATGGAAAATATCCTGCTTTGGGGCCTCTGGCTGCTGCTGACAGGGGAAACTTGGGGCTGGAGGAGCTGGAAGTCTTGGATCTGCTCCCAGATGAAGCAGGGGGACAGACGGGGGTGCTCCTGATGGGTTCTAGTTTTGGGTTCCGGGTTCTGTGGTCTTTCAGTCTTTTCTATGACCTACCCCCAAATTCTGAACTGCTGCCCTGAGTTTTTCCACCACCCTTCCCTTGTGAGCCAATCCTGCTGCTGCTCCTGTCCTGTGCCCTCTACTTTGGGAGGAAGAAAGGCTGGAATTTCTGTTTGGGGATAATTGTGACCAGCTTCATCCCTCGTGTCTGCCAAGGAGAAGCTAATGAGGGCGAGCAGGCTGCCCGTGGTGTGACACTGCTGGCTGTGACACATGGCACAGAGCAAAGGGCAGCGAGCCTGCAGCTGCAGAGCCTCCCTGCCCTGCTGCCCCCGCAGCAAGGAGGGGACACATCCACCCAGAACGCTGCAGCTGATGTGACAGCCCTGCTTCCCAAGACAATTGCACCCAATGGGGAAGGCAGAACATGCAGGGAAGGAGGGTGGATCCTCCCCTGAGCTCAGCTGGACAGAACCCAAAACTGTGGGAAATGGATTGGTGGAGAATTTTAAAAGTCTGATAGAAGGCTCACATAGTGTGTATTTGTACGCAAACTTGGAGACAGAAAACATTGACTGAAGTGTTACAGAATAAGACAGACACTGTTGAGAGAGAAATAGAACTAGAAACAAGTTTTAAATGATGGCTTTGCCAATAGACCAGATACTTTGGAATATTAAACTATACAAGATGCATTGTAGTAGGACCTAGGAGGGTAATTTTAGATGATTAGACCAAGAAACATATATAATGTATTATAATTAGGAAACAGTTGGCTTCTGACTGTGATGGCATGAATTGTAACATCTGTGCTGTCTTACCCTTCACATGAGACTGAAAATGGAATAAAGGTCTTTAAAAAGCCTCTCAGTTGCCCATCTCTAAATCAGAAAAGGGATAATCCCACAGGTGCTGTTTGGAGGGGTCTCTGCTCTTGGCAGGGCTGGGCAGGGAAGTAAAAGCCCAGGCTCGGTTTGGGCTGATTGAGGGGGAAGATTCCTGCAGCTCTTTCACTCACATTTCCATCCCTAACCAGGTCAGTGACTGTGCCCATGCCTGTTTTCACTATCTCAGTGCTGTAAAAAAAGCCTGGATGTGGCACTGGGTGCCAGGGTTTAGTTGAGGTGTTGGGGCTGGGTTGGACTCGATGATCTTGGAGGTCTCTTCCAACCTGGTGATTCTGGAATTCTGGGATTCTGTGAATTCTGGGATTCCGTGTACAAATCAGGTGACCCTGGTGCTCCAGTTTGGACCCTGATCCTGGGCAGTTCAATCTCTTCCATCAAAAACCAAACCTGTATTTTTTTATCTTTAAAAAACCTCTCTGATCAGCTTAATTTAAAATGTAATGTTCTATAGGCAAACACTCAAATGAGTTCAATGTGACTGGCTCTGATTTTATTTGATGACTTCAGATACACATTCCACACCAAACTTGAATTTTAATATTAAAAGTAATGAAAGTAATATTAATGTTAAAATAATGTTGATAGGATTCTTGTTCATGTCTTTATCACATCCTAAGCCTTATCTGTCTAGAAATCCAGTAAGGGTTGTGTTCCTGAGAACTTGTATGTGTTCAGGGAAGCATTTCAGTCAAAAAAAACCCAAAACAAAAAAAACCCAAAACAATCAAACAAACACAAGAACCCCAAAACAACCAACACCACTAAAACAAAAATCCATTTGAGAAAACCTGACTCTTTGGATCACAGAAATGAGGATCAGATTCCTTCCTGGAGTGTTTGGCAGGCCTCTGACTGCGCAGAACCACAGGTTTGCTCTATCCCAACGCTCTCCGTGAATAAAGTGTTTCTTTGAAGCAGCTCTTGTGAGAATCTGGCCGGGGGTCAGGAAGGAGGGACTTGGCACAATCTATACATTAGGTTATGTGATGACAGCACAGGAAAAACTCACTCCTGGAACCTTGTGCTGCTCTTTGTTAGACTTTTAATTAACTCCCGTGGCAGGGAGAATGGACAAATAGCCTCAAACATTACCAGATAATCTGTGTTGAAATAAAAGATTAATCAAGGAGCTGCTCTGGGGTGGAGCTGCAGAGCCCAGCTAATGAGTGACTCCTTGCCTGAGGGCACGGTCCCGGGAGGGAGCACGGCTGGGTTAATATTCCCTTTGTACCCAACTGATTCATGAGCTCTCAGCTCCCAGGATTTGCTGGCAGAGCATTTGGAAGCGCCAGGAAGGGAGGGAGATAAATGAGGAGTGATTATTGCACCCCCAGTTCCTCAGAGCATCTCTCCACCTGCAATTATCCACAGGGAAGGCTTGGATATTCCAAAAACTCCCCCAGCACAATTAATTCTTGCAAGGGAGGGCTCAAGATGGATTAAGTGATGGGTCTAAAAGTGGCTGCTTCTGAAAAAGGATCTGAATTTCAAGGTACATGGAGTGGGTGCTCTTCCTGTGGATATAAATAACTATGGAATTTATATATATACACACATATA